>JAWDJE010000005.1:10987500-11390000 GCA_035047345.1 Bradypodion ventrale | reverse complement strand
TTGTAGGATTCTATACTTTATGTTGTTCCTCATGATATGGCCAAGGTAGACTGCAGTGGCTGAAGTGGCTAAGATGCTGACTGGAAGGCGAGAGGTCAGCAGTTCGATTCCCCGAGTACTGCAGGACAGAATGAGCACCCGTCTTTGTCCCAGCTCCTGCCAACCTAGCAGTTTGAAAGCAAGAAATTGCAAGTAGATAAATAGGGGCCACTTCGGTGGTAAGGTAAACAGCGTTCCGTGTGCTCTGGTGTCTAGTCATGCCTGCCACATTACCATGGAAACGTCTGCAGAAGCAGACAGCGCTGGCTCTTCAGCTTTGAAACAGAGATGAGCACTGAACCCAAGAGTCAGATACGATCTGCTTTCGAGCAAGTGAAACCTTTACCTTTTCATTATTGCAGCTTTTTTTGCTTAACGGTCTTAAACAGTTCTTGTTCTTTATCCATCGGTGCAACACTTCTACATTAGTCACATGGTCAACCCATGATATCCTTAGCAGTGGTTAGTAGAGCCA
Source organism: Bradypodion ventrale (assembly GCA_035047345.1). NCBI lineage: Eukaryota > Metazoa > Chordata > Lepidosauria > Squamata > Chamaeleonidae > Bradypodion > Bradypodion ventrale. The sequence goes on along the minus strand of JAWDJE010000005.1, from coordinate 11,389,486 downwards.
CATTTCAAAAAGCTTCTATCCTCTTTTAGAATATCCAAAGAGCTGCACATCAAATATGTCAATAAAACAGTTATAGGGAGAGATGGATCGTCAGGCTTTAAAGCAACCTCTGGCACCAGATCCAAACTTTCTGCTCCTCCAGCACTGTGTACCAACATTTTTATTATGTACCCTATTAAAGACACCGCAATATGGCCAGTGAGATAAATGGCACATCAAGCCCTCCCGTTTTTTGTGGAAGGGTTCTTTGATCAAAAGTGTGTGTCGGGCAAACATTTAAAACTTCTATGTCTTTCCTACAGAGAAGTACATTGGTGTGGAAAGCTGCACCAATTGAATATTTTCATCAATTACTGCCAATCAAGATGTAGAAGCCTTCATAGAGGAAAGTTATTGACACGAATGTGAAGAATAGGACTGTGTAGGAATGTTTGTGGAATATGGGTAGAGATTTGGGGATTAAAAAGTTTAACGGAAGTGGCCCAGTTTCATAGAAAGACAAACATTTGTATGTTTCCCCCCCTCCTATTAAGATAAAAACTCAATGCCACCTTTTAGTCTACATGTGTTGAAGGATGTTTTATCTGCAAAGGCTCGTGTAGAAAACCTGTCTTAAAGCAACCCATCAGATAGGTTACTTTTGGACCAACACCTGGAAAAGCTACATTCTGAATCGGCTAGCTGCCATGGCTGGTGGTCATATTGGCCTGGCAATTTTGAGAGCTGTCATGCAAAAATCCAATTTCCCTAAGCTGCCATCAATCTTCCTGTTGGTGGGGTGGTTAAACTGTTGTACTAGAGCCAAAATTGCTGATGTTTTGAGTTTGATCCTGCTGGGGTTCAAGGCTGACTTGGCCTTTCATCCTTCTGAGGTTGGTAAAATTAGCACCCAGTATCTTGTGGGCAATATGCTCATTAACTTGTGAACTTCCTAGAGATTCCGCTGACTAAGACCGTGATGGTGAACCTTGGCACTCCAGATGTTCTTGGACTTCAATTCCCAGAATCCCAAGCCCCTGTATGGGCACGTTTTACTTCCACTTCCAGGAGCGTGGGCCGGATGAATCACAGTAAACCCATTCGTGTGGATTTACGTGGGCTTGGGATTCTGGGAATTGAAGTCCAAGAACATCTGGAGTGCCAAGGTTTGCCATCACAGGATTAAGCACAATGGGGTGGTATGGGAGTGTAATTGTTCTTGCCATTGCTTCCTGGGATTTGTCCTCTTGGTGCCAATCTAGAGGGCACCTCTCAAATACTTATGCCTCCCAGAAAACACTGTGGGAGGTTCCTTAAAGAAAACCTATTAATTACAGGAACAAAAAGCCAGAAAGTTCATTCAACCTGAAATAGACCCAGCTGAGAGAAACGTAGATGCCTGAAGATTTGTAGGCTGAAACTCCCACCCTAAACTATGATTGGGGAATTCTTGGGATACTTCTGGGAGTTTGAGCCTAAACAAAACAAGAGTACACCCTTGCCACAGACTAAAGCAAGTCTATCATTATTTTACTCATATCTTCTTCCAGTGGGAGTGATTTGGCAGCATGTACTAATTCATACCTTACAAATGACTAGCCAGGGTCCCACTGCACCTCTGGTTCATTACAGCATGCATGGGTTGTGTCATAGATCAGGAGGTGCTGCTTTATTCCTCTGCACATCAGAGAAGCTGCTTTCTCTTCCAGCTAAGATTGGCAGCTTTCAAAACATGATCCTTCTCCTACATCTCTTACAGTCAATAATTAATTTAGGTTGTCATTGTGGGTTATGCAGCAAATACCATGACCTGAATCCAGACAATAGTCCCATCCAAAGTAGAACCTTCAAATCAATGGGATCGACAACAATTGACTTACTATTCAACAACTGATGAAGTGTGTCTACTCTAATCAGGATCAGCACCTGCATTTGGACCTACAGTGGTACCCCGCCTGAAGAGCATAATGCGTCCCATGGGATTGCTCTTTAAGTGAGTTTGCTCTTTAAGTGAAACACCATTGTAAGTGACAAATTGTGACTTCTGGAGGGGGGGGATTGCAAACCTTGATTTAGTTGTTAAGCGACTTTTTTGGTTGGTTTTTGTTGTTAAGTGAGACAACCATTCAGAGAAAATTCTGCTCTTTAAGCCAGCTAGTCTCTAAGCAAGGTGCTCTTTATGCGAGGTTTTACTGTATATCTTTAAGGTTTAAGACATATTTTCTGTTTGGTTCAGAATAAAGGCATTATTCCACATGGGGAAAGGTGGATCTGTCCTTGGATGCTTGCCCATCTCCATCTGGTTCCATATGGAAGAAAGAATCTTTTTTCATTATTTCAAATTTCACTGGCACTCACAGCATTGATTTTACAACAGAACCTGTTCCAGCTGTGGAGTGTTTTCTTTTGAATAGTATTGATGCAAATAGTTTAGAATTCACTTTTGTGTTTATGAAATCTGTACCTTGGAGAAGTGGTGACTTACTGCTGTAGTTCAGCCCCTGAAAAAAAACCCTGTGGAATGATGAAGAAGACCTGAGGTGAACAGTGAAGGTGGTTTATACAACATACAGGCAGTATCATCTTTAGGTAGCGTTGCCAGCACTATTTATTAATCAAATCAGGGCTAAAACAATGTTACTTGGAATAGGTTCCATTGAGACTAGATGATTAATCTTCCCTCCTCCACCAATGACAGGGCAAAGGGAGGAACCATGTTTACTGATAAACACCCCATTGAGTTCAACGGGGCTTGCTCCCTTATACAGTATGTGGGTTTAATTAATTCATGGGGAAGGGAGGAGTCTACACCAGTCATTCCAGCAGTGAACTAAGAATCAAAATACAGAGGCTTACTTCAAGTTTGAAGGCTGGTTAAGCAACATTGACTTTAGGAAACAGATAGCTATATATAGACGGATGGTGCATTGCATTCCATTGTGTTGCTCATGTCTGTCATGTCTACCTGGCTGCATTACTTGCATATCCAATAAGCATCACTTCGTTCTGTGCCTTTGTATAAGCAAAGCAGACTGTCTGCCACACAACATTGATTGCAGGATCAGAGAACTAGACAAAAGCATCTTCCTTTCGGGTCTTCCTTTAAAGAAGCATCACTCCAAAGAGGCAATGTACATTATTAATTTAAAATGTGCAAAACATTTTAATGTCCAAGGCAGATGGTACCCTTCTTGCCTACTCAGTTCTTGGTGAATGTTGCCCAAAGTCAATCAAAGTCATTTTGGCACAAGAAGCATACTTCCTTGCCTGTGGCAATGAAAAAGATACAACAATAACAATTCAAGTAACTAATAATTTCCTTCCTGGATCTGCTGTCTAAGGTAACTGGCTCCTTCCGCTTAGCAGTAAGACTGGCTCTACCAAGAGCTACGTTATACACAATTCATATCATTTAGCTCCAGTTCATTTCATTTGTCTTCCTTCCTGTCCTAATTGTGTTGCCTTAGCCCACTTAATGTGCAGCATTTACACACTACATCTAACAAATGTGGCTTAAGGATCCTGAGGGTTGTCAAATTATTAGCATTCATGCTTCACACAAGTTAAGCAAAGCCAGAGTTGCCTCATGTTGGATGGAGGGCAGCAGCAAGACTTTGAAAAAAAGGATACTTCTAGGTCACCTTGGTCTGCCTTAGTCTGCTTACTTCAGGTATGTTGGAATTATGTTTCTCCAGAAATTGAATTGAAGAAAGATTCAATTGCCAATTAGGAGGACTCTATTGTTAGACTGGCCTTGCTACCTGCCAGCATCTGTCACCTAAAACAGATGCCGCAATCTGTCTAACAGTAGGGCTGGTGGTCTTGTTGCCTTCTGTCATGTTGTGTTAGAATTTTCATGGCCCATTAATATGCACTAAATGTACAAGCAAAAAGGCACATATTTGTTATATGGGCTAAATAATCCTGTTTATGTACTCTCACTTAAGAGAGTCAGATTCCTCAAAAGACCCCTAATACTAGGGATTTCTGCATAATCCTACAGCCAACTTTCTAGGTTTGTCCCCTAACCTGGATTATTAAAGAAAATACACCACAGGGATGTATCATTCTTTTTTTGGACTCCAAATCCCAAAATTCTCCAATCTTTTCCAGTAAACAGTTAAAACATTCTTTTTCCAACTAGCATTTCAGTTTTAAGTAAATTGATTACATATGTGCAGGATTAATGCACTCAATTATTTGAATTTAATTCTACCTTAATCATACCTGTCAAGTTTTGGATTTGAAAATAAGGGAAATTTCCCGGCCAAAATGGAATACTTGACAGCTATGCTTATCCTGTGCAGCCCTTCAGTGGCGACATTAGGGCATTGCAGTCTAACTAATATGGGAGGACGGCAGGAAAGAGGGTAAAATACGGGAGTTTCCTGGCCAATACGGGATACTTGACAGCTATGACCTTAATTCTGATTTGTTTTCGCTGATTGACTTATAGTGTTGATGCAAATAGAGAACATAGGTCATTATTTAGTGCAAGTTTTTAAATTGGTTCTATGCCACTTAGGTATGTATTTTATTAATGTTTATTACTATTTTGATCCTGTTTGGATTGTTCTGTTGACATCATTGTTTTGTGGGGTGTTTTATTTTACTGTTTTAAACCACCTGGAGTGGGGGTACAAACAAACAAATAAAAGAAAAATTCTGGGAATTGCAGTCCACAGAGATTTTTGACCAAGAATAAGTTTCATTGTCAAATGGAGATTTGAACCCAGAACTTCTGTATCTTTGTTCAGGACATTGCACCTATTATTCCATACTGGCAGAAACATACCACTGGGACTGGGTGCTTGTTTGATGAGGGATATTGTGACAGACTTACTGGATACAGGGAGTCCTTTAACCACTTAACCACTCTACCCTGTTGTTCCTGGAATGGGTGAGACCAGGAGAACTAAATGTGATGATGGCTAGGGAACCTGCCTGGTCCCAGTGTCTCCTAACACTGTAGTCTAACACAACTAAGCTGCAACTAAACCAGGGGTTCTCAAACTTACCGCACCATGGGCCGGACCATGCCCACTCAGACAGCTGAGTGGGCCAGACATGTGGGTTCCTCTTGCCGTAAACATTGCCGTAAACCACAGTGGATGCATTTGCACATGTGCGGACATGCTTATGGCTGTTGTAAACATGCCCACATCTGCCTCCAGGATTGTTACAGTGGGCTGGGGCCACCCGGCGGGCCATAGGTTGCAAATGCCTGAATTAAACTCTTATGTCAATCCTACAAGATAGAACTGCCACCATATCCACAAACTACAAAAGTTTCCAGTAGCTGGTCAAGACCAGGTCTGGTTTTAAGCACCACAACCCCCCCTTGAGCCCAAAACCTGGGCAGCTAAATGAAGAGTTTTTATATTTAATTAATGATAGCAAAAAAAGACTGAGAGGCAAGAATCACTCCTTCCCCCATAAAGTGAGGAGAGACTTGTCAGATTTGGTAAAACTCATGCCTGGACAAGGATGTATGACTTATATTTACTGTATTTATTTTTCTTTTAAATACATTCTACCAACCTGTTGGTTTTGTTTATAGCATTTCCTCCCTCCCCTGAGTTCAAAACGGCTTCCTTATTTTATTCCTCCCAACCTATGAAAGCCAGACCAGAAGGCTGCCAGGTGTCAACAACCCACACAGACAACACCGCCACTCTGTGCAACAAGACGGTGACATTCACAAACCTCAACAACACAATCTGGTGTGTGATTGCTCAGGAGTTAATCCTACTTGAGTTAGCTCGCATAGAACTGGGTATGGATGCTTTCAGGCACACTTTCCATAGAAGTGAGTCAGGACCACCCGGGGGGGACTTTCTGTTGAGCACACATATGTCTCCGTAGGACGCACGTCTCTCCCATATGCTTGTTTACCCTCAAGTAAGCCCTATTTCACTGCAGGGGAACCTGTGAGTAAAACTGCCTCAGACTGAGCTGTTAATGAATATCTCCCTCATAACCTTTGGTAGAGACTTTTGCCCTCTCCCTCATCTGTTCTGTATTCCCTCTGCAATACACACACACACACCTTTATGGGGAACGGGTTGATCCAGCTTCTTCCATCCTTCGGAGGTCAATAAAATGAGTATCCAGCATGTTGGGGACAAATATGCTAATTAACTTGTGAACTGACTGAATATACTCAAGTACAAGCGGAGTTTTTTTAGCCCTAAAATGATCCCCAAAAAGGGGACTTGGCTTATACTCAGGTCAATGGTCACGATGGTCCCAAGACCATGCCTGATTGAGATGTGCCAAGAATTTAATTAATTTTACCATATATTCATGTATTTTGATTATTGAAACTCACTAGCAGCTGCTGAATTTCCCACCCTCGGCTTATACTCGGGTCAATCTATTTTTCCAGGGTTTTCAGGTCAAAATTAGGTATATCAGCTTATATTTGGATTGGCTTATACTCGAGTATATATGGTAAGCATAATAGATATTTCTATGACAAGGGGATTGCAGTGGCTTAGTGGTTAAGATGCTGAACTTGATGACCAGAAGGTCAGCAGTTTGAGACCTGAGTGCTGTATGATGGAGTGAGCTCCTGCTGTCTGTCCCAGCTCCTGCCAACCTAGCCATTCGAAAGCAAGAAATTGCAAGTAGATAAATAGGTACCATGTTGGCAGGAAAGGTAACAGCATTGTGTGCACTCTGGTGTCTAGTCATGCCTGCCACATGACCACAGAAATATCTGCAGACTCAGACAGCGCTGGTTATTTGGCTGAAAACTGAGATGAGCACAGACCCCTAGAGTAGGACGCGGCTGGCTTTCCAGCAATGGAGACATTGTTCTTTATTGCTATAACATAATAAACTCCCTTTCTTTTATATTCCCCTCCAAACCAGGCAGGGCAAGAGAACATCTAGATTGCTTACCTGAAATCAATTAATCAATCAATCACTTTATTACGTTCAAGACCAGCACAGTAAAATGGAGGGAAACTTTTAAGATCTAAATGCTTAAAATGTAGTTAAAATATATTATTTATAAACATAGGTAAAGGTAAAGGTTTCCCTTGCTCGAAAGCCAGTCGTATCCGACTCTAGGGTGCAGTGCTTATCTCTGTTTTAAAGCCGAAGAGCCAGCGCTGTCTGCTTCTGCAGACGTTTCCGTGGTCATGTGGCAGGCATGACTAGACACCAGAGCACACAGAGCGCTGTTACCTTCCCACCAAAGTGGTCCCTATTTATCTACTTGCAATTTCTTGCTTTCGGACGGCTAGGTTGGCAACATATCCATTCAAAAAAAAATTAATGAATAAAATCAGTTTTTAAGATTTGTGCTACAATTACCTGAAATCATACGAATTTAGTTTGTTTCAAATAAGGCAATTATCACACCCAGAGACCTTTTATTCCGGGGAGGGGGAAGTCCCAATAAAACACGAAAACCTGTGTGTGTGTGTATTTTAAAGTAGCCTAACCTGTTTGAGGACGAGGAGGAGGGACCAACCTCCACTCCACAGAGTGACACGTAGTTGCCTCGACCCTGGCTTGAAAACGTCTGAAGCGCGTTTCAGTCTTGGGTGCGTTAAAGGAGGGGGGAAATGCAGCAAATGCAGGAGGAAGGCGGTAATACCTTTATTGGATCACTAAAAAAATAAAATAAAGAATACAATGTGTTTGCCTATGTGCGCTCCGGTGTCTAGTCATGCCTGCCACATGACCACGCAAACGTCTGCAGAAGCAGACAGCGCGGGCTCTTCGGCTTTGAAACAGAGATGAGCACTGAACCCTAGAGTCGGATACGACTGGCTTTCGAGCAAGGGAAACCTTTACCTTTATGTGAAAGGACTTTGGAATTCGACGCCTCGAAAGGGGGCGGAGCCAGGATCCGGGCGGGGCGGAGCCGCGAGGTGGGAAAGGGGGCGGAGCTAAGGGGCGCAGGTGAAACCGATACCGGGAAAGAACTTTGAGTCTCTCGGCGTGGCGGGCGGGCGGCCGAGCCAGGCTGCGCGCGGGGCGACGCGGGTTCGAGACCCGAGGGCGCGATGGGGAAGAAGTGACAGGCGGCGGGAAGAGAGATAAAGGCGTGCGAGCGGCGGGGCTCGGGTGCGGCGCTGGCTGTGTCGGTACTCGGCTGCCGCCGCCGCCATGGCCCGGGAGCTGAGCCAGGCGGAGGTGCTGGACTTCCTGTGCCGGGCCGGGGGCCGTGTGGCCAACGCCGCCTTGCTGGCCCACTTCCAGGGCTTCCTGCGGGACCCCGGGGCGCCGCCGCCGGAGCTGCGCCGCCGCCGCGAGCTCTTCAAGGGCTTCGTCAACTCGGTGGCCACAGTGAAGCAGGAGGGGGGCCCCGGCGCCCCCAAGGACGTGGCGCTCAGGAAGCGCTACCGGGAGCTGGTGGGCGAGGAGGAGGTGGAGCCCCCCCGCCGCCCCCGCAGCAAGGCACCCGACGACGCCCAGGCCAGGCGGCCGGAGGAGCGCCCCGGGCCCGGGGTGTGCCACAGGGAGCCCCCGGGGAGAGGTCCGCCACCGTCCCGTGGTGGGCAGGGAGGGCGCTGCGAGGCGTTGCCGTGGCCCCCTTGCCCCCTGGAGCCTCGGGCAGCAAGGCGAGTTGTCGGGCAGGCGAAGCCCCGGGACCTCCAGGCAAAGGAGCCGTCACCGCCGCCGAATGGCCTTCATTTGCCCGTCGGGGAAATGGGCGCGACGCTCGGAGGCGACAGTCCCCGGCAGAGGATCCGGGCGTGGGTGGCCACGCACCAAGCCCCGTCTCCGGACCCCGCCGTCGACCAGGAGGAGGAGGAGGGCGAGGAGCCCCGACCCGACCCGCGTCCGCCCCCTCCGAGCTCAGGCGAGAGCAGCAGCGCCTGCCGCCTTCCTCCTCCGCTGCTTCCTCCGACGGCGCCCGTGGCCTCCTGGGACCCGCCGCCGGTGCCCGTCGTCTTCCGCAGCATCCGATGCCAGCTCTCGCTGCAGGACCTGGAGGGCTTCCTCGAGCAGGGCAGCGACGGCGGCAGCAGCAGCGACGGCGGCAGCGATTCCTCCCGCCTCGACGGAGCGACCACCGGGGTCCTTCGCCGGTTGCTCCGGCGGTCCAAGCGGCGCAGCACGAAGCCGGCAGGGGGCGCCTGGTCTGGAGCGGAGGGCACCCCCGGGAAAGAAGGCGCCCCCCAGCGGAACGGCGCGATCCCGGACCCCCACGCCTTGCTCAGCCGGATCGCCGGTCGAGCCTTTCCAAAGCCGAGCAAGGGCTTGGCCAAGGCCAAGAAGGGGGCCAGGTTGCCTCCCCCTAGTCCGGATGCCCCACTGAGTCCTTTGCCAGCTCCCAGGCAAGGCCCCGTGGCCACCAGCCCCCCAGCTGTGGAACAGCTGGACCTGGACACAGACGGCCCCTCCGAACCCCGGTCCGGTTTGGTGCCCTTGGAACCCCGAGAGCACATCTGGCTGGTGAAGGTGGCCACTGGGTCCTGGATGCAAGCCTGGGCACTGCTGCTGGAAGACCCCCATCTTGCCATCCACAAAGACTTCGTCTCGGGCTATACGGTCCTCCACTGGTTGGCCAAGCACGGGAACGCCCAGGTCTTGTTGGACGTTGTCGCTGGTGCCGAAAAAGCCGGGGTGGCCGTTGACGTGAATGTGAAGTCTGGGTCCGGCTACACCCCTTTGCACTTGGCCGCCATGCACGGCCACCCGCTGGTCATGAAAGCCCTGGTGCAGAAGTTGCACTGCTGCGTCCAGATACGGGACAGCAGCGGCAAAAGACCTTGGCAGTACCTGAGCAGTGCCACCTCTGGGGAGGTCTGGCAGCTGTTGGGGGCACCCCGGGGCAAAACCATCTTCCCAGCCCGACCCATAACCAGAAACTCTTCGCCTCCTGCCCGGAAAGGGAAGAGCCCTGAACTGGCAAGGAAAATCAGTAGGAAAGCATCTCTGGCTGCTTATTTGAAACATCAACACACAAAGTGGAAGATGGCCAACAAATACCCACCTTTACACGAAAGAGAGGAATATAGTGACTAAGCAATTGTTAACCTTGCAATCACCTACAACCTGATTTTCTAAAGGGCTTTGCCAGCTCATCCTTTGTCGAAGCTGAGCGGTTGCAGTTGGCGCAGAGGTCCATCAAGAGATAGCCAGGGGAATCTGCTTCTAATGGTTGAACCAATATTTTTTGGGAGGGGGGGGGGGAATGTCCAACCACTAAAATTTACACTACTGAGCCTTTGTTGTAATAACTTCCAAAATGGACTTGGGAGAATCCACTCAATATATTTCAGAATTGGAAACGAAGAGGTTGAGCTGCATAGTTTCTCAAATCCATTTTAACCTTCCTATGAGGAATAAGGGCTTGTGTTTAATTTTGGTGGTTGGGAAAGAGGGATGACAAGGCATGATCAAGACCATAATAATAACAACAAGTATTTAAAATTCCTTCCAAGATGTGAAGAGAACCAAGGTTTGGGAAGTTATTCACCTTGTACTCTGCCAGGTATAATTAATTATTTGTTTTTAGGAACATCTGTTGGAGAAACAGGCAGATCATATTTATGCTGGGATTACCTCATTGCAGAGGAGTTTTAATGTAGCTTAACAAACTAAATTGGGATGGCTTGGTTGAAGATGTTATCTCAGATCAAAGGCATGAATGAAAGATTTCATCCTCCTTCCAAATGCTTGATCTTATTTTATTATTATTTTTTAATGCTTGCAATAAATTTTACTGCTGCTAATGTATCTCAGTATCATTCTGTGTGCTGATAGGTATATTTTTTTTGCATTGGATGGGCAGGGGTTGCTGGGGGAAGGGTTTTGGGATCCAGGGACCCTGGTGGCAGAGTGGTTAAACTGCTTTACTGCAACCAAAAGATTATGAGTTTGATCCTGACCAGGATCAAGGTTGACTCAGTCAACCATCCTTCTAAGGTCAGTAAAATGAGTACCCAGCATGTTGGGGGCAAAAATGCTGATTAACATATGAACTGCCTATTGTGTGCCCTAAGCACTATAGGCGGTATATGTGTGATTGCTTTGCTTTCTTTTCCAAGAACCGATAGAGAGAACCCCCATATGGTTGTCTTTTTATGTTTGAAAGCTTTTGAAATGGGGAATACTTTCTGTCTCAGCTTGTCCCGTAGTGTAGCAGTAGATTTAGTGGTATGTTGAATTGACATCATGACAATTCTGAATGCTGATCTCTGCTATCTAGGAGACAAAATATTCAGGCTCTTGGATCAGCGCGTAGAGACAAATGACAAACAGGTCTTTTGTAAGGGGGTCCAAATCACATACACAAATACTTTGTATTACATCAGGGATCTTACCATTCCTGGGGGAAAAAATATTTGTTTCCTAGCTGTTGCAAGGATAGCAGCTAAGGTGTGAGAGTCTGTGGAAGCTATAAGACAATGATGACAGCAGCACATGGTGTGTGTCATAGTCCAACAGCTGAAAATGTCCCAGGGCTTCATCCCTGAGAGCCCTGGCTCAGCTGCATCACTGAACTCTTCAACTGAGTTCTGCTGAGTTCAAATGATATACTCTGCAGTAATACCCAGTCAGGATCTATATCCCAGCACTAGTCTCTATTTCATTGAGACTCATTGAGGTATACAGAAAGAGCCTCCTTGGAGATTGTGGTATTTTTGAACCACAATAGGGCATACCCTGGTAATGGCATTACCCTGGTAATGGCAACCTTTTGTTGCTGGCTAATCTTTCTCACACTAGGTCATGTGAAAGGAGCTGCGGAATGAACTCACCAGAAGGTGCCTTTATTTTGGTAGTTTCACCTCTGGCCAGGGCCATAGCTAGGATTCTAGATGTGGGTGGGCGAATATTTTTTCAGGATGGGCAACAATGTCATATAAGGAGCCAGGAGTTTGAGGGTGGGCAAACTGCTAACTCAGGGTGGGCAATGCCCTCCCTGGTCACCCCCTGGCCACGGCCCTGCCTCTGGCCTAGCCATGGAAGACGAATGAGACTCATTGGCTGAAATCTTGTTGCATAGCTTAGTAAATCACACTTGAATAGATCCATTAGAATAAGCAGTGAGTCAACTCTTCCATAAGTTTCCTTGCTTCAATGGGCCTACTTTAGTGCAGTTTACTACACTATAAGCAATGGGAATTTGACTAATGAGTGTACTCTAGTTGGGAAACTATCAATGGGCTTTGGAAAACTACTGCTTTGAGTGTAAACTAGCATGAGGAGTTTTCTTTAGCACTAGCAATTCCAGTGGAACCTCAGTTAACACACAGCTCGGTTAACATAAAAATCGCATAACAAAAGGAAATCCATAAAAAATAGTGGCTAGGCTTATTAAATTTTTTTAATGAACAGATTAATTGGTTTTCAATGCATTCCTATGGGAAGCATTTTGATTAAAGTATTTTGGTTTCCAATGCATTCCTATGGGAAATTCAGTTAAGGTAATTTTCGCAGTAAGAAACGTCCTGGAGAATGCATTAATTACGTTAACCAAGGTTCCACTGTACACTTATATACTACCCCATAGCACTAAGTGCACTCTCTGGGCAGTTTACAAAGTAATTAGATTTTACCCCCAACATGCTGGGTACTCATTTTACTGACCTGAGAAGGATGGAAGACTGAGTTAACCTTGAACTCCATCAGGATGAAATTCACAACTTTTTGACTGTAGTACAGCAGTTTAACTGCTGCACCACCAGGGCTCAATCCCAGACTGACTATAGGCATGTCAGGTTAACCTTTTAAATAAACTGGAGGTCCCCTGAACTAATGTTTTCAAAGCTAAAAATGGTTTCTAGAGAATTCCTGGCTTGCTTGTTTGTTGGCATTTGAGTTGATTGTTCATTTCCCCATGGAGTCCTTGGGCAAGAAGACCAGCTTGTGGCCTTGTGCAAGGTATTCGCCGCTGCTATGCATAGTTTCAGTAGTCCTTGCATCAGCCTTATGATGTAGGCCAGTATGTGGCTAAGAAAGGGCCAGATTAGATCTGGCAGTAGCAGACAGATGTGAGTTGGGGCTGACTTTCCAATTTCCTGCGATATAGGGGATGGCTTCAGGACACGGGGGGTTGGAAGTGGGACCTTCGCCTGGCCTGGTCTGACACTGTATTCACAACGGTTGTTAAAAGCTGCTTTTCCTCCAGGCCAGCTAAGGCTTATGATAGAATAAGTTCCTCTGGAGAATAAATATCTAACAAAAGCTGTTGGGGGAGAGGACAGTGTGGAGAAGGATTAAGCTTCCCTCTTCTGCACATCCAGGCTGTGCTTTAAATAGACCTCTCCCAAACCCATTTTGATCTTAGGGGGGATCTATAGCTTCTCCATTCTGCCTTAAGCTGTGTACAGCTGTGAGATATCAAGCAGGGATTGTCTGATGGAAAACCTAAGTGCAGTAAAGCATGTGCAACCCTCTACTTTATCCAATAAACTAGGGATTAGGTAAAGGTCACTCTTGCTCGAAAGCCAGTCATATCCGACTTGAGGGTTCAGTACTCATCTCTGTTTATAGACAAAGACCCAGTGCTGTCTTTGTCTGCATATGTTTCCGTGGACATGTGGCAGGCATGACTAGACACAGTGCATGAAACACTGTTTACCTCCCCACCAAAGTGGTACCCATTTTTCTACTTGAAATTTCTTGCTTTCAAACTGCTCGGTTGGCAGGAACTGGGCAGAGACAGAAACTCACTCCGTCATGCAGAACTCGGGTCTTGACCTGCCGACCTTCAAGTTGTCAAGTTCAGTGTTTTAACTACTAATCCACCAGAGTCTAGGGATTAGGGATGTGTTATCCTTTATGTTTTGTTGAACTGCAGCTCCTATCAGCCCTAAATCGGTACGGCCAACCATGAGAGTTTATGAGAGCCCTGGTCTATCAACAGCTGAAGAAGACATGTCTTGTATTCCTGTAATAAATTTTGTTTATTAGAATTGTAAGCAAGCCAATAGGTAAAAGAGCTGATTTTTCTAGAGACCTAAATTATCCAAAATGGTCAGTTTTGCCTATGTTCTCATTTGCAAACTTCTTGTAAGTTATAGGAAGAGGAAAACATGCCAGAAGGTCAAATATACTCACCCCAGTACTAACCTGCTCATCCTGTATTACCATCTGTTCATTGAGAGGTACTGTATTATATTTGTGGCCTTCAGGACTAGGAACAAGATTGTAGTTTCTTTTTTTTTTTTTAAAGCCAGTCGTAAGATTCCCAGGATATTTGACTAAACCAAGGGTGCCCAAACTATGGTCCACTGGCCAGATCCGGCTCCCTATGCCAACTGATCTGGCCCACACCACCCTTGCCACTCCCAGAAGCAGAAGTAAAACATGCCTATGTGGGTGCATTTTACTTCCTCTTCAGGGAGTGGCAAGGGTGGCATGGGCTGGATGAATTGGCATAGGGGGTCGGATCTGACTTGTGGGCCGTAGTTTGGGCACCCCTGGTTTAAGCAGAGAAATAGCAGCCTAAAAAATCTATCTTATCCTGTTGCAAAACAGATTGTAAGGTGGATTTTACTACAACTTGCACTGGGAGGAACCACATGACCGGCCCACTGAACCACGTGACCTGCCTGTGACTCGAAAAGTTTGGGCACCCCTAGGCTATAACCAGTTTTGCAGACTCTGTAATGCAACAATAGTTTCATCTACCGTGGGGCCTGTTAAACTTGGAGGACCTTGAGTATTCTTTTAAAACCAGAGCTTGGAAAGGTAACTTCCAGTCTGAGGGATCCTGGTAGATTTAGTCCATTAAAAATACTTCCTTACCCTGAGGAGGTTCATTAACCGAACTTTCAGTCTTGCTGACATCTGAAGTATGTATATGTCATTTTGGCATCTCTCATTCACTGCTGTCCCATTTATCTTGCTTTGCTGCTGTTCCTTTTAGAGAATGAGAAATAATGTCCCCAGCAAATGCTGAGAGCAGACAGTCCTCTTCTCAGACAGAGATGATGGGAGTCTAGAGAAGGATGCATCCTATTCCTGGTCAGGAATTGAAGTGCCTTGATAGCACATTACAACAGTGATGAGAGAAACTGATGTTACAACAACTCAAATGACATAACGGGGATGCTGGTTCTTTCTGCCGTCCTGATATACTTTTGGATTCTCCTTCCTCCATTTTCAAGGTGTGCTTATGAAGAAAGCAGAGATTCTGAAGCATGTTTCTTGTCAATTCAGAAGTGTATGTGTTTGTTTAGCATTTGTAACCATTTGTTTAGCACTGGAGTGGTTGGAGAATAGGACTTTGACCTGGTGGATCAGAGTTCAATTCCACATCCATCCAGGAAGCTCACTCCATAACCTTTCAGCAGTTTATTGTCCTCATTTTCAAATTAACTTCATTTCTTGTGAGAAGAAAAGGAACAACTAAAAGTCAATTGTACAGAGGATTAGGATTGGAGATTATAAAAGTAACTTCTTAAATTATATTTTGTAGAATCTCCCTATCAGTAGGTAGAGAGACACCAGCTGGGAAATTGTGTCTTATCAAAGCAACATTGGGTCAGAATTACCATCTTTTTCTTGAGTGATGCACAGTTGCTAAAGCAGGATTATGTTGTATGTTTAAAGAAATCTAGTACCCATGAAAACAGCTGACATTTGTGCCAGGTGCCAGGGCTTGCCCATAGCACCAGCAAATCCTACTTTCCCATCTTTTGAAATGCCATTGGATGTTATTATTGTCATAATCCTATATTCATCTTTATACCCACCCCCCACCCCCGTCTTCTTAATAGATAGAGTCTTCTGCTACATGTCCACAGAATCGTCTGCACAGGCAGACAGCCCTGACTGGCTATAAAGAGAGATGAGCACTGAACCCTAGAGTAAGATACAACTGGCTTTCGAGCAAGGGCGACCTTTACCTTTACTAATGGATGCTGGGCGGGGGGCAGTTTTGCATGGAGAGATGTGGAAGTACAGATATATAATTGGAGTAGATCTTGGGAAATTTACTTCTTTATATTCCAGTTTCCAGAATCCTATAGTCAGTTTAAGGGACTGCTGTGACTAGTGGTTAATATGCTGAACTTGATGACTGGCAGGTCGGCAGGTCAGCAGTTCGAGACTGAAGTGCTGCATGACAGAGTGAGCTCCCATTTCTGTCACAGCTCCCGCCAACCTAGCAGTTAGAAAGCAAGAAACTGCAAGTAGATAAATAGGTACCACTTTGGTGGAAAGGGAGCAGCATTCTGTGCACTTCAGTGTCTAGTGACACATAACCATGGAAATGTCTGCAGATGCAGACAGCGCTGGCTTTTTGGCTGTATATGGAGATAAGCACTGCACCCTAGTCAGATATGACTGGTTTTCAAGCAAGGGTGACCTATATTCAACTTCGCCAGGGGCTCTGAGTTGATGAAAGTGGCATGTTTCTGAAAGTTTCATCACCATGGTGGCCAAAGCCTATGAAATCATAGATTTCCTCCTACCAATGCTAAGAGGAAATAAATAGTTGGCCTTCTGTCTCCCAAAACCCCTTTGATCTCTCAACATGGTCCCCAAAATTATGGAGGGAGAGGTATGATGGCGCTGGTGCTAGTACAGTGATGCCAAACCTTTTAGAGACTGTGTGCCCAAACTGCAACCCAAACCCACTTATTTATAGCAAAGTGCCAATACAGCAACAGGAGAGGAAGGAAATGCTCCCATTGGGCTGCTGGGCAGAGGGGTGGGGCAAACTCTGTGCTGGGGGAAGGAGGAAGCGCTCCCATTGGGCTGCTGAGCAGAGGGGCGGGACAAACTCTCTGCTGGGGTGACTGCATGTGTGCCCAACAGAGATGGCTCCAAGTGCCACATCTGGCACACGTACCATAGGTTCTGCACCACTGAGCTAGTATAATGAAAAATCAGAGAGCTCTCCCTCTCATTTATGCTCTGTCTGGTGTGTGTCTGGTGTGCGTCTTTCCAATTTCCTCTTACTGATTTCTATAGGATTTCTTGGTTCACTGCATTCTGCAATGTCTCCCAAGGTAGATCATAACCAACAGGGAAGATACACCCTGTAAACCAGTAGTAAACTCAAAAGAATGATATTAGCACCAATATAAACCTTGCAAAATCCACAAAGCATTTCAGAATCCTTGCCCACAATTTTACTTTTGCCCGGAAAACTTCCACAGGCAGGCATCAGCAAGAAGAGGACAAATTCTGCATTTCATTTAAATGAGGATATATTTACATGGCTTGCTTGTCAGGTGCCTGGAGTAAACTTCAAAGAGGTAAAGGGTGTGTGTGTGTTAGAACCTTTAAAAAACACCCTAACAAAGCTTGTCATTTTTAGGAGTAATTTTACATAATGGCCTTCTTAAATCTCAGAGGTTTTTTGAAAATATCTGTACAGCTAAGGTTGATTTCCCAAAATAAGCATCGTTCAACATTTCTCTGAAGGCATCTTGCCTGCCGAGGGCAAAAGCTGGACAGGGTTGTGTTGCATTGCGCTGGAGGGGAACAGACATAAAAGATGCTTCATCTAGTCGCACAGCTCCACATGCTCATTTCTGGCTGCCATCTGATCTTGCTTCCATCCCACCCATCTGTTTGCTGATAATTCTGGAGCAAGATTAATTCTTTTGGCTTTTTCTCTTGTGCTAAGACAGTTGAATATTGGGCTCCTGGAATAGGTTTGCCTTGATGTGAATACTTATTTGCTCAGAAGCAAAGCAGCAATCACACGTATATACTGCCCCAAAGCACTTAGTGCACTCTCTGGGCAGTTCACAAGTTAATTAGCATTTTGCCCTAAACATACTGGGTACTCATTTTACTGACTTTGGAAGGATGGAAGGCTGAGTCAACCTTGATCCCTGGTCAGGATCGAACTCACAACCTTTTGGTTGCAGGACAACAGCTTAACCACTGTGCCACCAGCAATGATGATGTCACTTTCTCTTTGGACTACATTAAGGTAAAGGTTTCCCTTGCTCCAAAGCCAATTGTATCCGACTCTAGGGTTCAGTGCTCATCTCTGTTTCAAAGCTGAAGAGCCAGCGCTTGCTTGCTATGTAAAAATGTGGACCAGTACATTCATACATCGTAGGATAAGCTGAATATTAAGGTCCCCATCCCCCTTTAAAAAAAACGTTCAGAGGAACCATGAGAATGAAATTACAAAGCACATCTGATGTGTTGTGTGTGATTCCATATATGATTTCCTGAGAGTAAATGGCATAGAGTTAAGTGGGACTTACTTTTGAGTAAACTGAAAAGGCCTAGGCCATCAGTTGCACCAGTCAAAAGATCGCTCAATGCAAACAAAATCTCCAAATGTATCTGTGATGCTGTTTGTAGTCGTCTTGATGGTTCAAATAATAGAAACCAGTGATCATTGGGGCGAGACAGTTAACAGCATCATCACTCAGGGATAAGCCTCGTGCTTTCTTTTTAGAAGACTCCAATCTGAACCCCAGCAACAGGAAGGAAATGGTGGCAGAAGAACTGTTGTCATTGAAAGATTTACCTGGAAAAGTTACTGGCCTGTATGCAACAAGAACAGACCCACCAAAGGAGTGGGATGTACACAAGTGTTGACTTACTATTCCACAATAGATTTGTTGGGTCTTGTCTAGTTAGGCTGTTTGGGTAGCTCTAGGAAGCGCTGGATAAGATAACCATAAGTTGAAAGCAACTTGAGAGCATGCCATTAATACTTAGACTATTTAGGCCTAGCAATTGGATTTAGGTCATTGGTTTGGACTACATTCTCCAGTATTTCATGGCCAGGTTGGCCACTGCCCATGGTGGTTGGTTGATGCTATGAAGTGTAGTCCGAAACAATATCTTTCCTAGCCATTTACTCAGCCTAGACTAGGGTTCTCCAAAATTGGTTTTCCAGGTGTTCTTGGACTTCAGTTCCCAGAAGCCCAAAGTCACTACACCTGCTGATCAAGGCTTCTGGGAATTGAAGTCCAAGAACATCTGGAGAGCCATGTTTGCTAACCCCTGGCCTAGACAATGTTGACAAATACTGTAGTTTGGCATTCTAAGAAGCAGGAGAGATTTCTTGTGGTGGGAGCTATGGGACTATGTGGAGCAAGCTCTATGGGCTGACCTGGGACCTTATGTTCTCAGTGACACCCAGGTGCTGATTGTCTTTTTCCAGGGTGGCAAGTGGTCCATCCACTAAAAAGTCATAGCATTATTATGCATTCATTTCCTGAACTACATAGTGGCTGAGCTGGCCACTGCAAATTCACCTTGTAGAGAGAGAGAGAGAGAGTGAGAGAGAGAGAGAGTGAGAGATATGCCTGAGGTCTTTTCCTTTTACTGCTGCTTCAATCTAAAGAGATGCCATTAGATACGAGACCCCCTGCTACTTTGTGCAACTGTGTTTCATTGCAAATCTGTTATTTAACATCTGTGTTCAGATTTCTGTTGCTCCAATTTTAAACTTTCCTCTGAAAGGCTAACATGACAGATCCAGGGATGGAAATACATAGGTTTCAGGGCAAACACAAAATTGCACTGTTTTATAACAACCCCAGCTGTAAGTTTAGTTCTTCTTCATAGTCGAGGGGTAATCTATACAGTACTGTATTTAGTTGATGTCAATGGCACTGAAATTTAATGATGTGAGTTTTAACTGGATACTTGAATGGCTGTTCTTTGGCAATTTCTACCATAATGGGCAAGGGACTGGGGTGGCTTAGTGGTTAAGATGCTGAATATGATGACTGGAAGGTCAGCAGGTCAACAGTTCGAGAATTGAGTGCTGCATGACGGAGTGAGCGCCTGTCTCTGTCCCAGCTCCTGCCTACCTAGCAGTTTAGAAGCAAGAAATTGCAAGTAGATGAATAGGCACCACTTTGGTGGGAAGCTAATGGTGTTCCATGCACTCCGGCATTTTATCATGCCTGTCACATTACCACAGAAAGAGAAATATGTTAGGCTTAAAGGGCCCCCACAAACATTTATTTTTATTATACTGAAACGGTGTAATATGGCTATATCTTTGAAAAATAAATTATTCTCTTCATCGCTACTAAAGACATCTTTATAGCTAGTGTGGATGATGGGAGTTGCAAAGAGTTGAAGGGCACCAAGTTGGGGAAGGATACATCATTTTGCAAGATAGTTTGGGAGAGGAGGGTGGGCTCATAGAATAATATTGTGTAGCATTGCATTGCTGAAAATATTCTAAAATTTTCATAGTGTAGTACACTATGTGCCTATTTACTCTGGATCTAGGACTGTAGCCTAAACAGCATTTTGCTCCGTTGTGCTGATTTCAAACAGCCTTACCACTTAATGGGCTTCTTGCCAGATATATAATGGACCATCTCTCTATGGTTCACTTCATCCTTCCTGAGCCATTTTTTCAGATAAATACATTTAAATACATTTAATTGCAAGATGTAGTCCATCGGCCTTCATATGTGATGGACTACAGCTTCCATCACTTAGGGTGACTGGGGATGAGAGGAGAAGTAGTGACCCATTTATCAGGCACTGGAGTAGAGGAGACTGGCTGAGTGCGGAGTCATATGATGTTGGACATCACTTTCATCAATACTTCCCATCCTTGTGGTGACACCACAAGGCCAGTCTGGATGCAGAAAACCAGCTGAAAAACTGAAAGATATTTCTTCTATTGTCATCTCTGTGCAAAGGAAATGTAAAGTAAAACAGGGAACTGGAGGCAGTGAGAAAGACATTTTTTTCACTAAGGAAAGTGCCAATCTGGCCAGGTTATCCTGCTATGGTAATAGAGTATATCCTATTGCCAGTGTCTCAACGTCAAGTGGTGGCTAACTAACCTGAAAACCCTGAGGACTAACAGCCTTCGGTGGCAAAGCCCACAGGGAAGGGTGATGGTCCCCAAGTGGATTAAACCCCACTTGAATCCATCTTGATGGAGTGCAGCAGCTTCATCAATCCTGGCCTGGAGGTGAGGAGCACTTTGTGTGCCAAAAGGGCTCAGGACCAGAAAGTGACTTGCAAAACTGGATCAGTGGTGGGGATGTCATGCTGCGATGCAGAAGGCAAATGGAAGGCCACTGCATTGTTCCCAGGACAATTTTCATGGCTGATCATCATGATGATAGCCAATATTTGGAATCGGATATGGCACTTGAAGAAGAAAAGTGCCATTTATGTATTTTAAACCATCATAGAACAGGCAAAATATATCCATTTTAATGTAGAACTTCCTGTTCTCAATATTGTGGTGGTGCTGTGATATGCCAGGAATTATTCTGGATGTGAGTTATTATTGATACATGGGCTGTTGCCAGGGTTTGACAGATAACTTCCTGCTGATACAATACATTGTCAGGATTTGACTCCAAACACACTCCAAACAACACCTGAGACAGTAAACAGCTTTTATGCCTTGGAGCAGTTCCTTGTGTGAACGGCTTTAAAAGGAAACTATTTAGCAGAATGTACTTTAATGTCTTTAAGTATTTACAAGGGGACATTTGATGTAAAATGTTTCAGAGTGGTTTACCAGTATCCATTTTTTTTAAAGGGTGCAAAAGCCTAAGATCTATAAGAACATAAGAACAGCCTTGCTGGAACAGGCCACAGCCCATCCAGTCCAGCATTCTGTCTCACACAGTGGCTCACCATTTCCTTCAGGGTATTCCCAAGGAGATGCCTTCACCTGCTTAGGATTCCCTGGAAATGATATTGAGAGATATCCTGCCTATCTCTCCAACCCGGAGGTTGTCCTTAGGTAGCCATAATTATAGCCATTGATAGCCTTGTCCTCCATGAACTTGTCTAATCCTTTCTTAAAGCTGTCAAGACTGACAGCTGTCACCACTTCTTCTGGCAGGGAGTTCCATAGACCAGTAATCCTCTGGGTGAAAAAGTACTTTCTCTTATTTGTTTGAGACCTAGTACCCAAAAGTTTCATGGAGTGTCCCCTAGTTCTAGTGTTGTGCGATAGGGAAAACAGTTTTTCCTTATCTACTTTGTCCACACCGTGCATGATTTTATAAACTTCAATCAGGTCACCTCTTAGACGCCGTCGTTCAAGAGTGAAAAGGCCCAACCGTTGCAGCCTCAGATGGTAAGAAAGGTGTTCCAGTCCCCTAATCATTCTGGTTGCCCTCCTCTGTACTTTCTCCAACTCCATAATATCCTTCTGGAGGTATGGCGACCAGAACTGTACACAGTATTCCAGATGGGGCCTCACCATAGATTTATAAAGAGGCAAAATGACACTTGCTGACTTATTTTCTATACCCTTCCTAATGATCCCTAACATTGAGTTTGCTTTTTTCACTGCTGAGGCACACTGGGTTGACACCTTCATTGAGCTGTCCACCAGGACACCAAGGTCCCTTTCCTGGTTTGTCGCAGAGAGTTCAGACCCCATCAGTTTGTAAATGTAATTGGGGTTTTTTGCCCCAACATGCATCACTCTGCACTTACTGATGTTGAAGCTCATTTGCCACTGTTTTGCCCACTCCTCCAGTGTCAAGAGATCCCTCTGGAGCTCTTCACAATCTCTCACAGTTTTCAGTACCCTGTATAATTTAGTGTCGTCAGCAAATTTGGCTACCTTGCTTTTTACTCCTACCTCTAGATCATTTATGAAGAGGTTGAAAAGCAGGGGTCCCAGTACTGAACCTTGGGGGACCCCACTCTTTACTTCCCTCCACTTGGAGAAGTGTCCATTTAGTGCTACCCTCTGTTTCCTGTCCCTTAGCCAGTTGCTGATCCAGGACAAGACCTGTCCCTTTATTCCATGACTGCTAAGTTTATTCAAGAGCCTTTGGTGTGGGACCTTGTCAAAAGCCTTCTGAAAGTCCAGATAAACAATGTCAACTGGATCCCCCTTATCCACATGCTTGTTGACACTCTCAAAAAATTCCAACAGATTAGTGAGGCATGATTTGCCCTTGCAAAAGCCATGTTGGCTCTCCTTTAGCAGCGCCTTCTCTTCTATGTGCCTATTAATTCTATCTTTTAGGATGGTTTCCATCACTTTACCTGGGACACATGTCAAACTGACAGGTCGGTAATTTCCTGGATCACCCCTGGATCCTTTTTTGAAAATTGGTGTTACATTCGCTACCTTCCAGTCATCAGGCACAAAGACTGATTTGAGGGAAAGATTATATATTTTGGCTAGGATATCAGCAATTTCATCTTTAAGTTCCCTGAGAACTCGTGGATGGATGCCATCTGGTCCTGGGGATTTGTTAGTGTTTAGCTTAACAAGACATGCAAGGACCTCCTCCCTGGTTATTTCTATCTTGCTTAATTCTTCGGTTTCCCTCCCTACGAAGATAGGCTCTGTTTTGGGCATGTGGTCTCTGTCTTCTTCAGTGAATACTGAAGCAAAGAATTGATTGAGTCTCTCTGCAATCTAACTTTTATTACAACATTTATATTGTATTTTTTTAAAAAATGTTGATTGTTTTATAGTTTTAGTTGTTGTGAGACACCTTGGGTCTCCTGTAGAATATATATAAATAACAATGAAGCAAAAATTGCCTAAAATCCTATTGTTTAGTGTAGTAAACTGTACTGGAATAGTACAGTTTAGTCAATTTCTCTGTAAGTTCCATTGATTCTTGAACTCTGACTTAATTAGAGAAGATCACTTGAAAAAGCCCTGAAAAACTGGGGCAATAAAGTTGGGGGTATGTGGGTATTTTACAAAAGAAATAACTAATTTATTATTCACCTAAACCAATTAAGAAAGTTTGGATGGAAAAGAAGGGGTGGGATTCTGTGTGAAAGAAGAGTAAGTCTGACTTAATTTAGGAAGAGTTTGGAAAAACAAAACTCCTAGACTTTGCACGTGCTTGGAGGAACCTTCTTCTTTAATTCTAGTTTTGCACTAAGCTCTGGCTGATGGATCTTCGAGTTCTAACAGAACAGAGTTAAATTAAAAACCAAAGTAGATCAGACAAGCCTAGGTTTTCCAATCTTGCCTTGGACAAGGTTTGGGCCCAGTCTGGGCAGGTTATCCTGCTATGGTAATAGAGTAAACCATATTGTCGGTGACTCAACACCAATTGTCAGGCAGTAGACAAGACCACAGTGAAGGGTGATGGTCCCTAAATGGATTAAATCCCACTTGAAACCATCTTGACGGAGGACAGCAGCTTCATCAGTACTGGCCTAGGGATTATGAAGACTTTGTGTGCCAAAAGGGCTCAGGACCAGAAATTGACTCACACAATTGGATCAGTGGTACAGGTGTCATGTTGCAATCCAGAAGGAAGATGAAAGGCCATGCATCATCTTCTCAGGACAGTCTTTCTGGCTGATCACCATGATGATTGCCAGGATTCGGAGTTGGATACAGCACAAGAAGAAGAAGTATTGGGTAGAATGTAGAGTGGAATCTACATGTAGGCATCCAGGTGATTTGCAGTTGACAAGGAAGGTATGTGTGAAAAGATTTGCTTGAGGGTCAGTTCTCTGTGTACAGAAGGATTCGTTTACACACTTAATTTGTTTGTACTGAAAACAACTTGCTCAGCTGAGTGGGTGTTTGGAGGCAGCTGGTAGTTTTATACCTAACTCCTTGAGCTGCTATTTTGTACCTGTTTCCAGATGATCAACCTCGGAGGTTCCAGGTAAAACTTAAAGTATATCTTGAAAACCTAAAATAATCCCATTGTTAGTCATAAGTAAATGAATCTGGCGAAGCACAAACCAGTTTCTCTTCCTCAAAATCATTTAAGATCTATTTAAATTCTAGTTTTTCAGGATGGACACTCTGCAGTCATATTTCTATAAAGGTGCTACCATCTAAAAACATATTTCTCTCAAAAGGCAATGATGGGATGCAAATTAATCTTGATTGTTTTATAATTGCTGCTGCTTCTAATTGGTTTTTTTTATTTTAACATTGCACCAGTTTTAAAAAAATATTATCTTAAATGTACAGGACCCTTTTCTTTACTTCATATGATTCAAATAAATAAAATAACCACAACAATGGCCAGATGCAAGCTGGTAGAATCTGCAGTCTTGCCCAAAATCCAATGTCATCAGAAGAATCAAATAGAGCTGGTGGTTTTTATATAGCTGTTCCACTACACAGAGCATTACACATGCCAAATGTACATGTGCAAAGTAGCTTTTTTGCCTCTGGCCAGGTATCTGCCACATTGTTTGAAAAGCTAGGCAGAAAATACTGGAGAGAATTTAAAAAGAGAATTCAAGAGGTGCTGTAGCTGATTTACAACATCAGTCCAGCCTATATAATCTGGGGTGTTCTGATCTGAAAAGCTAAGCAGTTCTGAATCTTCATTGGTTAAGACACTCACCTTGTTAGCTGGAAAGTTCACAAGTCAGCAGTTCAAGACCCGAGTACTGCATGACGGAATGAGCACCCGTCTCTGTCCTAGCTCTTGCCAACATAGCAGTTTAAAAGCAAGAAATTGCAAGTAGATAAATAGGTACCACTTCAGTGGGGAAAAAATCTTAGGGACATGGAAGGAGCCTCATTCGGGCGTCCCCTAAGCAGAGTTCCTCCAGCAAAAATCCTTTCACCCCAGAAAGCACCTTTGTGTAATTCTGACACAATTTTTTTTAAAAATGGGTTTATGGGCAACCACTTTGGACATGTTGCTTTAAGTTGCATTACGAATGGAATATAGACTATATGACTAGTCCCAGGAAACGTTACAGCACCTTACTGGACTATAATTCCTCCAAACATTTCCGTCAGTGTACGCATCAGCTCCATTGACTAGGAGATTCAGGAACTATAATCTTAAATAACATCATAATGACAATAGCAGCAAAGGTATTGTGATACCTTGAAGACTTCTTCTTGTGCTGTATCCAATTCTGAATACAGTATTGGCGATCATCATGGTAATCAGCCATGAAGACTGTCCTGGGAATATAATGCTGTGGTCTTTCATCTGCCTTCACCATCACAGCCCCCTGTACCACTGATCCAGTTCCATGAGTCACTTTCTGGTCTTGAGCCCTTTTGGCACAGAAAGTCCTCCTCAGCCCCAGGCCAGGATTGATGAAGCTGCTGCCCTCCATCAAGATGGATTCAAGTGGGATTTAATCCACTTGGGGACCATCACCCTTCCCTGTGGAATTTGGCAAAGCTGCTAGTCCTTAGGATTGTCAGATTAGTTAGCCGCCACCTGACACTCGGAGTTGAGTCGCTGGCAGTATGGTCTACTCTATTACCATAGGCTTTCCCACAAGATGCTCAAGTCAGGGCATAGGGTTCTCTTCTGCCCTCAACTTTCCCCCACATAGTCATGCTATAATGCAGATCAGGCTGAGAGACCATGATGGATGGAAAGACATCCTGCGAGTTTCAGCCAAGGAGGAACTTCAACCCAGATCTCATGAGCCCTAAGTGCCACATCACACAAGGTCTAACTTAGTGACCCTAAATTATGTCACGTTAAAGAGGCTCCACAGCACTATATTAAAAAAGAGGACTTCTTAATAATTCTCTGTGTGTATGTGTGTGTGTGTGTGTGCGCGCGCAATATTTTCACATCTGACAAACACACTGAAAATGGTCTGAAGAAACTAACCACCACCACCACCATTTTATTTTAGATTTTAATGCAGTGGTTATATGTTGTACAAGTTGTTGTTTTTTAATTAACAGAAGAATGGGTTTAACAAAAAGAGAAGGTGGTTAAATGGAAAAAAATCCTTGCTCTGTCCAGTAGCCAAAAATATTACTTGATGCTTTAAAAAATGGAGGCTCCAGAGCTGCTGAGGTCCTTGGTTGTAGTCCATGGGGTACATGTTACCCATCCTCCCTTGAACTGTTGCTTCTGTGTAGATCCCACATTGGTGAAGTTTCTTTTCAGCTTTTCTTCTGACCTTTACCTGGATTCTTTGCCCAGCCCAGTCACGTCCACTTTGCATTTTGCTCCCTCTTAATGTAATCTCGGTCTTCTCATGTTATTAGCATCTCCACCAAAGCAAAGTTTTGCTGTTTGTTTGTTTAACACTTTGAAATGCTGCAGTCAGGGGAGTGTTGTGAATATCCTGTCAGAGTGCTGACTCTTCGACTCTTCAGGCCTCTGGGCTTGAACTTCGGCTGAAAGCAAAGATGTTTTTGAGCAGCTTGGCAGCACCATGAGAGGAAGTTGTGAAGGCGACCATCCCTCTCTCTCAAGACTTGTGTCAACTCTAATCATCTTTCACACAAACGCACATGCACACACACAAGAAAAACCAAAGCAGGGTGGACAACTACAGAGTACTGGTCCAAATAGGGAGGGAATATGTCCCCCAGCCAACTGATGTGGGAAAAAGCGAAAGATGCAACATAAGGTTGGATGCAAATGTGGTCCTCCAGATGTTGTGGGACTGAACTTCCCAGAACTCCTTGCAGTTGCCTATATTGGTTGAATTTTTAAATAGTTCTGTTACAGAGAAAGGGCACACTACCATACAGCCATAGTCAAGTACTTAGGAAAATTGGAGCTGAAAACAATATGAAGGTGTTATTTGTTGAATAACTCCTTACCTGTGCTTTTCATTTTCCCTCATGTAAATATTTTTAATTCTGTGGAGGAGGAAGATGGTATCCTGCATTTGTCACTCCAAACATCTCAGATCTGCCACATGTAAACCAAATAAAACTTCATTCCCTGATAGCAGTTGTAATATAGCAAACTGCTTTTTGTAGTATAGTCAAGCCACCCTGAACATTCCTCAGAAGAAAGACTGATATGAAGAATATTGCTCAATCCACACTTGAGTCCATGCTCCCAAAAGACTCATCAACTTGTAGTAAAAAAACACCACATGTGAATGTGGAGCAATACAGACTCCATTGGCTCATTTACTGGTCTGCCAATTAATGCCAGAAACATGCACCAATGAGGACTTAAGTTTGGGCAACCACAAAGTGAAAAAATGTGGCTTCATTTTGGTAGTCCAGGGTTTGATCGGGACACAAAAGAAGAAGTAAAAGGATGCAAGGAAGCTTAGCAGCAGGCTTTGAGTATTTGTACTGTAGTAGGTACCAGTCACTTTCCCCAGTCAGTTCAAGGTATGTCTTGGGTAGTGACACCATGTTCTAGCATAGATTTTCCAATGGAGAAACCTCCTATTTTTCTACTATAGGTGAAAATAGCATTGCCTACCTGAGAAAATTTTGTTGTGGAATTCTTTTACTTGTTGCTGATTTGTTTACATTTCACATTGCTCTTAATTATTTGCTTTTACAATATGTCCATTTTTCTTTCAGGTTGTTCACAAGGATATGTGTGGTTCTTTTCTTACTCACGTAATTATTACCTCATAACAAACAGCTCTTCTAGTGGCTTAGTGGTTAAGGCACTGAGCTGGAGACTGAAAGGTCGGGTTTCGATACCCGAGAGTGGCACTTGGGGAAAGCCACACTTGGGGACAAGAAGGGAGCCTCATTCGGGCATCCCCTAAAAATCCTTTCAACCCAAAGTAATCTCTGAAATGAAATTATTATTATTACCTCGTAGCAACCCTATGAGGTAGAAGAAGCCAAGAGGTATGAGTTGACCCACTCTTAGCCTTAAAAACTCTGGTGGCTGTGTAGTATATTGCCAGAGTTTAAAAACTGTTATATACAGTATCATGTTCAGAACTTTGTTTAAACAAGGCTGAGGGGAAATCACCTAGAGCCTAGACCAAATTACCTAGCTACAGAAATAAACAGTGTTTAAAATAAGCAATTTAATTTGTTCTCTGTCTGCATGGTTGTGTGATTTTTAGGGAATTATGGCGTCTTGTATTTTCCTCAACTTCTTTTTTTAAGCATACACTCTTCCTGCTTTATAGCAGAGTTTAGTGTATGGGACCAAAGACAATGAAACAGCCGAAGGGTTGGCTTAACACAGGTTTATTGCATGATGATCCGGAGGAACATGTGGTAATGGCGGATGAGTAGCTCAATATATACAGCTGACTATACATTTGAATGTGGCTCGTTGACAGTCTATTGGTTGCTGCCTGCGTGACGTCATAGAAGGTCACGCCCTTCTTGTCCAGGTGAGGTGTGGCGGGAATCTTCCCGCGCTGCTGATCCAGGGTGAATCTGAGCCATGAGAGCTGGACGCTCGCTATTGCCATCTGGTGGTCACTAGCTCGCGTCCTCTTATAAGGGTTACAGTGATACAGCTGAAGGTTATAATGTTGCACACAGAAAGGTTACATTGTTATCACATGGTTAGGTACATTGTTAAAGGCACAGCTTTACAGAACACAACATCCCTCCCCCCTAGGATGAGACGAAGTCTCTCAGCCAAGATGGCTTATTGCAAGTGCGTTTGGGCCGTGAAGTGGGCTGACCTGCCCCGGGGGCGCTACCGCTTCTTTGTTCCCTGGTCCCTTGTCCTGTAACGGGAGAGGGAGACTTGTTAGCTGCTTGCCGTGGTTTGGCGGTTTTAGGGGAAGGGAAAAACTCCATTGTGGGCAGACCGGGGGCGCTCGGGGCTAACGAAAAACCCCTCTTCTCGCTTGGACGGGTGGGGGACCACTCCGAAAAACTCCCCCGGCTCTGAAAATCAAATCCTAACTCAGTTGGGGTATCCATATTTGTGGGGGAATTCTGCGAGATATGTATGGGGTCGGGTTCCTCCTCTTCCGAACGATCCCGCAGGATATCTATGAGGACATCCTCCCTTTCCTCCCCCCTTGGTGGGGACCCGCGGCCCCCTTCTCCTCCCCCTTGGGCTAAACGGGTGGGGGAGAACCCTAACGCTGAGTCTTGTTCCTTTTGGTCTGTGCCCTGCTCATCGGGGACCCTGCGCCGGAGCTGGTCCGCATGCTGCCTCCACAGTAGACCTGTGCTGGTCTCCACGCGGTACGAAACGGGGCCGGTTTGCTCCACGACAACGCCCGGCACCCAGGCTGGGCCCGCGCTGGCGTAGTTCCTGCAATGCACGGGGGCGCCTACACTGAAACTCTTTGTGGCCTCTAGCCCGATGTTCCTTCCCTTGTCTTCTACTCTCGTGGGGTCTAGCCTAGTGAGGATGGTGGTCAGTTTCCTGCGCATTAAGAGCTCCGCGGGGGAGTATCCTGACGCCAACGGGGTCACCCTGTATCCTAGCAGAAACTGACACACTTGTAGGTTGAGGTCCCCGGGGCCCATGCGCCGCAGCGCGTCCTTCGTGGTGCGGACGAGGCGCTCTACTTGGCCATTGGTGGCCGGATGGAAAGGGGCGGAGGTGATGTGCCGGATGGCGTTAATCTCCGTGAATGCCCTGAACTCAGCGGACGTGAAACAACTAGCGTTATCGCTAATTAGGGTGTCGGGTATGCCGAACGTGGAAAAAATTCTCCGTAAATGCTTAATCGTCGTGGCCGAGGAGGTGCTCGTGACTGGGATAACCTCCAACCACTTGGAGAACGCGTCCACAACAAGGAGAAACAGAGTCCCTCGGAACGGGCCCGCGAAATCTATGTGTATCCGGGACCACGGCCCCTTAGCCGCGTCCCACTCCCTGTGGGGAAGACGGGCCTCCTCTGGTCTGGAGCATTGGCAACTCTCACAAGTGCCGACCATGTGCTCGATGTCAGCGTCTAACTGGGGCCACCAAAAATAACTACGGGCCAGCGCTTTGGAGCGCACAATTCCGGGGTGGCTGACATGCAGCAGTTTGAGCACCCGCGGTCGTAGGGACGTGGGGATCACCACCCGCTGGCCCCACAGAAGGCACCCCCTCTCTAGGGACAACTCTAGTTTTTTCCGGAAGAACGGGTCGAATTCCGCTGCCGGGGAAGACGCGGGCCACCCTTTCTGCACCCATGAGCTAACCCTCGCCAAGGTATTGTCCTTGCCGGTCGCTTTGGCGATGTCGGCGGGCAATATTGGGGGTGAGTCTAGGACCTCTATCATCAGTACCTGGTGGTCTGGCTCCTCCCCGCCCACGTGGCAGCTATCCTGGGGAAGGGGGGATCTCGACAGGGCGTCCGCATGGCTAATTTCCCTCCCGGGCCTGTACACCAACGTGTGCTGATACGCGTTGAGGAAAATGGCCCACCTAAGCATCCTCGGGGACAGGATCTGTGGTGTGGGCTTATCTGCGGTGAAAATGCCTAGCAGGGGTTTGTGGTCCGTCACAATGGTGAACGGGCGGCCATACAGAAAATCGTGAAATTTTTTCGTCCCCGCAATTATCGCTAGCGCTTCTCTGTCTGTCTGTGCGTAATTTCTCTCCGCTTGGGACAGGGACCTGGAGTAGAACGCTATCGGGGCCTCCCTTCCGTTTTCCAGCACGTGGCACAGCATCGCCCCCACCCCCACCGTGGATGCATCACATATCAGGACCACCGGGCGTTTGGGGTTGAAATGAGTCAGTATGGCATCAGACGCCAGGAGATGTTTCAGTTCACTAAATGCCCTCTCTTGGTCATCGCCCCACTTCCATGCCTCGTCCTTTTTAAGCAGTTTGTGTAGCGGTTCAGCCACTGCTGCCTTCCGGGGGAGGAAGGAGTGGTAGAAGTTGAGCAGCCCAAGGAACGACTGCAGCTCGGGCTTGGAGGTGGGGCGAGGGGCCTTCTTGATGGCGGCCACCTTAGATTTGGAAGGTTTTATCCCCTCCGGAGTTACACGAAACCCTAGGAACTCAACCTCGGTCGCGAAGAAGACGCATTTGTCTTTTCGCAGTCTCAACCCCGCCTTTTCGAATATTGCCAGAACCTTTCCCAATCTCTTGGCCAGTTCAGCCCGACTCCCCCCCGTTATCAACACGTCATCAAAATAAGGCAACACCCCCTCTAGCCCCTTCAGGAGGCGTTCCACAAGTGACTGGAAAATTCCAGGCGCCGAATTTACGCCGAATTGAAGGCGCGTCACCTGGAACGGCCCCTTATGGGTGATTATGGTCTGCGCAGCAGCTGCGGCAGGGGACACTGAAAGCTGTTGGTAGGCCTGTGCCAAGTCGAGTTTGGCGAAACACTTCCCCCCGTGCAACCTGGCAAGCAGATGGCTGACTACCGGCACCGGATACGCATTAGGGCGGATCGCCTTATTGATGGTGCACTTGTAATCGGCGCATATGCGGACCTCCCCATTGGCCTTTAGTGCTGTTACAATTGGAGTTTCCCACTCCGCAGAATCAACAGGAACAAGGATCCCCTGGCCCACCAATTTGTCCAGTTCCGCCTCTATTTTGTCCTTGAGTGCAAACGGCACCCGGCGCGGTTTGAGTCGTATTGGGCGGACCTCCGGGTCTAGGTCGAATGTCACTGGGGGCCCCTTGAATTTCCCCAGTCCTTTTTTGAAAACTTCGGGGTGCGCGTCGCACACCTCCTGTATCGGGTCAGTCCCAACGGCGTGCACCCCAGTCCCAATGGCGTGCACCCCCCCAATAAACAAACCCAGGGGCTGAAACCATTGAGTTCCGAGGAGGCTGCAATTCCCCCCTTTAAGCACGACTAGGGAGAGAGTCGCGGCGTGCTTCTTAAATTTGACCTGAAATTCTCCAACCCCCAACACTGGAATACTGTTCCCTTGCACGTCCCGTAGCGTAGACCTCAACGCTTTGAGCTTGGGTCGCATGTGGGGGGCGATTCTCAAAAACTCCCTCTGGGAAATAATTGAATATGAGGAACCCGAGTCAATTTCCATTCTAATGGGGACCCCTTGCACTAATACCTCAACAAAGTAACGGGGGTGTCCCGCGGACACGCTGAACACTGGGGCGTCATCCTCGCTGCCACCGGAGATGCGGCCCACGCCGTCCCGCTTTCTCGTGGCCTGGGCGCCGTCTTTGGGTCTCGTCGAGCGGTCTTGTCCTGCTGCACGGTCTGTCGAGCTCCTCCGGGCCTCGCGCCTTTTTCTGCATACTTTGGCGATGTGCCCGCGGCGGCCGCAGTTGTGACACTCGGCCTTTCTGAACGGGCATTTGGCGCGGTCGTGGGCCGCTCCACAGCCGTCGCACCGCCGGCCCTCTTTCCGGACCCTCCGGACGTCCTCGTCGTTGCTGCTCTCTGCGGACGATCTCGAAGTTCGCCGGGCTGCATGCACTGATGTCTCTGCCTTGCTCGTCTTCGGCCGCCAATCCTGGAGCTCCTGCACCCTAGCCTTTGTGGCTTCCGTGGCCTGCGCCACTTTCAGGACCTCCTGCAACATGGGGGGTGGCTCTTGGTTCATCAACGTGTGCTGAGTTTCGGCGTCGTTCAGGCCGCATAGCACACAGTCCCTGAGGGTGATTTTGGCGTTCTCCCATTTACACGGG
Organism: Bradypodion ventrale; assembly: GCA_035047345.1. Classification (NCBI taxonomy): domain Eukaryota; kingdom Metazoa; phylum Chordata; class Lepidosauria; order Squamata; family Chamaeleonidae; genus Bradypodion; species Bradypodion ventrale. The sequence goes on along the minus strand of JAWDJE010000005.1, from coordinate 11,356,415 downwards.
CCGGCAGCCAGTCGCAGGGCCACCACGAATGCGGCGACCGTCTCCCCGGGCGCTTGGACTCGCCTCCAGAACGCGCTCCGAGCGGGAAACATCACCGTCAAGGGCCGGAAATACTTGCGCAGCATCTGTAGGAGATCTTTGGCCTTGAAATCGCTCACCCTCTTCGGTGCGATCAGGTCCACCAAGGTTCTTTTGGTCTCTTGTCCGAGCATTCTGGTGAAGATGGCCCTTTTCTTTGCCTCATCCGTGACTTCGGATTCAACCAGTGCTCCCTGGAAGTCCATTTCGAAGATCTCCCAGTCTCCCGGTTTCCTGATTTCGAAACCGGCGCATGTCTTGGTCCCGTGGGCAGCCATGATCCCACCTTCGTCGCCAGTTTAGTGTATGGGACCAAAGACAATGAAACAGCTGAAGGGTTGGCTTAACACAGGTTTATTGCATGATGATCCGGAGGAACATGTGGTAATGGCGGATGAGTAGCTCAATATATACAGCTGACTATACATTTGAATGTGGCTCGTTGACAGTCTATTGGTTGCTGCCTGCGTGACGTCATAGAAGGTCACGCCCTTCTTGTCCAGGTGAGGTGTGGCGGGAATCTTCCCGCGCTGCTGATCCAGGGTGAATCTGAGCCATGAGAGCTGGACGCTCGCTATTGCCATCTGGTGGTCACTAGCTCGCGTCCTCTTATAAGGGTTACAGTGATACAGCTGAAGGTTATAATGTTGCACACAGAAAGGTTACATTGTTATCACATGGTTAGGTACATTGTTAAAGGCACAGCTTTACAGAACACAACACAGAGGAAATGTGTTAAATCTCTGGGGACACCATTGACAGCTTGAAGGCTCTTTATAGTAAACTTTCATTATTGAATACTTTAGCACTAAGGAGAGAAATTCCAGAGCTGAAGAGAGGCAAGGATGTGGTGATTTCCTTGGCAAGCTGTAAACCAACCATGTGTGTGTGTGTGCGCGCGCGCATGTACGTGTGTGTGTGCGCATGTGTGTGCGTGTGTGGGCATGTGTGCGTGTGTGTTGGTGCAATTGTAGGCACAAAGCCCTCTTTGAAATTTGTGGAAAATGCTGTTAGTCAGAGACAGTGCTAAAGCATGCGGTGTTTAAAAACTGGGACTCTCTTACCAGATCAGCTACCATCCTAGTGAGAGATTTGTTTGTCGGTCATGATTCATAACAGGCAGCTGCAATAATAATAATTTCGAGTCAGAGATTACTCTGGGTTGAAAGGATTTTTGCTGGAGAAACTCAGCTCAGGGAACACCCAAATGAGGCTCCTTTCATGTCCCCAAGTACAGCCCTTGGGTATCAAAACCTGACCTCCCACTCTCCAAGTTTAGCATCTTAACCACTAAGTCACCGGGGGAACTGCTACAGGCAGCAATGTGATGACAGGAATTGTGTGTCTTTTGAATTTTAGTTCATTTTGGCTTCAGCTGGTTCACCAACTGTTCCAATTTTCCAGCCACTGCTATGCACGCTTCTCTTTAATGGTTGGCTTCCACCGTTTTGGAAAAAGAGTCTCCCGGGTGGTTTCTGTGGCCCTGATGCAAATCTTGGTAAGATTTATGGTGGGCAAACTACCAATGTCTGTCTTACAAACCATAGAATGTGACTCAAAATATTTCAGGGTTGTCAATCTGATGAAAGGAGTCTATGGGCCTCTGCTAATCCACTATGCTTTAGCTGAATTAATCAAAGCTCAGCTGACACTTTTCACAGAGAATTAGTGCCAGTGCAATGTACTGATTGGAGCATTGGACTGGGCTTTGCAGGAGAGCCAGGCTCAAGTTCCACAGAGCTGAGTAGGTAATCTTTAACCAATCTCTCTCTCTCGCTCAATCTCAGTCCTAAAATGGGGGACACAGAAAGAGCCTCTTCAAAGATTGTGGTATTTTTGACCCACAATCGCGTGTACCCTGGTGACGGCAACCTTGTATTGCTGGCTAATCTGTTTCACACTAGGTCAGGCAAAGGGAACTGCAGAATGAACTCACCCAAAGGTGGCTTTATTTTGGCATTTTCACTTCTGGCCTAGACGCAGAAGAAGAAGTCCTAAAATAAAGGGCCCAGGATTCAGTTGCCGATTTATGTTTGCATAAAGGAAATTGTGTAAGTCTTGTCAGCAAAATTCCACTCATTAGCAAGGTGCTGGTTATATTACTGGACATGAACACAGCCAGGAATGCAATCAGTACCTTACTAACAATTTACATCAAGACATACGCCAGAGTAAATCAATAACACGATTCTGGCCAGTTTTTTTTAAAAATATAAATGAATTTTTAATCACAAATACATGTGGAGGGGGAAAGAAGGGAAGAAAATAATTAGGATATGTTAAGGTACTAGGCATATTCATCAATATAAACTGATCATATATCCAAAAATTTTAAAAAAACCTGATTGGTGAAGATACACATTCAGTCACAGATGAAGCCGAGGCGAGCATTCAATTTTTCAAAGCTGAAGCATCATATGTGGTAAAGTTGTGAGCATATATTAACGTTTTGGCAAATGGTCTTTTTCAGATAAATGAAATAACTATGCTGTAAAATATATTTTTCCCCCCTCAATATGATAAGGCTCAATGTAACTGGTCAAATAAAGAATTAATTTCAAATTTGTTAACAGTAGCAAGACTAATGATTAGCTAAGAAATGGGGGGAAACAGTATGATTTACAATTAAATGAAGAGATAAAGTATAAAGAGATTTGAGATATTGCCATTAATGATAAATTAACTTGTAATATTAAAGTTAATAGTGCATTATTGAAGAACAATTTTGAAGATATTTAGGAGAATTTGTAGAATATGCTTTATTGACACTTTTGCAAGAATTAATGCAATCTTGGAAATTTATTTATTTATTTGTTTGGTGGATTTATATAACCGCCCTTTTCACCTAAGCGACCCAAGGCAGCTCACAACATCAGTTAAAACCTATACCCAATGCTAATTAAAACTAAATACTATAAAACTATCTAAAAGCATTTATAAAATTGAATAAATGTTTATAAAGATGGTGGAAATAATTTATCCTGGGGGTGGGGGGAGATATTTTTCTTTAAAATTAATATTATGATGTTTGTGTTAGTATAGTTCCTTATGTCTTATGTTCTGCTTTATGTTTATTAAAAAAAAGTAGAAACATTGCCAATTCTCACCTGACCAATCAATAAATAATAGCAACAATACAGGCAGAAACATAGCAAAGATTTAAAGTTTATTGTAGTATTTTGGATTACAGCATAACCATATTTACACTCTCTTTACCTACCAGTATCAACTTCCTTTCACTCTTTCTGAGAGCTTGGGAAAATGACACTTTTTTTGGGATTGTAGCTCCCAGAATGCCCCAGCCCCATGATGGCGAACCTTGGCACTGCAGATATTCTTGGACTTCAATTCTCAGAAGCCCAAGCCCCCATAAATCTGCATGAATGGGTTTACTTTACTGCGATTCATCCGGCCTACGCCACCCTCATCGCTCCTGGAAGTGGAAGTAAAACATGCCTGGACTGAGGAAGGGTTAACCTGGAAGAGCCTTAAACATACGGGCACGTTTTTCTTCCGATTCCAGGAGCGGCGCGGGCCGTGCGGGCCGGATGAATTGCAGTAAACCCATGAGGATTCATGGGGGCTTGGGCTTCCGGGATGTGAAGTCCAAGAACATCTGCAGTGCCAAGGTTCGCCATCACACCCCCAGCCACCTTGGCCAATGGGATTTTGGGATTTGTGGCTCAGAAAAGGCCTTCAGGAGTAAACCACATTTATTTCCTAGTAAGTATAGTGAAGAAAGCAGCCAAAGGCACTTCTTTAATGTTCTCTATTTGTAATTTGCTGTATTAATGTGGTAACTTGCTTCCAGGCAGCACAGCTTGTGAAATCAAGATGTGACATCAATGAAAAGATTCAAGGTGACAAGCGGCAGGCTAACAGAATGCCGCTAGTCTCTCAAGAAAGGAGGGGCTGTCATTATGCTTTAAGCATCATTTAATTCAGTTCAATTGCTTGTGCAATTAATCACTGAAATGAGTGCATAAATTTATGAGGCAAATACATGACTAAGCAGAAGGGATTGTTTATGTTGCCCTACTGCAGTGGCTTAGTGGTTAAGACATGGAACTTGATGACTGGATGGTCGGCAGGTCAGCAGCTCGAGACCCGAGTGCTGCATAATGGAGTGAGCTCCCATCTCTGTCCCAGCTTCTGCCAACCTAGCAGCTTGAAAGCAAGGAGTTGCAAGTAGATAAATAGGTATTACTTCGGTGAGAAGGTAAACAGCATTCATGTCTGCCACATGTCCACAGAAATGTCTGCATTTGGCTATAAACAGAGATGAGCACTGAATCCTAGAGTTGGATATAACTGGCTTTTGAGCAAGGGTGACCTTGACACAACAAAGGCATATTTATGCTGGGAGAGCAATAAAAATACCAGAATTTTTGTAAACGTATTTTAATTCCTTCCCCAGCCTCTTCTGATACAGTACTTTCTGATACATTATTGTCACATGTGACTGGCAATGTCCCATATCAGTGAAATTATGTACTGTTTATAACTTCTGGGGTAGCTGAACAGTTTAGGTAGAGGTTGGAAGTTCAAGTCCTCACTGTGCCTCCTAGACAGGGGCTGTACCCAAGTAGGCCTTAGAGTCCCTTCCAGCTCAACACTAAGATGATGATGATGATGATGACAATGATGATGACGACGGCGACGACAACAACCTGCCTTCTTTCTTCCAACATGGGAATCTAACATTCCTGCCTATACACCTGGCCATCCATCTGTTTCAATGCTCAGTGATCTTTGTTGTTGTTCAGACACACAGTCGAATCCAACTCTTCATGACCACATGGACCACAACCCACAAGACTCATCTGTCATCCTCCAGAATCTGCCATGATCTACACCCACTGCTTCAACAATGCTGTCAAACCATCTCAACCTCTGCCATCCCCTTCTCCTTTTGCCGCCAATCTTTCCTAGCAACAGGGCCTTCTCCAGTGAGTCCTCCCTTCTCATTTGGTGGCCAAAGTACTTGAGCTTCAGCTTCAGCACCTGTCCTTCCAAGGAACAATCAGCACTGATTTCCTTCAGGGTGTGACTGATTTGATCTCCTTGCAGTCCAGGAGACTCTCAAAAGTCTTCTCCAGCACCACAGTTTGAAAGTCTATTATTTTGTGCTCAACCTTCCTTAGGGTCCAGTACTTTTGGGACCTTTTAACCAGTGGTGAGCTCAATTTTTTTTTACTACCTACTCTGTGGGCTTGGTATGGTGGGCATGGCCAGGGGGAAAGCCCTGCATTGCACCTGAATTAGGACTGCTTTATTTAAAAACTTGGATGGGTGGTGCCAGCCAGAATTTCTGCTACCGGTTCTGGTGAACAGGTGTGAACCTGCTGATGCCCACCACTGCTTTTAACTTCCAAAATCTGTTATAGAGGCTGCGGTGGCTCAGAAGCTTGCCTTGTTTGCTGGAAGGCAGCAAGTCGGCAGTTCAAGACCTGGGTACTGCATGACGGTTTGAGCACCCATCTCCGTCCCAGCTCCTGGAAACATGAAAGGAGCCTCATTCAGGTGGAGTTTCTTCAGCCAAAAAATCCTTTCAAACCAGAATAATTTCTGAAAACAATAATAACTATTATTATTATTATTATTATTATTATTATTATTATTATTATTATTATTATTATTATTATTATTATTATTATTATTATTATTATTATTATTATTATTATTATCTGTTATGACAATGAGAAATCTAGCAATTGTAATTCAAAAGGTTTATCTCCCAGGCTCTGTAAATTGGCCAAGGAGATGAAATAGACATTGCTGTCAGACTTCAAATTTCTTTACTCTGAGTGCTTAGCTTCTAATTCTTCTCTTGCTTGTGTCAAGTTTGCCACCTGCTGGCCAAAGTAAGTAGCAGAGTCCTTAAATTTTATTTATTTATTTATTTGCCCTATTTTGTTTCCCCAGGGTTGCTTTGGGGAGGGGAAATCGAGAACAATCTGTCATGTGTAGATCTAGATTTAGAGATAGCATGTGAAGGGATAGCTGAAGAATTGGGTATAAATTTAGTGTTTTACATAAAGGGTTAACTGTGGCTAATTTTGCAAAACTGTACTTTCATCTGATACTTTAATCCAGATTGTTCCTCACTACACTTTATTTCCTCACTGCCTTGTATCATGTTAAAAATCCATTGCTTTCCACTGATTTCTTTCATATTGTGCCCCCATTTCATGGATCTTATTCCTTGTTAATCTATGGTGATTTCTCTTGAAATTAGTTGCACTTGTGAATAGCCTCAGATCATTTCTGGTTTACACGATCTGATGAGAAACCAGAGTATTAGCTAAACAAACTACTAGTGCTACATCAACAACTTTGTAGTAGTTGTCTCATTAATTTTAAATACTAATTTTATTACTCAGTTCTGAGCAGAAATGCTCCTCTTAAAATATATTTTAAATACCCTCATTTTAACTTCTGTTTCTCATGGTCTCAGACTGTCTTCTTCTTCTTCTGCCGTATCCGAATCAGAATATTGGCAATAATCATGGCGATCAGCCATGAAGACTCTCCCATACCGGTCAAGTTTTGGATTTGGAAATAAGGGAAATTTCCCAGCAAATACAGGATACTTGATAGATATGCTTATCCTTTGCTGCCCTCCAATGGTGGCAATAAGGCATTGCAGCCTAATTAAAATGGGATGACGGCAGGGAAGAGGGTAAAATAAGGGGTTTTCCTGGCCAATACGGGATACTTAACAGCTATGGACTCTCCCGAAAATATAATGCAGTGTCCTTTCATCTGCCTTCTGTATCGCAGCATGACACCCATAGTACCACTGATCCAGTTCTGTGAGTCACTTTCTGACTTGGAGCCCTTTTGGCACACAAAGTACTACTCAGCCCCAGGCCATGATTGATGAAGCTGCTGGCCTCCATCAGGATGGATTAAAATGGGATTTAATCCATTTGGGGACCATCACCCTTCCCTGTGGAATTTGGCAAAGCTGCTAGTCCTCAGGGTTGTCAGGTTAGTTAGCCGCCGCCTGATACTCAGAGAGTTGAGTCGCTGGCAGTACGGTCTACTCTTTTACCATACTAGGATAACCTGGCCAGACTGATCGTAATAAAGATTTATTTGGTTTGATTCATTTCTAGTTCCATCTTCTGCTCACTGTGCAAATAGAAACACCACTCGCTGTGGAGTGTATCTAGACCGTCCTCTCCCTTGCCTTCAATGGTGTCTCCGTGTCCAGAATCTGAAGCTCTCATCTGGACCCAGCTGTTCCTCTCGGAAGAACATTACAGCAATTTACATGTAAATCTCTCTTTCCTTGGCTTGTTAGTTCCCAGACCTGCTCTTCTGTCTCAGCTGGCACCGAAAATCAAGACCAAAGAAATACCGAACAAATGTTCCAAAGAGTGTCAGCTGAGAGGTTGTAGAAGAAAGAAAAGACCAACTGTTTAAGTTGATCACCCAATCAAGCTTACCATTCATACACAAAGGCCAGCTCTTTTCTCATTGGTCCCAATTTTATCTCGCTTTTATTTTGGGAAACCGAACCTGGCCTCTGCTTTCCAATAAGGCACCCTGTGACATTTGACGCTGCACATTTCTTGACTATTTAAAGGCAGTTGGGACAGATCTTCTGGCTCTTTCTCAGGCAGCAAGGGTATCTTCTGGTTCAGACACAGACGTGAACCTAGGTGGCCGCTGGACCCTAGCGAGACCCCCATCATGGCGTGTGTGAGTTGTGGGTTCTCTTGATGTTGCTGTGCTGTGTAGCATGAGAGAATGTTGATATTGGTTTAGGGCAGTGACCAGGTGGAAATGAGAGGGCAATCCAGGAAAAACATTTGGAAATCCTCTTTATTGGGCGATTAGTGTTTTCCTTCATGAGTTATTGCTGCCTCTTTTTGTGTGTTTTGTAGCCCTCCGTGAAGCTTGTTTTCTTAACAGCACTTGGGAAAAAAGTTACTTCTTGTATTCAGTTTCCCTGAAGCCACCAGGAAGCAGACCAGTAATGTTGGCATATAAGAAATTCAGAGTGCTGTGGTCCAAAAAGTAACTTCTCCAAGCACTATTTCCTTTGCTGGTTGCTCTTGGTGACTCCACCATGATAGCATTATGGAGTTGTCTAACCTAAGAAAAGAGAACTTCCATTCCCAAAGTCTGCCTACCAAAAGTTGCTAAATTCAAGAATTAGTATATGGCAATGTATTTAGGGGAATGTTACTAGGAAGAACAAAAACTGTTGGCCTGAAGGTGTGGTAAAAAAAAAATAGCCCTGTAGCTGGAAAAAAGCTGGCAACTAGCAGGAATTCCTGTCTGTATGCATATGAGCTAAGAATATATTATCAGGAAAGTAATTTAAAGTAATTCCACTGTAAGGAGAAGTTGTCTTGGAATACACCCATCACATCATGATCTGACCAGTAATAGAATAAAACAGAATCCAGTTGGTTAAAAGAGTGTGTGTTATCCTGCTTATTAGTGTCTTCCTACTTTATGCTATTATGTTGGGAGGAAGGGAGAGTTTGAACTAGTAAAAAAGTGGCCTTAAACTTGAAAAATCACTGCTAAAATGTCTCTGAAATGTCCTCCAGACATACTTTTTAAAAACATAACTTTGGAAAGCAGCTTGAATACTACCTACATCCAGGGGTGTGCTGGAGGGCAGTGGACAGGAAGTGATAGGGGTGCCTATTGGGGGGAGAAATCCCATACATTCCCGTTACCTCTGCCTGCCTCTGGGGGCGCCAGTCACTGGAGCGCACCGGGATGTGTCCCTGTATCCCTGTGGGCCAGCACACCACTGCCTACATTGACAATATAACCTGAATCTGACTGGTTATCTTTTTTGGGGGGAAGGTATGCAGTGGCTCAAGTGGCTAAGATGCTGACTGGAAGGCGGAAGGTCAGCAGTTCGATTCCCGAGTACTGCATGACTGAGTGAGCTGCCGTCTTTGTCCCTGCTCCTGTCAACCTAACAGTTCGAAAGCAAGACATTGCAAGTAGACAAACAGGGACCACTTCGGTGGGAAGGTAACAGCGCTCCGTGCGCTCCGGTGTCTAGTCATGCCTGCCACATGACCACGGAAACGTCTGCAGAAGCAGACAGCGCTGGCTCTTCAGCTTTGAAACAGAGATGAGCACTGCACCCTAGAGTCCGATACGACTGGCTTTCGAGCAAGGGAAACCTTTACCTTTACCTTTATATTAATTACACACTCATTTTTCAAAAGGTACTTAGCTTTTTGATGTTAAGTTTTTAATGTAATTTGGTAAGCAACCAGTTATGCTGGGTTTACTGGATTCTCCTGGCTGTTTTTCAGTTTCCGCTTTGTCCTATGCTAGTATTTCTGCTACTGGGAGAGATTTAGGAGATTAGAAAAACAAGAATTGAATGGTCATCTTTTTAAAAATCCACCTTTCCTTCCCATCATCAAGGGAACTAACTTAAGTTTAAAATATAACATAATTTTAGTGTGTGTGTGTGTGTGTGACAGACGGACAGCCGCTGAGCCAGGGAGAAAAATGAACCTGCTAATAAATTAGCACGTCAAACAGCTTGGTGAAGACAAACCAGGAGAAACAGATTCTAACAGATCTATATGGCAGACACTCAACATCCAAACATAAGCCAGGAAATTATTTCAACCCCCCCTCCCAAAAAAAAAAGAAGAAGAAGAAGTGAAAACACTTATTGAATGCACTTTTGTGGTACTTTTCAAAGGTATCCCTTTGCAAACAGAATTAAATTAATCATTGAATAGAATACCATAAAATATTATTAAAACAAACTAATAAATGGATAAATAACATTTATAAATCTTTGAAATGAAACAATAACAATATGGGAAGTAAACTTCTTGTTGGTCAACATGTAAAAATAGAACACACACACCCAGCTCCTAAAAACAGCTGTGTTAACACACTGCAAACAGAAGCATTTAGCATGGTGCAGAAAACAGCTGAATATCTGAGGTTTCAGCCCACCCTTCTGTTTCTGGCAATCAGCTGTTTTGCAGAAACAATCTTACATGCTCAGTTCTCAGGCACCCTTATCCAAAGGCAAATGCCACAGAGGACTACACATTAATAATTCAGTGAGCTATGGAAATCTGAAGGGATGCAACTGATAACAACTCTTGCGATTAAATGATCAATTTTAGTATAGACGTTTCCCTGATGAATTTCAGTTTCCTATCATTTTAGTATATTGGAACTTATGAATAAACAGTAGTTCAGGTTTTTTTGGCCCCTAAGAGGTCTGAGCAAGAGCCTTAGCAGTTACACTTCTATACCATCCCATAGTGTTTATGTGCACTCTCTGGGTGGTTCACAAGTTAGCATTTTTCTCCCAACATGCTGGGGACTCAGTTTACTGACCTCGGAAGGATGGAAGCCTGAGAACAGCTTTGGAGTTTCAAGGGAGACAGAAATTTGGAGTTTCAAGGGAGAATGCTCCAATCCTTAAGAAATGGGTGTAATGTAATGCAATCCATGTGAGATCATACACTATATATGGCCAATGTATCAGATTTCCACAACAAATCTATGCTCTCAAAACCCCTTCTACTGAATGATAGCTGTTTGCTGGTGTTTTCTTTGGCCACCTCCTGCGATATTGAGGCGTCTACTCACAAGAGTCACTTGTGGTCAAGATCTATGGGTTTCAGTTCCTTCTGGCTGCCACACTCTGACTATACCCATGATGACGAACCTTAGCACTCCAGCTATTCTTGGACTTCAATTCCCAGAAGCCCACGTACGTGCAGTAAGCCCATTCGTGTGGATTCACAGGGACTTGGGTTTCTGGGAATTGAAGTCCAAAAACAGCTGGAGTGCCAAGGTTCACCATCACAGGACTATACAGTCTCAAGGGTATGCAGTTAGTCCATCTGGCCCAGGAAGATGACCATAGACTAGCATCAATTTGCTGGGATTATAACGCAGTTTTCCAGCCTTGCCTCTAGGTGCTGCAGAATGAATGTGGCACTTGATGAACTAGTACTTTACAAATGAGCAATGCCTTTTTGCGATGTCCAGGTGAAGGCAGGGAGTCTCAGGAGCCTTCAACAGCTGTGGGGAAAAATTAACTCCATTATGTTTCATTGCTGGATAGAGTAGCTGCCCTTGATGGGAACGGAGGTCCACCAACATGTGGCAGGCCACAGATTCTTGTCCTGGGCCACCATATTGGAAGGGCTCTACTTCTACAAGCTTACTGTGACCATGCAGTATCCCCAGGTCATGCTGCTACCATGGTATTTTAAAATGTCTGGCTTCCTCTTTCCCACAGGGACTGGTTGCAACTCGCATGAAAGTTATTTCTGGAGAAACTGTGGAAGTGGAGGGGAAGATTTTGCCTGGTTGCCAAGGGTAAGCTGAGGAGGGGCGAAGAGTCTCTGGGTAACTCTTTCTTCAGTGATGTCAGGTTGGTAGGTGAATTGTTTTGGGAGTCAGTAGGAAAAGTTACTCTCTGGGCTGAAATTTCCACAGTCCTCTAGTCAGGAGGACCAGTTTTCTAAGTGCCATTGCAAGAGTTCTTTTTGGACATTTATTATAAAATATATGATCAGTAAATGCAATCATGTCAATACTCACTATAAATCACTATTATAAACTTGCCAAATGAATATACTGTAGGGGGGGGGGGGATAAGCTCAGAAATGTACCCTGGATACCCAAAACTGTGGATAACAGTGAAGCCTATATCTAACAAATATACCTAAATCATAGAAGTGGTGGAGGAGTTTAAAATGCTATGTTGTTCTACATAAGAGCTACAAAAAAATCTACCCCCATTCTTTGTAAACATTACATTACAGACAATAATAATAATAATTTTGTGTCAGAAATTATTCCAGGTTGAACTACACTCAGGGTACACCCGAATGAGGCTCCGTTCATGTCCCCCAAATCCTTTCCCACCAAAGTGGTCCCGGTTTATCTACTTGCAGTTTCTTGCTTTCGAACTGCTAGGTTGGCAGGAGCTGGGTCAGAGAAGGACATTCAAACCATCATGCAGTACCCAGGTCTTGAACTGCCAACTTGCCGACCTTCCAACTAACAAGGTGAGCATCTTAACTGCTGAGTCACTGCAGCCTCTCTGGTAATGCACCAGTGAAATACATATGTAGTTCAGAAATTTTTAATTGAATATTTTTAGACTGTGGATGACTGAAACTATAGATACTAAAGTTAACTAAACCCACAAATATGGGACAGCTATCTGTAGCCCACTGCATATATTTCCAGTTAAGCACATAGATCAGTGTGGACCTTTCAGATGTCCCGTGTTGCCATAATTCTTAGTGTGGATTTCGGGGTGAGAACACTTTGGTAAGATGCTGTCTACCTTCTGGGACCACTGCTGTTTCCAAGTCTTCTTCAGCCTTTTGTCTGTACAGTGGAACCTCATACAACAATCGCCCCTATAACAACAAAATCACATAACAATTAGGTTTTGGGGAGAAATGGCGCCACACATAACAATTTTCCCTATAGAAAAAACCATACAATAATTTTTCAATGGGAAAAACCACTTAGCAAAAAAAAATTGTTGTACGATGCATCCCATAGGGAAAATCGCTATACGATGTATGCATTGTATAGCAATTGTTTCATACAACAACGAGACCCGTGGAATGGATTAAAATCGTTGTATGACTTACCACTGTATTTGCATGCCAAACAAACAACACAACTACACCAAGAATCAGATCTTTGCAGTCCTTCTAGAGTTATTCTATAAGGGGCTAACACTTCTACTCTCATTTCTCTCTCATCCCACTTGTTACCTTTGTCAGTTTTGAGGTGAATATGGGCAAGGACTGTGAAAGCCTTCTTCTCCACTTCAACCCGCGGTTTAACTCCAAGGGGGACATGAATGTCATTGTATGCAACTCCAAGAGGGAAGGAACATGGGAAGAAGAGCAGAGGGAATCCCACTTCCCTTTTGAACAAGACAGCAACGTGAAGGTGAGGTGGTGACGAGACAAGCCGAAGAGCCAGCGCTGTCTGCTTCTGCAGACGTTTCCATGGTCATGTGGCAGGCATGACTAGACACCGTAGCACACAGAACGCTGTTACCTTCCCACAGAAGTGGTCCCTATTTATCTACTTGCAATTTCTTGCTTTCGAACTGCTAGGTTGGCATGAGATGGGACAAAGGCGGGAGCTCATTCTGTTCTGCAGTACTCAGGAATCGAACTGCTGACCTTCTGCCTTCCAGTCAGCGTATATATTTTGTTAAGGTTAGACGCACTCATCACTCCCTGTCCAGTGCCCTTTTGGCTTAGCCAAGCATGCCACTGGATATTTTTAGCCTATACTTCCCATCAGCCCTAGCAAGCACAGACAAACGTGATGAATTATGAGGCTGCAGTCCAAAAACATCTAGACCAGTGATGGCGAACCTTTTTGAGTGCCCAAACTGCAACCCAAAACCCACTTATTTTTTGCAAAATGCCAACACAGCACCACCAGGCAGGGGAGGAAGGAATCACTCCCATTGGGTTGCTGGGCAGAGGGGCAGGGCAAACTCCGTGCTGGGGGAGGGACGAAGCTGGTGTGTGGAGCTGGTGTGTGGAGGGGCGGGACAAACTCTGTGCTGGGGTGACTGCATGGGTGCCCACAGAGAGGGCTCTGAGTGCCACCTCTGGCACGCGTGCCAGTTGTCCATGTCACATAGAAATGTGGTAATGGTGCTAGCCTTGTTAGGCCTCTGCTGCCTTTGGCCAGCATCCTAGGAGTAAGAGTTTTACACACTCTCTCTCTCCTCAGAAAGTGTTGCCAGCAGCATGGATTACATTTGTCTGTTGCTGCTCTCTAGGCCTACTACAATAAAACCTGTTTTGTTGTTTAAATATTGCTTCTGGCCTTCTGCGTGATTATTAAGTTGGTCCAAGATCTTAACACTTTGTCAGTCCACACAGGTTAATATGTCCAGAGAAACTGGAATACAGGGGGTAGGGAAATGGTCTGAGTCTGAATAACTGTTTGTCTAAGACAGGGATTCCCAACCTTTTCAAGCTGGGAGCCGGGTCATGCTCTCTCGGTCATTTTCGAGGACTGGATGGCTATTTTGCCCTGCCTGCATGATGGGGGTGACCATTTTGCCCCAACAGCTTCAAGGGGGTGGCCATTTTGTTTCTTGAATGTCCTTGGAGGGGTGAGGAGCGCCACATGAAATGGCGCCATGGGCCGGATTTGGCCTGCGGGCCTTAGGTTGGGAACCCCAAGTCTAAGAAATTAATATAGCTTGAAACTATTAGATGTGACCAGGTCCCACTTTTTGGCAGAGTTGAGCAGAGAGGGTTGTCTTTACCTGCTCAGGTTGTCTTTTCCTGCTGTTAACTGTGCTGACTTTCCTCCAGTCTTAAATTGCTACAGAGTAGATATCACTTCTTTCCTTATGCTTTTTTTTTTTTGCCCTAAGGAGGAGATCTCTTGCCTTTCCTCTCTAGAAAGATAAGGAGCAAACCATGGCAGCGGATATCTCCAACTAAGGGAGTAGCTACATTAGTCCCCCAGGAGCAATTTAGCCACTTTAGAAAGATCCAATCAGGTCATTGTTCACATTGAAATATCTCTCTTGACCATCAAAGCAAAGAAAATATTTTAGCAAAGAAAATGATTTTTTTTAAAAACTGACATATTGCAGATTTTTTTATGTTCGTTTCCCCTGCCTTCTGCCGAGCAGGGGAAATGATTAATTTGCCAATATCTGGAAGTTGCTTGCTTCTTAAACCATTTCCAGATACAGTATTATCAATCTGACACTGGTGTGATCTAGGCAATTGCACATTTTTTAAAAAATCAAGTTTATCTAGAACAATCTTTAATTATTCCAAATAAACAGTAGCCTCCACCCCTAGAGCAAATTGAGATGGCTTAGTCTGCATTAGAGATGGTTTGGAACAGGGGTGGGGAACTTGTGGCTTTGAAGGGACTCTGAGCTTCTGGGAAATGAAGTCCAAGTAAACTTCAAGGCCCAAGGTTGAGGAAACAGGCTAGTCTTCCAGGTGTTTTGGACTTCAATTCCCAGAAGCCCAGGCTCCCCTCAAGGCTGCATGCTCCCCAACTGTGGTTTGGAAGGTTCTAACAAAAAGGTCACATAGTTGACACTTTTAATAGCACTCCAAGTCAGAACATACCAGGCTCCCATTTAGCATACCTGTCAAGCGCAGCTCCAGAGATTACGGGACCTGAGCAGAACGTTTGTGCACAGGTCTGTTCTACGCATGCGTAAAAGCCTTCTACGCATGCATAGAAGGGTTCTACGCATGCGTAGAAAGGACCTGCACAGAAGGGATACGCAGTAACTCCTCCCCCCCCCACTGCCAAATTACGGGGTAGCGGCAGCTCCGGGCGGGAAATGGAGAAAATCGGCACGGAAATACGGGAAATCCCGGCCAATCCGGGATACTTGACAGGTATGCCATTTAGCCAACCCCTGTGACAGCTAGTACTATCATTTTTCTTACCTCTAATGAACAGAAAGAAGCATGAATGTGGTTCTTTCATTTAGAAAGGAGGAAGTCTCCTCAGAGAACCATCCCGAACTTCAACAGACTGAATCTACAAGTTAGTGTAATTTTTGTTGTTGCATACTTCTCTAACAAAAAAACTACAAGCTCTTCTAGCCAGCATGGATTTAAAAAAATCATTCTATATCCCAGTATGGTTACATTCCCCCCCTCTGTTTTGTTCATGCAGGTCTCCTTTACATTTGATACCAGTGTAATAAAAGTGAAACTGACAGATGGTCATGAGTTCAGCTTTCCAAATCGAATGGGCCTTGATTCCATTGAATACATCGCAGTGGACGGAGATTTCAAAATCAACGTCCTCAAATTCCGCTGATCCAGTCCTTGATCCTGCAGTCTAGTAGCATGACTGAACGATGTTCAAAAAGGTGCTGCCCAGAGAGGTCCCTTATGGTGTTTTGTAAACCTGATGCATGGCTCTTTTCAGTCTGTTGACACGCTGCCCTCTCAAGAGAAAATATTAGAGTTTCTCAAAGCAAAGTGACCCAGGAGCTTTTTGTGATCTTGTATTTGCTCTGATAAACTATCTTGACAACTTTTAAAAATAATAATTGTAAAATAAGCTCTTCTGTGATTTGAGGTTGTAAGTGCAATGTGTGGCCATAAAATGGAACATTTCTGGCTACTGAAAATTTGTCATGGGCCCCCCTGCATGATCTAAGTCTGTATGAGAGGTTTGCTCGCATGATTTCCAAATATCTGTAGGTAAAAAACTTTCAGCAATGTGTATCTCATTCCTAAAAATATACCAGTTTTGTGTTTTAAGATTTTCCAGAGGTATGTTGTGTTTTGTTTGTCAATTTTAGAGGGGAAAGACCATTGTGTGCCCACCTACCATCTCCCATAGTCCAAACAAGGTCTGGACTAACAACACTGCTGATAATGCATGGACCAACTAACCACCACTAATGCAAAACTCCACTGAGCTAGTCAGCCTCACCTAGCCAACTAACCTAACACTTCCAGCAAAATCCTTGACCACTGGTTCTACCACCCAACTGTCCTCTTGACCACTGGTTCTACCACCCAACTGTCCTCTTCTCACTGGTCTCATATAACAAGGTCATGTTCTGCTGGCAGCATGGGCTAGAACAGTGGTGGTGAACCTATGGCATGCATGCCAAATGGAGCACTCAGAACCAGTGGCGGGCATAAAAAAATTTCCTACCACACTGTGGGTGTGGCCATGTGACTGGCTGGGCATGGCCTGTTGGGAATGTGACTGCTCTTCACTATAGAGCTATGAAATTAGAAGCCTCTTCTATTTGCATCACTCTATAGCGAACCTCTGAAGCCATTTCCCCCTTCGTCCAAGGGTTCTCTAGGGCTCCGTTTCACCCTGAAGTGTCTCCCCAGCCACTCTGCGCTTTGGGGTGAAACGGAACCCAGGAAAAGCCTTTGATGAAGGGGGAAATGGAGCCAGCCCCCTCCAAAGCCTCTTTGAGGCAGAGGAGGTGGGAGGGGTGGGGAGGTGGGCGGGGCCAGCCATTTTTACTACCGGTTTGCGCATACTGGTGCAAACCTGCTGATGCCCACCACTGCTCAGAACCCTCTCAATTGGCATACACGCTGTTGCCCCAGCACAGAGTTTGCTGTGCCCCTCTGCCCAGCAGACCAATGGGAGCACTTCCTCCCTCCCCCAGCACAGAGTTCACCCCACCCCTCTGTTTCGGCCCTCAGTCTCTAAAAGGTTCGGCATCATGCCATTTATCTATTATGCCAGCTTCTTCCTCTCCCAACATCTCAGCCCTTCCAATATGAAGACAAATGTCTAATATATATTTACCTAGCTAGGAGTAACTGCTATAGAATCTCACATTTGATAGTCACAACCTCAAAATTAGCCAACTTCGCTCTGTTAGCATAAATATCAAATATTATATATATATGCTTAGGGAAGGGAGTTTAAACAATGTGGCCAGAAGGAAATTAAATGCATAAAGTACTTACAGCAACAATTACTTTGCTAAATGTTTCTTTGCCTACTGGCAAAGTATAAGAACACAGAAGGTGTAAACTGAGCAGGCATAGAGAAATGAAATGCCAAAAATATAAATAAAAGACTGTGACAGCCCCACAAAAGCATTTTTTGAATGAGCAGAGGAATTGAACTCTGGACGGTGAGGAATTGAACTCTGAACCTCTGACTCTACAGTTACTGCAAAAGTGACTTCGCTCTGGGTTCTTTTAGCACAATTTGTTATCCTGTATTTCTCCCACTGGCATATTTCTGGGAGGTGAGGCTGGATGGAGAAGGGGAGAAGGGGGAGAAAAAGATGAAGATGGCAGGAGATTTCAAGCAATCTCCAATATTTGCTTTGTAGATCACATCACTGTGAAATATCAAAAGACAAGCCAGCTGTTGCATGACTCAAATGGAGAATCATGTGCCTAGGCAAGTAAAACACTCATGGCATATGAGTGGCTTGGCATTAATCTGACTGGGGACCCCTCAAGGTCCTGCAAATGTCCAACCTGCTATGAACAGGCTTCTAATAAAATGGCTACTACAGTGAAATGTACAGAGAGCTATCTGTTTGTTTGCACATCCTTATACCAGAAGCTGTACTCTTTGCAAGACAGAAGTGTGTGTGTGTGTGTGTGTGTGTTTACATGTCTTAGTAATCTCCCTTGCTTGAAAGCCAGTCGTATCCAATTCTAGGGTATGGTGCTCATCTCAGTTTACAGATAAAAAGTCAGTACTATCTCTGTTTGCAGACTTTTTTGGGTCATGTGGCAGTCATGACTAGACACCGGAGCACTGTGCAATACCACCCTTTAGGGCAGGGAAGCTGTGCAGCGGCGCTGCAGAGGGAGTGACGATAAGCAGCAACAGTCTTTTGAGGGTTAACCAGAGAGTGTGGTCAAGGCAGCCAGAGTTCATTTACCAGTCAGTTGAGGTCAAAATCCACAGGGTAATCCAGAGGCATAGTCAAAAGTCCAGGCACGGGTCCAAAGTCCAACAGGGTAACAGGCAGGCAAGGTTTCAAGGCAGGCAACAAAGTAGCAGAGTGTCAGTTTGCAACAAAGTTGGACCAACAGCTAGCAACTGAAGCTAATACCCTTAAAAGCGCTTCTCCGCCAAGGGCTCTCAGCTGGGAGCCTTCTTTGCGAACAGGTCCTGGCAGATTTATGGTGCAGCTGTAAACCATTGCACAGCAATGGCTATGGCCCTGTTGTCATGCAGCACTTGGGACTCAAACTGCTGACCTGCCAACCTTCCAGCCATCACATTCAGTGTCTTAACCACTAAGCCACCACAGTCTTACATGGGCTGAAATCCTGTTGTTTCACCTATTAAGTTTCAACTACAATGGGACCATTGAATCAGTGGAGATTTGTAGGGTCAGTTATTTCATAAGGTTCTAGCTGATTCTAGAACTGTTCAGAACAGCCTTGGGTGCCAAAGTCCACAGGGAAGGGTGATGATCCCCAAGTGGATTAAGTCCCACTTGGATCCACCTTGATGGAGGGCAGCAGCTTCATCAATACTGGCCTGGGGCTGAGGAGGAGATTGTGTGCCAAAAGGGCTCAGGACCAGAAAGTGACTCATGGAACTGGATCAGTGGTATGGGTGTCATGCTGCGATGCAGAAGGCAATTGAAAAGCCACTGCATTATATTCTCAGGACAGTCTTCATGGCTGATTGCCATGAGGATCACCAATATTCAGATTCGGATATGGCACAAGAAGAACCCATTCCCTTCAGAAGCATGGGAAATTACTGATGTCAATCGCCTGGCTGTGACAGTCCCTTTCACATTTGCTGAACATGGAAAGAAACTAGAGGTGAAAATGCAAAAATTGCTTAACCAGGATATCCATTGTTGCAGTCTCTTGATTTGCCAGCAAGGCAGTAATCCATTGTCAAGATGATGCTAATAAAGACTTGTGAGCCAGAGTTTCTGCCACCTTACCAATGTGTTTTCTGCCATCCACAGAGAGAGTAAAACAAGATGTCCTTTGACAATCTTGGTATATGTGTTTATGTGCCAAATGCTTGTCCCAGTGATGAGCAGAAAGAAAAGCCCAGCTGCTCCATCTCTACTACAGCTCCTTAAAATCTCAGGTTGCAAGCTGGGCGTGATTTCAGTTCAGCTGCTGCTTGTGAAAAATGCATGCATTGAGTCTTGACACCAGCGTCATCAATGGAAACATCTGTGATCTTTCCTTCAAGGTTCGTTGAGTTGAAAAAGAAGAGGCTGCAGAACTATAGAAATGTATTCTTCTATGTTATTTGATGTACTGACTCCAGCAGGGCATAACTTCAATTTTACATTGTCCACACTGTTAAATCAGCTTATGTCAGTTGCTTCTTCTCAGCAGTAAAATATTCAAGTTCTATACTGGCTTATCTAACAGGGAATCCAATGAGGATGCAACCACATGTACTCTCTCAAATAGTAGAAGTAACTTCAGTAGCAAAACACTTGATCTAAGCAGAAGCTGGAAGTTTTCTCCTCTGCATTGTAGTACCAAGTGAAGAACTTAGTTGCAAATTTCTTTGTTCTCCGTATAGTTTGTGAATCCCCACTCATGGGGTTATGCGCCTGCGCAGAACGTCCATTGGAGGATTTAAAGCTGATTGGCTAAAAGTTTTGGCAGTAGGACCGCCCACCGCGCTGCCCACCCTTTGGCGCCATTTCGCCATTTTACCTCAGTTCTCTTCTTTCTGCCTTAGCAGCAGGAACGTTCTCGGAGAGCTTGCAAATTTTTTTTTCTTGGCCCGTCAATCCTTCGGGAAAGACTTGCTTTTCTTCAAAAATTTTTCTAGGGCGATCTTGGCTTTCGCCAGGATTTCCCCTCGGGACTCCTTCCACTAGGGAACCAGTCTCCAACGTCTGCTTGGGTCACCAGTACCCTCCTCAAGGGGGTGGCGGCTGGCCGGCCCTTCAGGGTTGCTAGGATCCTTTAATTTTCTTGCCCTGGAGAGGAAATTTTTTCATGGCAGCTGCATTCAAACAGTGCACTGCCTGTTCAAAGAAGTTCCCCGCTTCGGGCGGACATGACCTGTGCCTCTTCTGCCTAGGGGAAGCTCACCAGACTCAGTCTTGCCTGCATTGCTGAAACTTCACCCGGTTGGCCGTGCAAAACCATACAAACCGGTTAAAAGCACACTTAATGGAGCTGGCACTTGCCCCGGCCTCCGGACCTTTGACCTCGGGCATGGCGAAAACTTCTCCGTCCAAGACCAGCGACCCCTAGTCTTCCCTCACCGTGCAGAAGAAAAAGAAAAGGGAGAAAAGTGGGGAGAAGAAGGGACGGCACAGACCGGAGGAGCGTCGGTCCTTGCCTCCGACTCCCCGCCAACACGTACCAAAGAGGCCCTCTCCTCCTTTCTCCACCAGATGCCCATCACTGGGTTCCTCTCCGTGGGGCGGTAGGTCATCTTGCGGTTCCCCAACAAAGGGTCAGAGGGCTGGGGATCTGACTCGCCACGTGCAACTTCCGTCTCCACTGGGCGAGAGAGGACGCGTCAGGCAGGCTTCAGTCTTGCCAAGACCACGGACTCCCACTATCGAGGAACAGGAAATCACCGTTTCGAGAGCCACCGTTTCTGACACCGTTCCATCGGCCCACACCATTTCGTCAAGCGGTGTCGACGCGGCCCACATGGACATGTTCAAGGGTATGTGTGAGGCCTTGGCGAAGACGTCCGCCGAACAGTATAAGGCCTTCATCCCTGTGGCCCCTGCGGCTCCAGGACCAACCACCGCAAGCCCCAGGGGTGTGGGCCCTGCCCTTGAGAGGGTTGAGCAGTCACTCCGTCAGCCCGTCCTCACCACCGAGGCACGATCCAGACATTGAGGCGACCAGCGCTCACCCCATCGACCCGCCCAGGCCATACTGGCGCGGTCCCGATGTGGGTTCGAGAGTTCCTCTCTCATCCTCCGATGATTCCAGCGTGTCTTTGGAGGAAGAGGAGGGAGACATCAACGCGGACAGGACGCCGGATCAGGCCATCGGTTCCGCTGAACCACTGCGTGGTGATGACCAGAGGTCCCTCACCGCCATGCTTACCCATTTGGGCAGGGCTCTCAACTTACGGGTTGACCAGCCGCCACTGGAAGGGGAGGACCAGATGACGGCTAAGCTGGAGAAGAAGACCATCAGGCCGGTCCATATCACCATGCTTCCCTCCATGTTGACGTCAGTGAAGGCAACATGGAAGAAACCGGTCTCGGCCCATTCTGTCTCGTCCAGGCTCAACGGGTTGTACCGAATCCTGGACGAGGACGTGGAGTTCCTCCAAGCTCACCCACTACCCAACTCCTTGGTTGTGAAGGCTTTCCAACACAAGACTGCGGTTAGTGAGTTTCCGGTTCCTTCGACTCCGGATGGGAAGAAGCTCGACTCGGTGGGCCGCAAGTTCTATGCCACTGGGTCTCTATTCCTCAGAGCCGCCAACTATTCGGCCGCCATGGGCTTATACCAGTCACACCTCTGGGAGGAGGTCAAGGCCGTCACCGCCACGCTGCCAGCTGAAGCCCAGAAGAAACTTGAGGCTCTAGCTGAGGAAGGGGATTTCCTGTCGGAGCAGCAGATGAGGATGGCGAGGCATATCAATGACTATGCTGCAAAAGATATGTCCTCTGCCATCCTACTCAGACGCCACGTGTAGCTCAGGGGGACCTCACCCGATAATTCCATGAAGAAACTCATTGAGGAGTTCCCCTTTGATGGCCAGGGCCTGTTCGGACAGGACACTGATATGGTCCTCAACAAAATGCACCAGACCAGCTCCACTGCCAAGTTCCTGGGACTCACCACACCGTCCCAAGCCACAAAACCAAGGTTCCAGCCCTTCACCCAATGGTACTGAGGGAACCCACAGCAGCAAGGGGGCTCAGGTGACCAGCCCAGAAATACTTTTTTTAAACACAAACGCCAACACAAAGCGCGCTACCAGCCCTACAGACACGGCAAACGGAGCAACCCCAAGCCCAAGTCCAGGGTTTGAGGACGCGCAGGCCAAGGTTCTCTCACTCCATCTACCATACCTCCCCCTCCGGAACTTCCTCCAGGTGTGGTCCAGCATCACGAACGACCGGTGGGTCTTGAAGATGGCTACGCCATTGAGTTCGACCAAATGCCCCGAGTAGGAAAACACCGCTTCACCACCCCATCCTCCCATCTGGAGGAGTAGATATCAACTCTTCTATCCAAGGGAGACGTCGAGCTGGTACCACCCACTGACTGGAACAACGGTTTCAACTCGAGGTACTCCGTCGTACAGAAGAAGGACGGAGGACTCCGACCAATTCTGGACTTGCGCCGTCTCAACAAATGCATCCATACCAGAAGGTTCCAGATGGTGACTCTACAAACCGTCCTTCCACTCATCAACAGGGACGACTGGTTTACGGTACTGGACCTCAAGGACGCTTACTTTCACATCAGCATTCTCGAGCAGCACAGACGGTTCCTTTGATTCCGCATAGGGGACACTGTGTACCAGTACCGCTGCCTACCGTTCGGTCTAGCAACAGCACTGAGGGTATTCACCAAATGCATCGCTCCGGTAGCCGCCTTCCTCTGCCTACAAGGGATCAAGATCTTCCCTTACATCAACGACTGGTTGATAGTCTCTCCCACCAGATCGTCCTGCATTCGGAACACAGAGTTCACCGTTCGCCTCATGGAGAGTCTTGGCCTCAGAATCAACTTCACCAAATCGAAGTTGGAGCCCTCGCAGCGGGTGGAGTACATTGGAGCGGTACTAGACTCCTGCGAAGTCAGGGCCTTTGCCCCACAGAAGTGCCTGTAGGACATTGCGCGATTGGTGCAAGACTTCAGAACCAAACCGTGCAACGACTATCTACCTGACCTACGAGTCCGCCTCAATGCCCCCTCCGCCACACGTCAGGGCGCATTCCACCAGAGAGGTTGCCACATCCACAGCCTTTTTGGAGGGCACCCCGCTCAAGGACATTTGTAAGGCTGCCACTTGGTCCAGACCCTCTACGTTTGTCCAACACTACAGGATGGACACCAGAGCTACTGCGGACGCCAGACATGGTCATGTCGTCCTTGCCAGAGGGCTCCAGGCACCTCACCCTTGAGGATCCATCCTACTGGACTGACGTGTTGTCTTCGCAGATCATCTCATCCGACTGCCCACAAGTAAGTGTGAGCTTGCTAATCTCCCATGAGTGGGGATTCACAAACTATACGAAGGAGAAAGTTGGGTTTCACTTACCAGTGATAACTTTCATTCTTTGAGTATATAGTTTGTGAATTCACACTACCCACCCTTCCTCCCCTCTTAGGCAGCACGGATGAGATCAGTTGGTTTATCCTGTGCTTGGCTTAAGTATGGAACTGAGGTAAAATGGCAAAATGGCGCCAAAGGGTGGGCGGCGTGGTGGGCGGTTCTACCACCAAAACTTTTAGCCAATCAGCTTTAAAGCCTCCGATGGACGTTCTGCGCAGGCGCATAACCGCATGTGTGAATTCACAAACTATATACTCGAAGAACGAAAGTTATCACTGGTAAGTGAAACCCAACTTTCTCGATGAAAAGATTTACAAGGACTGAGAAATTGGTTCTCTTTTACAAAAAAGCAAGACCAGCACTTCCCGACAAATGCATTCACAATAACTATTCTGCATCTAATATCTGTATTTAAATTTTGTGTTTAAAAAATATTTTTTTTATCCAAAATGCATTTTATCCAACTGCATTTTGCACAAAATAGTCTTCTATGTAAAATGCAAGCTTTTAATATACTGTGTACACACACACACACACACACAGTATAAAATTCTGAAATGTGCACAAACTTGGGTTCTTGCTCAATAGGAAAAAATAAAATACTGTAAAAAAATATTTAGTATGGAAGAACCAGATTAAATAAAGATTTACATTCGCTTCTGCTGTATGATTTGGAAGTGTAGACATTTTACTACTAAAATTTGTTGGGAGTTAAATTTCAAGTGTTCCTTTTCCTCCAACTACTTAGGTAAAGGTCACCCTTGTTCGAAAGCCAGTCATATCTGACTCTAGGGTTCAGTGCTCATCTCGGTTTATAGCCAAAGAGCCTGCAGACATTTCTGTGGACATGTGGCAGGCATGACTAAACACGGAACACTGTTTACCTTTCCCACCGAAGTGGTATCAATTTAGTAAAGGTCTCCCTTGCTCGAAAGTCAGTCATATCTGACTCTAGGATTCAGTGCCCATCTGTTTCAAAACTGTAGAGCCAGCACTGTCTGCTTCTGCAAACATTTCCGTGGTCCTGTGGCAAGCATAACTAGACACTGGAGTGTACGGAACGGTTACCTTCCCACCAAAGTGCTCCCCATTTATCTACTTGCAATTTCTTGCTTTTGAACTGCTAGGTTGGCAGGAGCTGGGACAAAGATGGAAGCTCATTCCATCCTGCAATGCTCGGGAATCGAACTGCTGACCTTCTGCCTCCCAGTCAGCATCTTAGCCACTTGAGGCACTGCAGTCCACTTCCAGTCATCAAGTTCAGTGTCTTAACCGCTTGAGCCACATCAGTAAGTAGTCCAACTACTTACCTGTTCTTAATTATTAGCATCTTCACTCAGACTGCCGAGAACATTCACAGGCAAAAACGAAGGGTGGCTGTTTCTCTTTTGTGGTCCTTGTGATCGCATCCCTTACCTGTAGTCTGCTCAGGTGACAGGTGTATCTTTTGAACTGCGTCTTCCAGGCTGCTCCCTGACAGCATGACCAAGCTGGCTTGAGTAGGTGGATTAAGCTATAGCACGTAAAGTAATTTTCTCAAGCTCCATTTTCCCTCATAAATTGATCAGATAGCAGGGGGAGATTTTGCCAATCATCCCATCCTCCACACCCACTCCCGTTGCAATGTATATGCCAGATACGGCAGGGATATAAAGGAATGAAAGTCACACTCACAGCACAAAAACAAGATCTGTGGAGAGAACGGTTACTTTTAATTGTTTCCAAGTACACATCATCATCTTCTGTCCCAATGCTGAACATTCATAAAACAATCTTTAGATAAGACAGTGCGAAAACAAATCAATTCCTTTAACCAAGCAAACCATCTATGTAGCATAGATATAAAACAGCCTCAAAACCGTCAACTCAGACCCCTCTGCCTGCCACAATATGGGCATATTATTCTAAGGCCAACAAATGTACATTCCACAATTATTTGTCAACAATCTTGTTTGTTTGCGGCACATGAAGATCACTTCCAGGTTACCAACTTGGGAAGGATTTCCAAATGAGGAGTTGGTGTTTGAAGTTTTTATTTTTAAGATATCCATGAATTTCAAAATTACCCAGAGAGTTATGCAAGCAAACAGGCCAATAGTGACGTTTTGGACTGACCAGCAACATTGACGAGATCTGCCATGACTCTCTCCCACCCCAAATAGGTTATGCTCAAACACATTTAAAATGGCGCATCAGTGTTCTCCAAAGGGAGACTTCCATCAACAGGAAAGTGTTTAAGCTTTCATGGACTATGATTGCAGATCACCAGATAAGCAAGTGCATTCTTAATGGAATTGAGTGTAGTCTGCAAAAAAAAATTTTTTTGAAAAAATATGCTAATTAATCTTTGAGATGTTTCCCTAAAGAACAGGTCTTTGGTTTAAGAGCAATTAATTGGAAAAGTTACTTTTAAAGATTATAGATTCCATTGTCCCCTAACTAGCATTGTCAGAGGCCAGGTTGTTTAGGGGATTCTTAGAGTTGTAGTAAAAAAAAGAAGAGGTGTGTGAGGTTTCCAACCTCTGTTAAGGAACATGTAAACCAGAGTTTTTCAACCTTGGGCCCCCAGATGTTCTTGGACTTCAATTCCCAGAAGTCCTGATCAGCAGGTGTGCCCAAGATTGATAAACCCTGATGTAAACCAATATTACTGCCAACCTCAGTGGGAGCTCTTAATAAACTCTTAAGGCAGGGAAGGGGACGTATATTGCCTTCAACACTGCTGGCCTGCTGCTTTCCCCATCCTTCACCCTGGTTAAGAAAAGACGAAAGTAGCTATAGTCCAACAACATTTGGAAAACTATACAGGTACATTTCCCATCCCTGGTCTGAGTGAAATCTGGTCCATAGACTTAGAAATGTAGCAATTATAATTATATACTTCCCCTCAGCACTTAGTGCACTCTCTGGGCAGATCACCAGGTAATTAGCATTTTGGCCCCAACATGCTGGTTTCTCCTTTTACCAACCTAGGAAGGATGGAAGGCTGAGCCAATCTTGATCCTCCCCATTAGGATCGAACTCACAATATCTGCAGTTTTGGCTGCAGTAGAGCTCAAGTGGCTAGGACGCTGACTGGGAGGCGGAAGGTCAGCCATTCGATTCCCGAGTACCGCATGACGGAGTGAGCTCATGTCTTTGTCCCAGCTCCTGCCAACCTAGCAGTTCAAAAGCAAGAAATTGCAAATAAGATAAATAGGGATCACTTCGGTGGGGAGGTAAACAGTGTTCCGTGTGCCCCGGTGTCTAGTCATGCCTGCCCCATGACCATGGAAACGTCAGCAGCAGCAGACAGCACTGGCTCTTCGGCTTTGAAACAGAGATGAGCACTGAACCCTAGAGTCGGATACGACTGGCTTTCGAGCAAGGGAAACTTTTACTTAGAGCAGTTTAACCATTGTACTATAAGGGCTCTTCTAAGAACAAGCAACAAAACCCACCGTATGCAGACAAAAAGGCTACTCTACTAAAACTGCAGAGAGATTGGCAAGTTAAAATTAACCAAAGCATGTCTGTTAAGAGGGAAGTCTGATACCAAATCGAAGTACAGCAGTGAGACCTGAGACATCAAATGTGATTTTTGCAATAACCCTGCAGTGTTCAGCAAGGTACTATGCTGCTGACTTGCTACTGTTTTGTACTTGCTTCCTTAAAAAGAAAGAAAAGGAGAAAGAAAGAATAGTTTCCTCAATAGTCTTTCCCTGGCAAGACAAACAATCCACTGAGCATGGCCAAGGGTCAATGTTTGGACTTCTAGATACAAAAATTGCTGCAGCTAAACCTCCCTTACCTAGAGACAAACCAAGCCTCGAATTGCTGGAAGGAATACTTTTCACATAGACAAAATAAAATGCCACCAACGTTGATGGACCTGATTTTTTTTTCTTTTTTTTTTTTGCACATAGGAGTCAAGAGAAGGGAATCTTCCCACTGAAAGCAGATGCTCTGGGCCTTTGCATGTACACATCTGTGCATATGTACATGCACACACAGACACTCAGAAATAAACATGCACAATTGTTCTTTACGTTTGCTTTTCTGAAGAGTCATGTGGAAACTTAGCTTTGGCAAAGTATGAAACTGAGGCACACCACTGGCACGCACTGTAGACTTAACACATTTGGCTAGGGAATTGGTCTTGAAAGTCCTGTTGATACTGTGATTTTGTTGCATTATCCTGATTTCTCAGCCTTGCTCTGCACGTGCCCAGACATGGAATAAGAGGCATACAGGGTACAACCAAATGGGGAAGCAGGATGGCATTGGACTGAACCAAAATGGATCACTTCGCTTGATGTGAACTATTTTAAGTGAATCCCTTCATGCCCACATGATCTGAGTTTCATTGCTCCAACCCATCTCCAAAAATAGTAACCATGCCACTAAATCAACAATGCCCGATCAAACCAAACCATGTCAGAGGCAGTCAAAAAGGGAGCTAAATTGCTGTCTTACTTGGCTGAAGAGAATCTTGAGAATGTACATGATTTCAAGTAAGAGGCATCCTGTGCCTAGAGAAACCCCGTACAAAGCCCAGAAAGGATCTCTTCAAGATGGCAGGAACAGCAATGTCCAACCAGAGGTATCCCATGCCTAGCTGAGAAGTAAATGACAGAACCAAATGGTCTATCATCAAAGTGTAATACTTGGGGTAAAACAATTAGAGAGTTCAAGAAGTCTCTGCGACAAACCAGGGAAGGGACCTTGGTGTCCTGGTGGACCCTCCTCAATGAAGGTGTCAACCCAGAGTGCCTCAGCAGTGAAAAAAGCAAACTCAATGCTAGGGATCATTAGGAAGGGTATAGAAAATAAGTCAGCAAGTGTCATTTTGCCTCTTTATAAATCTATGGTGAGGCCCCATCTGGAATATTGTGTACAGTTCTGGTCGCCATACCTCCAGAAGGATATTATGGAGCTGGAAAAAGTGCAGAGGAGGGCAACCAGAATGATTAGGGGACTGGAACACCTTCCTTACCATCTGAGGCTGCCATGGTTGGGCCTTTTCACTCTTGAACGACGACGTCTAAGAGGTGACCTGGTTGAAGTTTATAAAATCATGCACGGTGTGGACAAAGTAGATAAGGAAAAACTGTTTTCCCTATCGCACAACACTAGAACTAGGGGGCTCTCCATGAAACTTTTGGGTACTAATTTTCAAACAAATAAGAGAAAGTACTTTTTCACCCAGAGGATCACTGGTCTATGGAACTCCTTGCTAGAAGTGGTGACAGTTGTCAGTCTTGGCAGCTTTAAGAAAGGATTAGACAAGTTCATGGAGGACAAGGGTATCAATGGCTATAATTATGGATACCTAAGGGCAACCTCCGGGTTGGAGAGATAGGCAGGATATCTCTCAAGGCCATTTCCAGGGAATCCTAAGCAGGTGAAGGCATCTGCTTGGGAATAATACTCTGAAGCAAATGGTGAGCCACTGTGTGAGAGAGAATGCTGGACTGAATGGGCTCCTGTGGCCTGTTCCAGCAAGGCTGTTCTTATGCGTGCATCCCCTCGAGTTTAAATTAACATTTGAAGATGCCTGCAGTAACACCTGTATCTTTAGTTATTTAAAGACCCCTCTGTCTAAATTTGCTTGGTTCTACTGACCAGCGCAAGAGGCCATTATGAGGATGAAACAAGCCTGTATTATTTCCACCCCCATACAGAGAATCCCATTTATTTGTAGAGTTAGCATATCTGCTTGTTGTATGGCAACAAATGTTATGTATTATTATAAAAATGAAAAACATCTGAACAAGTGCTACTGAAATATACCTCTATTTCTTGGAATTTAATTTTGAACAGAGCTGAACATTAAGAACAAAATGCAAGGTTCCATTCTTGGTCTTTCCCATCGTCATATTCCTCAGGGTGAGGTAATTTGTTGGAGGGCAATGGTAGGAATCCTATCATTGTTCTGTGAGAGAAAAAGAAAGTTGCCTGTGGAGGAATTATGATGGGGAGGGACTGGCAAAACCGGAATGGGTTAAATAGCCCATACCTGTAGATTTGCTCATGCAAATAGCCTTGTATTTCTGATAAAAAGCAGTCGCATGTTTGAAAATTATCACACTGATACAACCGTGACCCATCTAATGACAACCATGGTCTAAGGACATCTACTCCAGCCCGCCAAGTGAAAAAATCATCAGGGAATTGTTTCACTCTCGTAATAAATAATGGAGACGTTCTGAAGATCTTAGACAAAATATATGAGGGCAGAATCCTGTTTTATCTAAGCAGGGCAAAGGAACAATACATTTAGTTAAGAGTGGCAGAGATAAAATCAGTTGAGCTGGTAGACTTCATCTCAAGCTGCACAAATTTTGTGCTTGGTTATCTTGGCCTTGGCCAAGGACAGCTTTGGGTAAGGTCAGATGCAACTTGAACAGTAAAGCAAAATACCACTAGGTTTAAAGACAACGATCCCAGGTAATTACTTTTTAAAAAAGTAATCTATAAATAGACATTCAATGAAACTCCTCAAGAAGTCATTCAAACCTTTTGCAGGCTGCATGCGGTTCCATGCTTTCCGACTTTATTGTTCTGCAATAGTTACTGGTGCCCAAGAGAAAGACAAGGGTGAGTCTGCAAAAGTCAAGGGAGTGAAATCTTTTTTTCAGTTCAAACTGACTCCTGAGTTGTTTGGTTCAGCCAAGTGCTTGCCCAACGGTGGTTGCTCCACATCACAGATCTGGAAGACGCACTTCACCATGTGAAGCCTTCTCAGAAAGGTCACTTATTGGTAGATTCAGTGGCTATTGAAAAGGTAAATGTCCTAATCCAGTGACTGTCTGATGCATTGGTGGTGAGGAAGCATTTTTGTGCATGATGGAACCTTTCTCACAAACCTGCACTGGAGGCTGTCATGCAGGAAATCTGGCCCTGTGTGCACAGGATGCACAAGGAAATACTAAATGATCTGCAAGGATGGGAAGGGGAAGCCAACAGATCACAAATGCATAATAAAACAGTAAAACAGAGAGGGCTCATTCTATCTGTCTATCTGTCTCTTCCTGCAGGCATGCCTTTGTGTCCACATCCAACATCTGGGCTGCTTTTGCACAGAAAAATAGTAGATGCATGCAACAATTTTGTGTGGACAAGCTTCTGAAAGTCTTTTCTCCGCTCTAGTCTTTTATTAATGACCAGTACAGCTATTCCAATTTATAATTTGTGACTATGGTTTGGTGGGGGAAGGGAAGAGAGGGTTTTCCCTCTGTTGTGAACATAAAAAAATTAAACATTTTTTCCTACATCCATGAAGTAGAATCAAACAGCTGGTTAGTGTTATGTACAAAATCTTTACAGCATTCTAGTCTCTAGCTTTTAAAAAATATAAATATTGATAGTGTTCAAGACAGCAGATATTTAATTAATATTTTAATTAAGGCTTCATTATTATTGTATATCCTTCATTATTTAAAGACCACTGAGGTTCAGAGGAGCCCAAGATTCCTTCAGTGGGCATAGCCTGAGTTTAGTCTATGATCAGTCATCCATCCTCTTCAAACCCATAGCTGACGTCTTCTGCGTCTCTTTCAGTCTTAGGAATTCAGTCTTTGAAGCAGGCTGACATTGTAATGCCGGCAGGGGCAAGGAGGGGGGAGGGAGAGAATATAATGCTTTCGTGCTGTTCACTTTCCATGTTAATTTTTTAAAAAAGAAGTTAAATCCAGCATTGGTTAAAAAAAAAGTTTTAAGTGGTCTCTAATTAAATAAATTCAAGAAAAAGGTTATGACATGACTCCATCTGCGAACGGTGAGAGAGAAGATGCTACAGGTGTAGTAAGTCTATTATTACTGCTGGTCCCACTGGATGTTGGGCACTCTGTTGCCTTCTTGCTTGGAAGGATAAAGTCTGTGGGGAGGCTCTCCAGAAGGCACTTGAGCTGTTCCTGCCCAAGTTTGATCTTGTCGTCTAGCTCACGTTGTTCTATAAGCAGTGCAGATTTCATCTTTACAAAATGCTGGTAGTCCTGAAGTTGTTCTTCTGAGAGGTAATTGCACAAAATATCCAAGACGACACGTTCTCTGCGGTCCAGGTTCTCCTTCAGCTCACGGGCATCTTCGTGCTGGCCGGCCAGCATTTTCCGCTTCTCATTCAGAGAGTTCTGTTCCAGGTTGTACCAGAAATGGGGAGAAAGAAGGAAAACAAGAGGCTTAACATCATAACTCTATAGTATCTGTCCCCACTTTCAACAGACCTTGAGACAGACTCTCCCAAAACGTTTTAAGACGATAAACTGAATTAAACTGGCAACATGACTTGGGTACCTGGCTGTAGAGTGAGTGGTTGGGAATTTGATTCCCTACTCTGGTTCTTAGGAAGAGCCAGCCTGTATAGCACTGGTCAAGCTACACAGTCCCAGAGGACCCCAATAAGAAAGCAATGGTAAACCACTTCTGCGTATTCTCATCTAAAAAACCCTGGAAAGGGTTGTCATAAGTCAAAACTGATTTAATGGCATATATATATGGGGACTCCAGTGGCTTAGTGGTTCAGACACTAAACTTGATGACTGGAAGGTTGGCAGGTCAGCAGTTCAAGACCCGAGTGCTGCGTGATGGAGTGAGCTTCTATCTCTGTCCCAGTTCCTGCCAACCTAGCAGTTCAAAAGCAAGAACATCTCCATTTGCACAGGAGGTCCTTCATATGAAAGAGAGATTTCAATTTCAAGGTAGTACTCATGCAATATTCTTTTCCACTTTATCTACACAGTAACTTGTAAGGTATGTTAGCTTGACAGAGAATGACAAGCCCAATGGCACCTACTAACTTTCACAGATTTCCCAAGTCCCAATCCCAAATTCCAACTGTGACATTATGCTGTCTGTTGATATGTTCTTCTTTGCTACATTGTGCTGCCTACCCCTACGGAAACTTTATGTTAGTTTTGAAGCTTCTGCACCGACAAGCCCCAGAATCTGAAGGTGTATCTCGGTATAATTCATCAATTTGTCCATCAATTACCTATTATACCTGTATTCTGATAAAAAAGATTACTCCAATAGGGTATAACTTCAGTTTTACATTGTCCACACTGTTACTTTAGTTCATTTTAGTTGCTTCTTCTCAGCAGTAAAGTATTCAAGCACTATATTGTTATAGCTAACAAACTACGCACAGAATCAATTAAGGAGACAATGACATCTACTTATCTCAAACAGTAAGAGTAACTTAAGTAGTAAAATACTTGATCTAAGAAGAAGCTGGAGAAGTTTGTTCTCCTCTGCATTGTTATGAAAAAAATGAATAACTTAGAAATAGAAATAGCTATTACACTTATATACTGCCCCATTATGCTTAGAACACTCTGGACAGTTCACAAGGTAATTAGCATTTTTTTTTTTTGCTCCTACACACGTTGGTTGTGGTAGTCTGTTTTCCAACCTCAGAAGGATGGAAGGCTAGGGAACCGTAGGTAAATTATATCAACAATTGAACCATAAAAAAGAAATGCAACAGTTACTAAGGCAAGAGTGGGAGAATGATTTAGGAATTGTTATCAAAGAAGGTAATTGGAACAACAAATGGACCCAAAGAATTATGAAATCCTTGTCAATAACAGAAAAGGAGCATAACAGTAAACTCTTATGGAGGTGGTATCTGACACGGATTAGAATCCATCAAATGAACATAAGTAACAATGTTGGAGATGTAAAATAGAAAGAGGAACATATTTACATATGTGGTGGGGGTGTCGGCACGCCAGAAATTTTTGGAATTCCATAGAAAGTGAATTGATAAACATTATGAATATGCCAATTAATTTGAATCCAAAAATTGTTTTACTGGGTGAGATAGAGGAACTTGACATGGACAAAAATAAAAAAAGAACTACTGCTTATGTTGTCAATGGTTGCTAGACAGTTGATAGCCAAAGAATGGGAAGAAGAATTTGTGATAAATAAAATTAGATGGTACAGTGCTGTCTGACAACTAGCGTTAAATGAGAAATTAGAGATGGAATTAAATTTTAAAAAGGGTATTATAAGTAAAAGTAGTTTTTGGGAAATTTGGAACCCATTTGTAGTATATGCCTTGACAAATGAAAATAATGTTAAGCCAGACCCGGAAACACATAGATTTTGGGAAAACTAGGGAAAAGGTGGAAATAACATATCCACTTACAAATTCCAATGTATAGCATGGGTGAGTTTTCAGTCAGTTGCAAATGTTGTAAATGTTTTATGTATTCATGTCCTATTGTATATATGTTATTTTTTTTGTTTAAATTTTTTTTTACAAAGTGAAGGATGGAAGGCTGTCTCAAACTGGTGCCCATCAGGACTGAACTCACAATGTTATGGGTGCAGTACTGCAATTTAACCACTACACTATGCAGTATACAGGTGAAACTCGGAAAATTAGAATATAGTGCAAATGTTGATTCATTTCACTTAAAAGGTGAAACAAATATATGAGATAGACTCACTACATGCAAAGCGAGAGATGTCATGCCTTAATTTGTGATCATGGCGTACAGCGTACATGGGATTGTGTGATGATTATGGGGTACATGAGATTGGGGGCTTGTTAACATAAACTGCAAGCCATAAGCATCAATATTATAACAAAGTAAGGCTTGAACTATCTCGCTTTGCATGTAATGAGTCTATCTCATATATTTGTTTCACCTTTTAAGTTGCATTACTGAACTGAATGAACATTTGCACAATATTCTAATTTTCTGAGTTTTACCTTTACTTGCAAATTTCCATGTGCTTGATAAAGGACTGCGAATTTTTTCTCTTCTACATGAAAATAAGACTAACAACATTTTTCCAACAAAAAAGAATTCACTATAACTATCCTGCATGGGAACTATTTGTATTCTATGTTTAAAAGCATGGTGTTTTTTAAAAAAATCTCTGGTAACGAGAAGAGTGGCAGTAAGGAAAAAAGTGAAGAGGAAAGTCATTGGCCGTGCAGAGTATGCATGGCAGAATTGGTGGCCCTAATGACTTTTTCCTTTTCAATTAGCTCTGGAAGATTCTGAGGGAGAGTTCTGCACACATACAAAACCCATGTGTGTGGATTCACAGACCAAGAAGAATATTAAGATTTCTATGTAAAATGCAAGGTGGTTTTTCTATGCAAATAAGATATCTGTAATGTACAACAAAAATTTGGATCTTGCCCAATGGAAAGAAAATATTGGGAAAAATTTGGTCTAGTGAAAGGTTCCTCAAACGTGGCTCTCCAGCTGTTCTTGGACTTCAATTACCAGTAGCCCTAGTCAGCATACCTGCTGATCAGGGCTTCTGGGAATTGAAGTCCAAGAACAAGTTTGAGGAATCCTGGTCTGGTGTCAAAGAAACCATATTATGTGAGGGTTTACATCCCTGTTCTGTTGGCACTATCGGTGTGGAGAGAAAAAATGCTCCATGAATTGATAAGTAAGGTTGGAGTTAAATCTCACGTACAGTATACCATCTTCTCTAACTGCTTACCTGTTCTTGACTGTCAGTGTCTTCACTGAGGCTGCTGAGAACATTCTCCACCCGGGCCAGGCGTCCTGAGAGTGAAAGCAAGAGGCTGACCAGTTTATCCAAGTCTCCGATAAACATCCTGTATTTTTCAAACTCGTTTGGCTTGCACAGACCACTGATCAAAGCTTCGACTTCTTCTCCCAAGGCATTGTTGAGTTTGACGTCTGCCACCAAGCTCTCCTTGGCTTCTTTCAGTGTCTCCATCTTGTTGGTCAAGCTCTCAATAAGTTCAGCCTGGGTGGGACAGAATCAGGCAGATATCAGCCTCTGCTACAATCCTAGCTAACTGTGTATAGTGGTTGACCAGAAATTCCTTAAGAATCCCTTAAACAAATAAACATCAAGTATGCAAATAAAACAGAAAAGGAAAGAAGGTTATTAGTTCACCTGGTGGTGGTGTTTCAGAGTTGTTTGACATCTGACTAAGGAATCATGATGTATGACTATGTCTCACAACTAGATGTGAAATGCAATTGCAGAAATTTCCTTATGGGCTCAAAATTTCAAGGTAGAATTCTGGCTAATGTAAGCTCATTATGTTTTTTTCTCAAGTGAATCATTGCCTTTCCCCGTTTATATTAAGAGATTAAAGACACTAAAAAGAATTGCATTAACTCACAGATCTAATGATCGAGGCTACTCACAAGGAAAAACTGTTTTCCCTATCGCACAACACTAGAACTAGGGGGCACGCCATGAAACTTTTGGGTACTAGTTCTCAAACAAATATGAGAAAGTACTTTTTCACCCAGAGGATCACTGGTCTATGGAACTCCCTGCCAGAAGAAGTGGTGACAGCTGTCAGTCTTGACAGCTTTAAGAAAGGATTAGACAAGTTCATGGAGGACAAGAGTATCAATGGCTATAAGTATGGATACCTAAGGACAACCTCCGGTTTGGAGAGATAGGCAGGATATCTCTCAATGCCATTTCCAGGGAATCCTAAGAAGGTGAAGGCATCTCCTTGGGAATGATACCCTGAAGCAAATGGTGAGCCACTATGTGAGACAGAATGCTGGACTGGATGGACTGTGGCCTGTTCCAGCAATGCTGTTCTTATGTTCTTAAGAAGGATTTTTAAAAAGCATTCCTAAAGGGTTTCTAACCTTGTGCAATATAGCTTGAGAAACCTGAAACTCATACAGAATTCTTTAATGCAGCATTTCCCAAACTATGTTCTGTGGAACATGGGTGGACGTGGACTTCAATTTCCAGAAGCCTAAGTCAGTACATTTTGGTTGATCAGTCCTTTGGGGAATCGACTTAGGCTTCTGGGAATTGAAGTCCAAACACTGCCTTAATGCTTCAGGCTAGCCTCAACCACCTTTCTGCTCCAAATACTAAAATCTCACCTTCTTCTCATTGAGGTCCACCTGCTCATTATCTCCACACGCTTCCTCTGGCATATCCTTGAGTTTGTTCAGGAGTTCAGCTTTGGGCCCAGACACACTGTAGTATGCCGGACAAGAGACCAACAGTGTGACAACTTCTTTCTCGTCTTTCCTAAAGGATGACACGAAGCACATAGATACAAGAGATTCTGGGAACACATGTTTGGAATGCTTGAACTTATTGAGAGGCACTCAAAAACTATTGTGGTTGGAAAAGAAGGAGTTGCCCTTTTCTCCTTACAGCTCATCCTGTGAATCACAGGTTAGTTTATATGGGCCACACATTCCACATGGAAGTTATTACCATATTTTCCCTACATGCTTCTATCTTCTTTTGACCTGCAAGTTGTCAGAACCTACTGATATCCACCTGGACAAGTAGTCTCACCATGATATTATTAGTGGTGCATGGCTAGCAAATGGGGCTAGCAAATGGGGTGATGGCTCTTGAGTCTCCTTCCCTGAAAAGGCAGCAGGTTTAGACAAGACTTGCTCAGAAAGATCCAGTTGCCCCCACCTCACCTTGGAAGGTGCCTCTACATCTCCCTCCTGACATGTGGTACTCCAATACTGGAGAAAGAGGACTGTAAAGAACAAGGATAGGTGGACAGTTCTGGAGTGAAGTTCCCAAAGTCCTCTGAGCCCCCAACTATGCCATGCTTCCCCAGCCCCAAATTTGGAAGGACGTTTAAAAGGTAAAGGTTGCCCTTGCTCGAAGGCCAGTCGTATCTGACTCTGGGGTTCAGCACTCATCTCCGTTTACAGCCAAAGAGCCAGCACTGTCTGCATCTGCAGATGTTTCCCTGGTCATGTGGCAGGCATGACTAGACACCGGAGTGCATGGAATGCTGTTACCTTTCCCACCAAAGTGGTCCCTATAATATCTACTTGCAATTTCTTGCTTTCAAACTGCTAGGTTGGCAAGAGCTGGGACAGAGATGGGAGCTCTCTCCATCAAGCAGTACTCGGGTCTCGAACTGCTGACCTTCCCGTCATCAAGTTCAGTGTCTCAACCACTAAGCCATCAAAGACCAGTTAGATGAGCTTTTTCTTATGACTGAGATATCTAGTCTTGATGGAAGGAGAAGATGATACTTCTAAAATTGTTTGACATGAGAAAACTTTTCCCACTCTGAGTATCTTTCATTTTTTCCTGTTCCGTTCTCTCTATTTTAATTTAGGGGGAAAACACCATAAACCGGGGTTCCAAAACTTTTTGGGCCATGGGCCGGTCACATGGTTCAGCGGGCTGGGCATGTGGTTCTTCTCACTGGAAGCGGAAATAAAACACATCTGTGCATGTGCAGAATGCTGCCGTAAATGCAGCTGCAGCAGTTATAAACGTGTTTACAACAGCCACGGGTACATTTACGGCAGCGTTCTGCACATGCATGGACACACTTTACTTCCACTTCCGGGAGTGGCACGGGCAGTGTGGGCCAAATGAATTGGCGTTGGGGGCCAGATTCAGCCCATGGGCCATAAATAGACATACTACTTTTGTACACAGGCACCAGGGTGGTTTAAATCGGAAATTAAAAAGTGAGGGAGGCTTTGAGAAGAGAAAGACAGTGAATCAGTTAATAAAACAAGGGATTGAGGAGGGACAAAACATATCATCAAAAACCTGGTATAAGAAGAATGTCTGTCATATGGCAGAACATAAACAACCACAAATGCTCAATTTGGAACAGCCCTGATTAATACTTTCATCCAAGATCTTGATCAGTGACATTAATTTAAGTTTCCCACTAGATGGCAGAAGCCAACCATCTTTTTAAAAATTGGTCAAATTAAATCAACATTCTCAGGCAGAGAATGTTGATTCCATGGAATCGTTTCTCTGTTAATTCCAAGGAATCACTTTTGTGTTAATCATCTGCCAGAAATTTCATACCGTTGCAAAAAAAATAAACAATCCCCAGACAACCCATATTTCTGAGACTGACACCCATGATTAACGTGGGGTATTAGCCAAAGCAAAATGCTACTGAACTTGAACTGAAGAAGATACAGGTAGATGAACTCAAGGAGGGCTCTTTGTGTGCTTGCACAACTGGGAGGATGAAGGCCAATTTATATATATATATATATATATATATATATATATATATATATATATATATATATATATATATATATATATATATATATATATATATATATATATATATATATATATATATATATATATATATAAAAAACTTGCAGAACATAGTTTGGAATAAGGATGGTCACAGGCTGACCAATCCAAACCAGAACTGCAGCCTCTTGTTCAGAGGGTGTAGGCAACATTTTCTGGCTCCTCAAACATGTCCCATTCTGTTTATGTTGGCAAGACAAAATAATACTACTTTCTGCAGATAGCCAGCATTCTGGCATTCACAGAGCATGCAGGCAGGGAAGACAGCATATTGCACTCTCCATGCAAATGTAGCCATTGATAGGGAGTTGATAGCTCTCCAGACACCCATTTATTGTGTTGGGTTGCTTAGCTTGCTGGAATATGCTCAAGCAGGCAAAAAGGACACACTGTTCAGACCGGGTTATGCATCTTGCCTCAATTCTGCATGCAAATTCTAGACATCATCTGTCCTAACAAGCAGTGGATAAAGACCTAAAGGAAACCAGTACTTACTTTTTATCCTCTGGAACAAAAGTACTGGCATAACTAATGGCTCCCTTCTGCATCAATTTCCTCCTTGAATTCTCTTCAAGTATCCTAGCTCCACTGGGAAATATCCCTTCCATCAAGTCCATGGTTGTTTTCATCTTTGAGTCTGGATCCAGGATGCTGGCTAATGACTTGTCCTTGTGAATAATCTCCTTGGCTAAGGCTTCTTCTTTAATGTCTTCCGGACTCTTGGTCTTCTGTGTACAACTCTCGGGCCCAACTCCATCCTTCCCAAGATCTCTCTTTGCAGGGATCGGACCCTCGGGTTGACTAGTTGAGGTGACATCAACTGGCCCTTCGGTTGCCAAAGGTTGAGGTGGTGTTTCTGAGGAATGTGTAATGTCATGTGCTTTGGATCTCAAGACCCCAACTGGTAGGGATGGAGCAGCACCATTGCTCTGGCTAACAACTGGATTTGGTCCTTTCTCCTTCTCATCCAAGCTCCTGGGAAACCTTTTGAAGTCCCTGTTGACAAGGAGAAAAAGAAGCTATTTTGAATCTGGGATTCTGAAACAATGTCAAAGAGAACCTCCCCAAGTCAAAAAAGAAATTGCTTCCATGCTTCCTAATGTAGTTTACGTTCATGATTTTAGCCACATCTTTCTTTGGAACTAAATTCTCTTTCATTTCCAAACAACATTATGCAGGACAGCCTTCCCTGTCCTGGTGCCTTTCAGGTGGGTTGGACTTCAACACACAGAAGCCCTAGTCCAGTGATGGCCAACCTTGCCCCTCGCCCCTCCAGCTGTTCTTGAACTTCAATTCCCAGAAGCCCTGATCAGCAGGTGTGTTGGATTTGGGTTTCTGGGAATTGAAGTCTAAGAACATCTGGATTATGTAGGTTGGCCATCACTGTGCTGGTCAACCTGATCAGCAATAAGCAGTCACAGAAGGTATGGAGCTAGAAATTTGGAAGGTCACAGGATAGTGAAGGTTGCTGTAAGTTACAAGTCCAAGAAGGAGGAGAACATAGGTAGTATCAACTCTTGCATTTTGTTTTAGACTGGCATTCAAGCAAGGGAAAGCTTAACTAAACCTGGAATGGTTATTTGTAAATATTTGCCTTTTGTCTACATTTCCAATTTCACCAATGAAATTTCAGTGTCAAATTCGCAAATTTTCAATTTATTTTAGTATTATATTAGTATTAACCTTGCTGGCATCTCTGTATCAAGCCTACTTATGTCAAAAGGAATCAAACAAGGCAAGTCACTGGGCATCAACAGTCAAACACAGTTTGAGATTAAATATTACTGTATTATGAACAAACACCTTAGAGATGCCAAGCATGTTAACTTTCAAATACTCAACTACAGGTATTCTGCATTATCAAAGTTGACTTCAAAATGTGCTTTGATTAATTAATTAATTAATTAAATTTATATACCACCCTCCTGGCTAGCTTTTTTGCCTCCTTTGGGTTTTGAGAAGCAAAATCATTTCTATTTGGCGCAAGTACCCTAAAAGGGGGGGGGGGATATAGACACTAAATTAAAAGCAAAAAAGAAAGAAAGAAAGAAAATCTCAACAAAAAAAATGCATCAATAGGAATAGGGAGGTAGTATATGTGGGGGCAACCTATGGCCCTCCACATGTTGATAGACTGCAACTCTCTCACCACTGGTTATGCAGACTAGGACTGATGGAAATTGAAAGCCACACAGTATCTGGAGGACCACAGATTCCCCACCCTTGCTTTAGTTACAGGGGTCCCCAAGCTATGGCCTGTGGGCCGGATCTGGCCCCCAATGCCAATTCACCCGGTCCGCACCCCCTCATCACTCCTGGAAGTGGAAGTAAAACATACCCATAGTTTGGGCACCCCTGGTTTAAGCAGAAAAAATGGCAGCCCAAAATCTATCTCATCCTGTTGCAAAACAGATTGCAAGGCACGTTTTACTTCCACTTCCTGTGGGAGGAACCATGTGACCGGCCCATGGCCCAAAAAAATTGGGCATTCACCCCTGCTTTAGTAACTCCATACCTTGTTGCCGGTCCCTCATCTCCAAAGCTTTTGTGTTTATGGGCTGTTGGCTTATGTGTGGCAGGAGGCAGAAATGCTTCCAAGATATTTGCAATGAAATCAGAGTTCCCTGAGGGAAGTGGAGGTGGCAACAGAGGTGGGTACTGCTTGGCCACAGGCCCCATGGCATGAGGTGGTGCTTCTTTGAAGAAAACGTCATCGTCATCCTCTTCTCGGTGGAATGGTGGAGGAGACATCTCCAGACAAGATTCTGAGATGTAGAGGGAAAGTCTCCCTTGGCCAGAAGGAATTTCTGGCTCAGAACAGGAGCTGGTTTGCGATGGAAGGCTTTGCCACTTTTGGAAGCCCTTCTGCCCAGAAGTCTGAGGAGGCAAGGAGCTCTTTGGGGGGCCATCATTTTTGACCCATTTAATTTTAGGTGCAAGGTTCGTCTGAGGCAACGTGGCCTTCCGACTCCCAGGAGTGTCTTCTGATGGTTCCTTGGGTAGAAGACAGTCAGCCCACTCTGCCACCTGGGCCTGAGGTTTACTGTTGCCATCCTTGTCAGACTTGGGTTGACATGTCTTTTCTAGACTTTCTCCAGGATTCTGAAAATCTGAGGGAACGGGTGTGGAGTTAGCAGCGTTATTTGAAGTCCAGGCAGTCCTGGGAGGAGTTACAAGTCTTGTATTTTGCCTAGAGTCAGGATGGTGACCCTTCATCCCTGGTGAAGGCGAGACAAATGCTGATGTTCTGCTGACATGCCTGAAGAAATCTGGGGCTTTCTGGTTCTCACTCAGTACAGATGAACCACCAACACCCTCACTGCTATTACGGGGACGAGGCTGATAGTGCGTGAAGGCTGATTTCTCCATCTGACTTCTTTCTCTACCACCAATTGATCTGGGAATGGGTGTAAAAAGAGAAGAATTTGGAAGAAAAATGCAATGGTTTTGCCAGTTTTTATAAAAATGACTTTTGTACTTTATAAACAACACAAGACAAGTAAGCCTCAGGACATGAATTCTAATATTCAGCTATACAATTTACACCTGCACATGAAAGTATTACAGCTATGAAATTACTTACACTTTGATACCCAGATGAATGTTGATATGATTGGAAATGATTGTCTGATTTCATTCTGTATTTATTCCAATATATGAACAAACATACAGACTTCATTTTCTTATTATGTTCCAAGTGTAGTGCAGCGCAAGAAGCTGTGTTCCTGTTGAGCATGGGATTTTTATTTCATTTTGAATGTTTGTGGTATGCCATCAAAGTCAGTTCTGATGTACGGGAAGCCAAGAAGGGCTTCCAAGGTATGTGAGATTTTTAATGGGAGAATTTCCAGTGTTGCTCCCCAGTGAGTTTTCACAGCTGAGTGAGGATTTGAATCTCTCGAGTCCCAATTCGGAACTATTCACTACACTTGAATGTTTAAATCAAGCATTATCTTTGCAGAAGGGTTAGAATGAAAATATGCCATGTGGGTAAGAAGACCAAGGTCTCTGTGAAGACAAGATATGTCAACGTCTGGTAAGCCTCTAAGCTGTTTTGTCCACAAGGAAATTTTGCCCTTAAT
Organism: Bradypodion ventrale; assembly: GCA_035047345.1. NCBI lineage: Eukaryota > Metazoa > Chordata > Lepidosauria > Squamata > Chamaeleonidae > Bradypodion > Bradypodion ventrale. The sequence continues at coordinate 11,313,492 of JAWDJE010000005.1, read as the reverse complement.
GTTCATTTTTATTTTATTTTTTAAAAAGAATCTACCCATTGCCACCACCTCTACCAAAGAGTCCTCCCATGTCACTATGGGGCTACCTTTTCTGTTATCAAATGTATATTTTTATCACTTTCTATTCAGGCAACAATTTATTTTCTACTTTTCCTACAATTGTGAATCTCTGGGAAAAATGTCTCCACTTTTACCACAACTATCAAGTTCTTTGATATCCCATTGATGATTTCATCACAGGATCCTTGAATGTCCATGAACATTCCATTGATACTAAAATTCACCTCCAGTTTCTTAACAATATCAAAGAATTATCTCTGGCTTACTGATACTTAGATTTAAAGATTCTTCTTAGAAAGTCTACTCTGATCATTAATAAGCCTTGTTCATAGACTTGGTGCAAACTATACTTTTTTTAAAAAAATACAGTGGAAAAAATTATCTAAACCAATTTCTAAATGTGGAATCGTCTTTCAGGAGGCACATGCTTAACATTTCACATACATTGCTGATTCAGCAATAACATTCTAAATGCTTTAAGACGGTACTAAGCACTTAGGAATGGCATCCTTGGCAGGCACATCTATTACTAATAACCCGTTTCCTGCCTCTGTTAGCTCATTTCTGCTTGAGTGTACATACCTATTTATTTAACAGGCAGTGTGAAAAAACAACAGACAAGTCTCAAGCCCTTATTAATAGGAAGGAGGAAGAGACAGTCAATGTCACTAAAAACTACCCAGGGGCAGCCTGCAAGATTCTCACATGAGGCATAAGCCTTGGCCTCCCAACCCCCAAGAAAATCCTCTCTTATTAGAAACCAGCCACTGATTCCAGGGATAGCTTAGCAGCTGCAATTCCCAGCTGTCCTCTGCAGCTCTTTATCATTGAAGCCATAAGTGATAACGAGAGCTATTTGCGGTTCATCTAAAGAGAGCAGCCAGAATTCCTGACGCCTCCCACCTGGCTTAGGATGTATCATAAGGTTGCACGGCCGCATCTCCTTCAGGGACACTCCTACGCTGCTGTGGATAATATGAATATTATCTTCATTATAATTTAGATGGATCGTGTTGTGCTGTGCCATGCCAGCAATGCCCACTTCAATAACGTGAATGGTATGTAGTTGCATACATCAGTTTTAGCGAAACACACACTCATTATCCAGAATGGTGCAGGAGTAATGATGTAGGTGACAGCTTCAACCATGTTTCAAGGTAAAGCATAACATTTGTATTGGGAGTGGACACAGCATTGATACAAGAATAATTAATGCTCCACTTGTTCTGCCATGCCATCTTATCTCAGATACCTTTCATCTCTAGTAGATTTGTGTTTGCTACATGAAGGAGGAGCCAAAAGAAAGTGCTAAAGCACTATGCTATTGCCTTACACATGTGTTGTTGTTGTTTTGGCAATTGCATTTTGGCTTGAGTCTTCAAGGATGTTTACAAAGAAAACACTGATTTGTTTTTAAAAGTTTATGGTTAGTTTCCTTACCAGTCTTTGCAGGTTTACAACCCTAATGATCTATTTGACTCTTTCTTGGGAGTTACAAAATGCTGACCACACATGGAAAACATATGGCCAAATAAACAGAAGGGGAGAGTTAAAAAAAATTTATTATGCAGCAGAGCAAAACAACCTTCCACAAAGCAATTCTTACAAGAAACTTTGAAACTAAACTTCAGATCAGCACCAAACCTGGCACAGACATTGAAGACAATTTTGTTCTCACTCAGTACCACATTTGGAGACATTTGGGGAAAGGGTTTTCAAGTTCTGATTTTTTAAAAACTGTTTTATCCTCCAAGCAAAAACAAGTGATTTTCCCCCCAGGTAAACTAGGCTGAAAAGACAAATTTTGCTTTAAGGAGAATGGTTGATCGCACCTATTTTTATTTTTAAGGAATCCTGGCTGCAAGGGTTGAAATATTGATCCTTTTAAAAGCCTCCTCAAAAGGGTAAAACAGTGACTGTTATAGACTGCCTTGAAGAAGTTTATCAGCAGAGAACTTTCCAAAGTCTAGATACATTGTTGCAGGTTCACTGAGCTATGGTACAACCGGAACTTTTGATGCTGCCAGTCAGGACCTAATTAGTTGACATGATGATGAAAAATTTAAAACTCCTTAGTCAAACCAGCACTGAAATGGATTCTGTTTCTAGTTGTAAAAACATTTTAAATATTTGTAAAAATACAGAGAACAAATATTCAAATAGTCATTCAATTAAGCTGTGAAATTACTGTTTTTTGCTTTGTAGCTGGGGATAGTCTTGATGTTATCAGAGCTTTGGTGCCTATTCCAGCCATCTTGTCATTAAAATTAACTAGTAATTAAGAAATAAAACTCCAAAACATTTTACAGTACTCATAAAAGCAGGAAAGTAACAAAGCCTCAATTATACAGAGTATTATTTTAACAAAAAAAACCTTCACAATTAGATTCCAAAACACACTGCACAATCAAAAAAGGAGACATATATCTACCTGATGCCAGTACCCATCGAGTAGAAGGAATCTTTCACAAAATGGCTGAATTCAGCATTGTCTCCCAACAGCATATCCTTAAGAAGAAGAAAAGTTAAAAATGAACAGAGAATATAGCCTTCTTAGCAAGTGACCTGGGGAGAGCATTTATGTGTGTGTTTGTGCATACACACAAACAGGTACCACTAGTGCTTTGTAAGTACTGGAAGAGGAGAGGTCCATTAATTTAACTATACACATCTCATTTGATCTAATTTTTGCAGTAATCTGATATTCTGGGGTCTATGCAATTGTTAATGGTAGTTTAAGATAAATGGACTTACATCCACCCACCAGTCAATACTTCAGAATCCAAGCCAGCAACAAATTTTAACAGAGGCCAATTTGAAGAAGCTGTAGAATGTATCATGGACTTGGGTCCTCTTCTCAAAGCACATCATTGCCAAAATGTTCTGTTGCTCTCTCCTAACACCCTCTTTCCTCTGAGTCTACAATGAGGGGAGGTGGAAGAAACAATTTTGACCCTCAGGCTAGTCATCTGCTCATCTTGACTCTCGCACAGTTGCTGCCTTGACATGTAATCAGTTTACTTCATAGGTGCAAGAATACCAATGTATGCACAACACTCTGTCCCCCACAATCCATTCACTCATTTGCTGCAATGTGAAAGCAAAAGTTCACACACATCCTTTTGCAAGCTTGGAAATTTACTTCTTTTGGACCACAACTCTCAGAACAGTGAGCCTGTCTACAGAAGTAGCAGCTTTGCTGGTTGGTGTTATGGAAATTGTCATGCATCAGAAATCTCTCTTTTATGCACACACAACTCTATTCCTGCCTGTGTTTGCCATAGACAGCCATGCAGATTTGCCAATTTTGTTTCCAAAATGGCCACTATAGTTGTAATCATGGGAGGTTTCCTCATCACTGATTCTTTAGTGGCAGTAAACCTGCACACCTTCTGACTACTGTGCCAGCCGCCACAAGAAACAGGGAAACACTGTTGGAAAAGCTGGTCAATAAAACTAGAAATAGCAATGCATTTATTTTCTTCCACAATTTCCAGGAACCTTTTTACAAGCCTACAGATAAATATGAGAATTTTAATTGATGAAATATGAATAGTGAGTGGACCAGGGTACCTAAGAGACCGCATCGCCCCGAAGATATCTGCCTGTCCCACAAGAGCGGACTGGAGTCTCTAAAAGTACCAATGGATGGAGAGCTTCACCTCTTTAGCACGAGAAGGAGAGTCTTTTCAGTGTCCGTTCCAGCCCTGTGGAACCTCCTGCTGACTGACCTCTGTCTTTAGCCAGATTTGTTGGTCATTAGGAAAGGACTGAAGACATGGCTGGCTCATGAGGTGTTGGGGGGGGAGCTGGGGGGGGGAGCAGCCCTCCCCACTGCTGGCTTATATGACCATGAGAACAACTGCTATTTTAGATTTTGCATTTTAGATTTTCAGATTTTAGCGTTACAGATGTTTTGATAATGGGTTTTTAATTGGGTCCTTATTTCTTTAGTGTAACGGTTTTTAATGATAGTGGACCATTTTATTGTGATTGTGGGTTATGAATTGTGAGCTGCCCTAAGTCACTATGGCAATAGGGGGCCATTCAACAATTATGTGATCCTCAAAGGGGGAGGGGTCTGCCATCCGAATTACAGAAAAATTATATGGGGTCAGGTGGAGGTCAGGTCAAAATTACATAATCCATTTGGAGCTGTTTCTAACCGACAGTGGGAAACCAAACCTGTGCATAAAAAGGGTTTTATTTAACTTTGTGCCTTGCTCCATGCAGTAAAAATGGGAGGGGGAAAGCCATGCTTTCTGGTTGCAGGAGAGCAAGAGGCTAGGCTAGAGCATCGCTTTCTGCTTCAGTCCAATTGGCTTGCCCGCCCATTTCCCCTGCAGCGCCACCACTGGTTGGTGTTGCAAAATACAGTACTATTTGGTTCAGATCACGTAATTTTAATTTTTCCTTATCTTCCATATTAAGGAGCATATTTATTATTTGCTGCATATCACTCCATGTGGGGTTATGTGTTTGGACTATGGTCCCAATTAGTTCAATCACCTCATTCGGCTTGGTACTAAAAGGTCCATAATGCTGTTTCCAATTTAACAAGTCTGTTGTGGTAAATGATACATATTGAAAGATAGACTGATTTACTGGTTCGGGGGGGGGGGGGGATTTTAAAGTGAAAATTATGGTTAGATTACATAGGGGGGAGGGGGTCAATTTTTCCAAGAAAAAGGATCATGTAATTGTTGAATGGCCCCTAGGTGCAGCCTTATAAATCTGAATGAATGAATAAATCAATAAATAATGCCAATACAGGTGACATTAAATTGGGACTTGCTTTTATCTTTGCTCCAATCCTACTTTTAGTAAACCGCATAGGAACAAAAGCAGTTGCAGCTGCAGCCTTGCTGAAAGCACTATCTGAACAGCAATGATGGGTTAGATCCAACAAGAAGTTAAACAGAAATCTGTCTTATAGGAAGTCAAATTCCTTTCCATCCAGTCCAACAATGTTCACTTCTTGACTAGCAGTGGGTTTCATAAGACTGATACCTCATGGGCTGGGAGATGATTAGTATGTCATGGATTGTCACAGTTAATGTGGATTGAATTTTGAATTTTTCCTGAACACAGTGTAAATCAGGGGTTCTCAACCTATGGCTAGTGGGCTGGATCCAGCCTGCAGCACAAAATTATCATGCTCCCACCCACAGTTGCCGCCAGAATTGACCACGGACTCATTTATGCAGCCATAAACGGCTGGCGGTGTGGGTGGGGGCACAACCAGTCCAGGCCCCTCAAATGTTTGAAGGAGTGTGACCCGGCCCCTGACTTGAAAAGGATGAGAACCCCTTGTGCAAATGCTCTACCACTGGCTTGTCCCTTCCACTAACAGTTCTAATTTTGTAAATATAGTTTCCTTAGTTTGGAAAAGCAAAGAACACAAGCCTTAGGATATGTGTTCCATGAAAGCCATTAAAATACCTTTTTTCCCCCTTTGAATGATCCTTGGTGATATTAAAATCCCAACCCATCATAATATTTTAAATTCAGAACCTAAAATATAATTCCAACACACACGCAAAAAGAGCTCCACACTTTTGAGGCGGGGCACAAGGCAGCACCAGTTGCCAAAGATAAGAGATACTTATTTCAAGTCCCAGATCTTGCAAGTATTTCCAAGTTTGCATCGCTTTGCTGTTAGATACAAAGGGAGATAACTAGTTGCTGGAAAGCTATACGGCATGCTGAACAAGCTGAAAGAGGAGATACAGCAGAAGATGGACGATGTGTGGCTGAAGACAGATGGGTTAGCAATTCCACACAGCTATCAATTTCCTCAGATCCTTAAACAAATTCCTTTGGTGACACTGTTGTGTAATTTATAGGCGTTTGCAGAACAGTATATACGCTAAGCAAAGCTTTTAAAAATACATTGCTGAGCCAAGAGATGGTATAAAGTATGCTGCTGAAACAAAAATACAGCTTTTGCACACACAAAAACACCACCCCTTAAAAGGAAATGATGCGGTTTGCCTTTATCTGCTATCCTTTTTCTGTCCTCAACTCCTGTTCTCTGCATGCTCTCCCCATGAAAATATGCCTGGTGTTTGAAGGGAAATATTTCCATTACAACCACAGCTTCACTGTCCTCAGTGTAATTAACTGGCTGATGTATGGAGAAACTGTTAAACTGTTATTTCCTTCAAAGAGTGGTTGAATGCAAACACTACTCAGGCCATTTAACAGATTAAAACTTTTTGCGCAGAGGGCCTGACAATGCCCCTGGAACAGCTGAGTGGGCCTGATCATGCCCCTGGAAGCGGACACATTTGTGCATGCGCATCTGCATCCACTTCCTGGATTGGCACGGATACTTCTGTGCATGCACGAAAGCATCTGTATTCACTTCCTGGTTTGGCACGGACTTCTGCGCATGCACGAGCACATCCGTGCCAAACCAAGAAGTGAGTATGGATGCATCCGCACATGCGCAAACAAGTCTACGGCCGCTTCCGGGAGTGACGAGGACATCGTGGGCCTGATGGAATGGCTTTGGGGACCATATCCAGTCCATGGGTCATAGTTTGGGCATGCCTGTGTTAAAACATAAACTGCATAATAGCAAAACACATTCAACAATACAACATTCTTAGAGTCTAGTAAAATGGATGCAAAAAAGAATGGGGGGATTAAAATGAACATTAAAGTGAAGAACATACAGGAGAATGGTCCAATTCCTTATCATTGCCTTTTTGTCCTCCCTTGGCATGGCCACTTTTAGCCACGTGGGCTGGGAGGAGCAGGCGAAACCGGTAGCTGATATCTGAGATTTTTAACAAGACCTGTTTGAAAGGCCGCTGCCCATGCTATTGCTTGCAAAGTGTGCATGGGGAGTATTTTCCTTTCTAGAGTCAGCCAGCACTGTATCTGTAATTGTGACTATATGTGACTGTGACTGTATGTGACTCTGTGTGTGAGAGAGACAGAAAGAGACTGAGGCAGTGTGTGTGTGTGTGTGACTGACTGACTGATAGACAGACAGACAGACAGACAGAATTTCTTATCTGAAGCAGCAGGAAAGCTTGAATTAGCCCAAGGACAACTCAACTCTACCTGAAGAAGTTATCGCTGTTATCTGACAAACATCAATGCAGTTCAGAAAAATACCAGAATAATCCCCAGACTGCATTACACACATTAATCTTGACTAATACAAATGTCTACAGACAAATAAGGTGTTGATTCTTTCCCATCATCTCTATGATTAAAACCCTACATTCTTTTATGCTGCCAAACATAAAAAGCCAGTCATTCTATATTACATATCCCAAAAAGGAAGTAAGACCAGAGTGGAACTGTGTCTCTCATCATCAACTCTATTTCTGCAGGCAAATCAAGAAGATTCCTGAAACATTAGATAAATATCAGAGATTCCTGAGAGACAGCAGAGGACAGTGAAGTAAATTAAGCGATTTGCCTCCATTCCAGAGATCTGGTGGTTTGATGAATAGAAAAGAGGTGCCTGCCTATTTGTGCTCATCAATTATCCACTGTGTTATTTATTCTGTCCTGCAAAGGGAATTTGTGACTAAGGCGAGGGCAGCTTCTTACTTAGAAATTCTGGAGGGAGGTGCCCCCATTCTAACATGAGTCAATCCATCTGTTATGGTTCTAAACCATATATTTTGTGGCTGTTGCCCAGATAGTAGCCCAGCAGCTTTTCTAATGCACCCAAGGCAAGACTGTCTCATAATGGGGCTGACAGTAAGGCACACACACACACTCTCTCTCACCTATGACTATACATACTGGCTCTTCTCCCTAGGGCCTTGATGTCGAACCTTGGCACTTCAGGTGTTCTTGAACTTCAATTTCCAGAAGCCCAAGTCTCTGTAAATCCACACGCCTGCCCTTCATTTACTGTGTACATGCAGTAAACCCATCTGTGTGGATTCACAGAGACTTGGGCTTCTGGGAATTGAAGTCCAAGAACACCTGGAGTGCCAAGGTTTGCCATCAAGGCCCCAGGGATTCTCAACCTGCAGCCCATGGGCTGGATGCAGCCCAAAGCACAATTTCATGTGCCCTCCCCACCGCCTCCACCACACCAGGAAGAGCCATCTGATGGAGAAAGAGCAAAATGGCTGTCCGAAGCTGTCTGAGGGAGTGTGACCTGGCCCCTGGATTTAAAAGGTTGAGAACTCCTGCCTTAGAGGCACAGTGGGGAATCAAACTCCCAGTGTCTGACTCTGGAGCAAGATAGCTAAACCACTGAACTATCTAGAAACACATGCTTCAAAAATTGTGCCTTACAAAAGCAACCTAACAAAACAGCAGCAGGATGCACAGCTAGGAATTAAAATGATTTTGGACAAAGCCACCTGTTATCCTATTCCGTATAAGACTTTTTGACAGCCAATATCATATGCAGGTGAAGTTTTAGGTGGTTCTTGGGGGGGGGGATATCTAAGATCAGTGGCTATATATATATATATATATATATATATATATATATATATATATATATATATATATATATATATATATATATATATATATATATATATATATATATATATATATATATATATATATAGAGAGAGAGAGAGAGAGAGAGAGAGAGAGAGAGAGAGAGAGAGAGAGAGAGAGGATTACAGCATGGCCACTGATCTTAGATTTGAAATGGAGGAAGAGGAAGAGATGTATAATTGAAAACAATAATAGTCACAAGCTATCTTTTTCGCTCAAGCCCCCGTGGAAAAGGAGAGCAGCCACGCAAGTATCCTCCTGCACACCTACCATACATTAAAAGGGGGTTGAAGTAGAACAGTTGATTAAGGAGTAGGCTTGTTATAACCATAATTGTGAGCCTTAGACCTTCAAAAGCTTCCAGAATTGGGGATGGGGTGGGGTGGACAAGAATTCTCCATACAAAAATATGGGAATTCCTTAGCATTAAAAAAAGAAAAAGAAGTTTATCTACCAGGTTCCTCAAGTTACTGCAACCCTTATAACTACATCTTTGCTCAGATACAATCTTCAAATAACAAAGTCATCAAGAAACAAACAATAGAACATAAGGACCCCAAACCCTTTACATACCTGGCACTTCTTATCTGCTGTGGGAGATGATCTAGACCGGACGTGTACAGTGACCGCCTGGTTTTCTGATCTGTCTAGCAGGTCCTCTGCAGAGGCTGATTTTGGAGGCTTTTTGGCATGTGCTGGTTTTTTCTCCCAGGCTTGGTTGTTGTGATGGGACTGGGAGCAAATTTCAAGATCCGTCTGAGTGCTTTTATTAAGCTCTAGGTTGGTTTTGTGTTCATGAACTCGGATTGTCTTCAGCCAGTTGGGAAAGGGATGACTGCTGTTGTTATTTGAATGGGTCAGCTTCTTGTTCTCAAAACCACTAGGATCAAAGCAGCCCGTAAGCCCGGGAGGAAGAGTAGTAACACTACGTCCTTTTCTAGAGATCCTTTCTAGGGACTCCCTGCGATGGTAAAGACTCTGGTCTTGAAGAGAATTCATGCTGGATGACGATGAAAGAGAATGGCTATCTTGGCCAACTGCCTGCTGGCCCTCGTGCACAAGACTGATCTCTTGAGATGCAGAAGATGGGCGCTTCCCCGTTTTGCGTTCAATGTAATCCGCCAATGCATTCTGTTGCAGTTGCTTGAGCTCTGGCTTAGACAGGTTGATGGTGGAGCAAGCCTTGTTCTCTCGCTCAAAGATTTTGCGCCGGTCAGCCACTGTGTTTTCTGGGAAAACAAACTGGAGGACTTTCTTCTGTAGTGAGAAGGGAGAAAGCTCAGGGTCAGACACACCCACTTCATTCATCTTCTCTGGCTCAGAATAAGACCGTTTCTTCTGCTCGGCGGTCAGCCGCTTCCTACCTCCGATACGGGCCAAGTGTGGAGGACCAGGAAGACCCTCCTTCTTGGTATAATCCAGCTTTGCTTCTGTTGGTGTGATGCTATGCCTCTCTTTTGGGGTATGTGGGGATGTTGCAGTGCTTCTTATCCCGACATGGGCTGAGGCTGGTCTCTGTACACTTTTCTTGGCCTCTCTTCCAAGAGGTGAGTTAACGTGGAGGTCCTTGCGTCTGAAGGAGGTGGCCCTTAAGACCCTTGACTGGGCATCTTTGATGCTGTTCCTGTAAGCGCTATTAAAAGGGATGTCCAGTGGTAATCCATTCAAGTCCTGAGCATGACCCTTCCGTAGGATTTCCTTCTCAGGCTTCTCCAGCAACTGGAATGTACTTCTGCTTTGCTGTAGCTGACCAGCTTGCTTCTGTAACTCACTCTCAGAGGCCTCAACATGATAGATGTTCTCCTGCCCTGGCACTGAGCCTACAGCAGTTGCTGCTACCATCTGATGTTCTGCAGAATGCCAGTTAGTCCTTTCTGGTTTGCTAGCCCCTCTCTCACTTGGGCGTTGCACATATGTGATCAGCTCTGAGTTATTTGGGCTGACTAGCCTACCACGTTCACCTAGAAACTGACTATACTCTTGAGAGTTACGTCTATTTCGGCCAACCTCAACGCTGCTAAAGGCGGATTTGTTTGGTTCATAATTCTGGCCCAAAATGTTTGCGCTCAAACTCTGTAGCCGCTGGCTTCCTTGTTCACGCTGCTCTATCTTGCTGACTTTCTCCAGAACAGAACATCGGGGCTTCCTGGATTCCATCTTCCCATACTGAGCATTATGAATGCTTTGCGTGCTGCTAGAACTAAACCGCCGAATGCTGAACTCTGATGTCTCTGGGAGCATCGGAGAAGAAGGTTCCTCATATTTTGGCTGCAGACCTTGTGGATTCTCTCTGGAACCACCTGCATTTTGGTGTCCTTCAAATGCTTGCCATTCTTGGTCCTGCCACTGCTCATGGATCTGCCCTCGGCTATCCTTCTCTTCTTGGCTGCCATAATTTGCAAAATGCCATTTGGTACCAAGGTAGCTCTTATCTTGTTGCATTTCATCCACATTCCTACTATTTTGCAACTTGGTGCTCTCAGAGATATTTTGTAAAGAGGAAAAGCCATACTGCTTGGCCCTCCTGGCACCCCGATGGTGTTGTGTTTTCGAGTTTCTGTCATCTCTCTGCTGCTTGGTATTATGGTCTCCTTGCTGCTCTACTGAACCATAGTCCTTCAGGTGGAAACTGGCTTTGCTGTCATTCATGTCGCTCAGCTGCGACATCCATGGCTGAGCACCATGGCTGGAGTGCTGTGGATTTCTTGGACTTTCCTGGTTGAATGGAGTCATCTTGCCCAGAGGCTCTGATTCATCCTGATGTGGAGATGTTGTGTAGACTTGAGGATGACTTCTATACGGAACAAATTTTGCAGTTGGGTCATCCACCTCTTTCTTCTCCACCACTGATGACACATACCCAGGCTGGTAAAAGATGGCAACCTTGCTAGGAACACTTTGGTTTCCATTTTCATCCAAGCCAGAATGTGGTCTGCAGACAGCACCTTCTTCAAAGGAAACTGGAGAGGGTGGAGGAGGTGGTGCATAACCACTTTCTTTGGCAAGAGCTGGATAAACCATCCCGCTACTGCTTGCAGAAAGGTTAGGGACTTGGGCAAAGTGTGGCTCAGGAGATGGTACTGGGTAAACACCAGTAGGAAGCAAAGGTTGTCCTGGCTGAGCAGCCTGCACATAGACCTGTTTGGGCTTCATTGTAGGGCTGCTCTCTGGGCTCTTCTCCATCACAGTGTGAAGCTGTCCTTCAAGAAATCCAGCTTTCTGGAGCAGCCCTGGAGGAGGGGTCCCTTGGCTCACATGAGTCCAAGCACTTTTAGGATGAGTCCGACATGATTTCCTATGCTCATGGCTAGACCAAGAGTTGGGCCTCTCATGGTGCCTTGTTGCTCCATAACTATCACTTCGGGTTGGTGGCATGGGAGGCCCCTTCATGTACTGGCTCTCACTATCAGAACAACTCCGGGTCTGGGGGCCTTTGCTGTAGCCATACAACCTACTGGAACTATAACCTTTCACCTGGATCTCAGAGTTTGGCAAAAGAGCAGAGGACTTCACCTCATATTCTTCGGCGACCCCTCGCTGAGCATTGTAGACAGTCTTAATGTATCTGATGTCTGCCTGCCGCATCCCACCTTCCTGTGGTCTCCCCCGGAAATGCACATTCTCCATGGAACAGGATCGTTCCTTGCAGAAAGCTGGTGCTGGATATTCAGGGATGCTGGAGTTGGTTGAGAATGAGCTATAGGCTGAATCTCTCTTGCTGTGGAGATGGGCCAGCTGGTCAATACTGTTGCTGGACTTGGCAGGCAAAAGGTGGCAGGGATGATGGGGGTACCCTGACAGGGTGTGGTCCAGGCTCTCCATGCTCCCCCTGGAGCTGTACTGATCAGGGCTTCTTCTTAGGTAGCCATGCTCGTAGCTGGAAAGATCACTTGTGGAAGAACTGGAGACAGAAAAGCAAGCGAGAGAGAGACTGATGTTAACATGCAAGCAAGTAAGAGAGAGTTGTTCTGGTTTATAAAGAGACTTAGGAGGATATGTTTAGTTTTTAGATGAACAGAAGAAAACCCATATTTGGGCTGCATTCTGCTCTCAGCCTAAAGTCATCCTGGTTTGCTAGGAAAAACCATTCAGCATTGCAACACATGCCTCTTATTTATGACTATGAAAGAAGGGGGAAAAACAGACAGAGGCATACTGAAAGCAACAGAGGCTTTGCAGGAAGTCGGAGCAGACCGACTCCACTCACGGAAGAGCAGCATCTGAGAAACCTGAGGAATAGATTTTGTGTCTTTGCCGCTTTCATTTTCTCCCCCTTTCCATGTATTTCTTTTCTTTTTATGAAGATGATGTCTATACCCTGGCATTCTTCCTGGAAACCCCAACTGGACTGGAGATAATTTTGTTTGCTGTGAGAAAACTAAACAGACATGACAGGAACAGAGGCAATGAGGGATAGGAAAGGAGGGAGAAAACCGGGAAACCGCAGCAGTTTCAATAAGACACTAACTGAGCTTCTCATCATACTGTAGAGAGATGTTCACTGTCAAGTTAAGAGCATCCAGAAACACTTAGATAAGGGATAAGACAATACTACCTGCCAGGCAAAGAACCAAGGAACATCCTGTTGTCATTGCCTCATAGAAGAGTGTTTCCCCCTTTAACATCATTTCCTCAACAACAACAAAAAACAACCTGATGAAGTAGCACTGAAAAAAACTCTAGCCAATTTCTAGCCCTGCTTGATCAGTCATTAGATGGCAGGATCATTATTACTCAGCTTCAATGAATCATCTCAGATAAAACTGGAATTACAAATTATTTACCTTGTAAGAAGGTAAATTATTGACTTCACATTGCCACCAGGAAGCTTGAGAATTACATTTCCTGTTGTGTCTAAATGTGAACTGAAGTTTGCAATGTATGCAGCCCTCCTTATGTCCCCTGCCTTGTTGCTTTGGTAATGGGATATGTTAGGGAGGTCTTGCTGCTCAATGAAGGTAAATATTGGCCTATTTTGAACGGGTGCCCAAATTCCAGAAGGACCTGGCACTGATTTTTGATATGTTTGGGAAAAAGAGGCCATGTCAGTGAAATTTAAGCACCTGATTCCCTCTACATCAAAGCCTGGTGCCGTGATGAGTGTCTGAGGTGCTGTTTTGTTGTTGTTGGTTTTTTAAAAAATGAGGATGGGGAACCTTACATACCTGTCGACCAAGGCTCCAGACAATCTGGGACCTGCGCACAATGGTTCTGCGCAAGTTGCGTTCTACGCATGCGTAGAAGGCTTTTACACTTGCGTAGAACCCTTTTACGCTTGTGTAGAAGGCTATGCAAGCGTAGAAGGGTTCCACCCAAGCGTAAAAGGGTTCTATGCAAGCATAAAAGCCTTCTACGCATGTGTAGAACGTGACTTGCGCAGAAGGGATGCGCAGTACCTCTTGCCCCCTGCTGCCAATTCCGGGGTTTTGGCAGCTGCGGGCAGGGAATGGCGCAAATCCCGGCAAATCCGGGAAGGTTGACAGGTATGGAACCTTATGAGCTTCAGCTGAATTTCACCCTTTTAGAGGTCTCAATAAAGCTCTCTGGGTATCCCTAGAAGGGCAGGCCTCCTTCTTTATGACACCAGCCCTGTGCGATCTCCCAGCCTTTCCCAATTTTACAAGATTGAAGTGGTTTTTCTCAGGCTTAGACAGCCAGAATTTCATGCCAAGATAGGTTGGTACCTTTTATTTATCGTCCCACTTTGATTTTGGCTCCCAAGAACTCTGAAAATCAACCTGGCCCTCCAGTTGAAAGGGATTCCCCACTTTAAAGCATGGGTAGGCCAAGTGTTGGGCTGTTGGCATTTTACAGTTGCCAGAGCCTGTAAAACATTTTTTAAGGTTTATTAAATGGTCAATTTCTGCACCAGGAGGAGTAGGTTTTTAAATCAAAAGCCTTGGAAAGCCAACAAAAACAAATGTGTCCATCCACTCACTTCCTGTATACTTTTCTTTTCAAAAACAGACATTTGTGGATTCTGCAAGATTTGCCCCCAAGCCCCTGAGTTTTCCCATTTCCACTTTAGAGGGTGAGAAAACAGTTTGTGCAGTATCTTCTCTGATCACCTCTTTTATTCTGTCTAATAAGACTGTCTAAACTTGTATCAATAAGATACAAGTTTCCTTTCTATCTCAGGATGATGATTATCCTATAATTTACCAAGATACTGTAGCAACTGGAAAATATGGAGAAAGGTAATATTTCTTAAACAGCAATACTCCCTGAACTGCACATATTTAATGTGTTGCTAGAGCAGGGATTTTCAACTTGCGGCTGGCGGACCGGATGCAACCCACAGCACCGTTTCATGTGGCTCCCGTCCCCACCGCCTTCACTACACCAGAAAGTGCCATGTGGTGGAGGAAGGGCAAAATGGCTGTCCGGCCCCCAAAGCTGTCTTAGGAAGCGTGGCCCGGCCCCTGGCTTTAAAAGGTTGAGAACTCCTGTGCTAGAGAATTACAATCACATCAAGAAAAACAAATAAATGTTTAGCTAAAAAGTTCCCATGGATCTCAAAGCTCTCAAACACAAAGGAACAGGCCTCACCTCTTTCTCATCAGCCTCTGAGTGGGGACAATTCAATTGCCAACATTTCCACAGCAGTCTTGATCTGACTGTCCAAATACTGTGAGTTTGGTCTCAACTAGCACGGTTCTAGGAACATAGGAAGCTGCATCTTGTTGTTATCAGACCCTTGGTCTACCTATTCTACTACTGTCAGTTCAGAAAGTAAGCAAGAGCTATCCAGGATTTTGAACAGAATTGGTTTCTAGCCCTACCTAGAAATCACTGGTTTTCTTTGGCAGTCTGGTATCCATATTCTAACCAGACCAGACCCTGCTTAGCTTGTAAAAACTGCCAAGATCATTGTGATCCATGTGATATCCTTCTCACATGCATACCTGTCAACCTTCCCGGATTGGCCGGGATTCCCCGATTTTCGGCGCCGATTTGCGCCATTTCCCGCCCGCAGCTGCCAAAACCCCAGAATTGGCAGCATGGGGGAAAGAGGTACTGCGCATCCCTTCTGCACAGATCGCCTTCTACGCAGGTCCCGTATTTTCCGGAGCCGCGGTTGACAGGTATGCTCACATGTTCTTGATGTCCACAAACCTTTTCTTTTGACAATTATAGCAGCTCAAAGCAGTGGAAAGGTTAAAAGTGACAGCTCCCTTCTAACTGCATGTATCTGTTGCATATCTAATGCTGTTTTTCTGTTCGCTCTTCTTTTTCATCGAGAGCCCCAAGCCTGAGTCTGATTTACCGACTCCGTAAAGGTCCAAATATTAAAGAGAAAAAAAGAAGGATGCAGCAAACTCATTATGCAGGGACAGAACATGTTTTGTCCAGCTAGGCCCATGATGGCTAACCTTGGCACTCCAGATGTTCTTGGACTTCAATTCCCAGAAGCCCCCGTGAATCCATATGAATGGGTTTACTACTATTCATCTGGCACATGCTGCCCTCGTCGCTCCTGGAAGTGGTAGTAAAACGCGCCTGTACGGGAGCGACGAGGGCGGCGTGGGCCAGATGAATTGCAGTAAATCCATTCGTGTGGATTCTCGGGGGCTTCTGGGAATTTAAGTCCAAGAACATCTGGGGTACCAAGGTTCGCCATCACGGAGCTAGACAGTAGTACAGAGGAAAGGAGGAGGTGGCATGGTTTCAGCAGAACTAGCCATTTTTCTTGTTTAAAGTTCATTTTCTTAGCTGCTTTTGTCATTTGTTGTCCTTTTAAACAAACAGATGAGTAATCTCAGTCCCTGGCAGTTTGACTTCTTTGAGAGTAAACTCCAGCACTCATCTATTATGGAGAGCAGAGACAACACAGAAAAGCTAGCAACCTGACCACTAGATGCCACTGATGTTCTACCCAACAGAAATACCTGGAAAAACAGCAAATTTGCCAGCAGATATGGGACACGCACAGCACAAGGAGGGGTGGGGCTTGGAACTATGAACCAGACCATAATAATAATAATTTTGTGTCAGAAATTATTCTGGGTTGAAATGATTTTTTTGTGGAAGAAACATTGAACAGGGAACACCCAAATGAGGCTCCTTTCATGTCCCCAAGAGTTGGGACAGAGATGGGCGCTCAATCTATCATGCAGTACTTGGGTCTCGAACTGCCAACTTGCCAGCCTTCCAGCTAACAAGGCAAGCTTCTTAACCACTGAGCCCATTACCAGAACATTACAAATGGAAAAGAAAAGGAATGGGGGAAAACTCTCTTTCTTGAGATGGAGTGGAAATCTCTTCCAGTGTCACAAGGAAGGAAGAAAAACACATTGAAATGGTCTCTCTCTTCTTCCCCAACTCCTGGTAATCCTAGAGTTTCTTCCTGCTTTCCCATTTCATGGCTTCTTTGATCTCAATAAATTACTTGTGGTGCCGGTATTTAGGTTTCACAGGGGGCTTGAAATTCCAATGGCTAAGATGAGGAGGAAGGAGAACTATTATTTTGCTATTGAGATTCACCATCCGCCAGAAGTGGAAGATGGAAAGAGTAAAAACCAAGTCCATATGTGCAAAACAAGTCAGGAATATAATTAACCTTTTCCAGATGTCTTATTTTCAATTTTGTGAACATCTCTTTCCTGATAGATATCAGTTGCAATCCTGTGCAAAGTCCCACATACACAACAGGAATTCTGACATCAGTAGCAAATTGCTGCTGATTAAAGGCTTCCTTTGGGAATTTAACGATGCACATGCCTCATCCAATCTCTGGCGAAGTTGCATGCATTTCAAGATTACAAAAGTCCGTGCCAATCTTCCACTGTTGATGTTCCCACTGCACAAACACCCTCTGCTTAATGGGATTTTGGGCATCAAATTGGGAGCACAGGTTGAGGGAACCACAACATTTCTACACATACCTGTCAAATTTTGGATTTGGAAATAAGGGAAACTTCCCAGCAAATAAGGGATACTTGAGAGCTATGCTTATCCTGTGCTGCCCTCCAATGGCGGCAATAGGGCATTGCAATCTAATTAATAAGGGATGATGGCGGGAAAGAGGGTAAAATAAGGGGTTTTCCCGGCCAATAAGGGATACTTCACAGCTATGTTTCTACATAATCAGTTGCAGCATAGGTTTTATCCTCTTATGTAAAAGAACAGAGCCTGAAAACTGTATGGATTTTGGAATGAAAAACAAATTTGTGAGAACTTTGCTGTTATTGATATGTGACATCAAGTCATCTCTGACATACGGTGACCCTGCCAACATTAACAAAATAAATCAGGGGTGCCCAAACTATGGCCTGTGGGCTGGACCCAGCCACTGACACCAATTCATCCGGCCCATGCTGCCCTTGTCGCTCCCAGGAGCTGAGGTAAAACAAGCCCATGTGGGCCCATTTTATTTCCACTCCTGGGAGCGACAAGGGTGGCATGGGCCAGATTAATTGGGGTCAGCGACCGGATCTGGCTCACAAGCCATAGTTTGGGCACCACAGGTTTAAGCAGAGAAAATGGCAGCCTAAAATCTATCACATCCTGTTGCAAAACAGATTGGAAGGCATGTTTTACTTCCACTTCCAGTGGGAGGAACCACGTGACCTGCCCGCTGAACCACATGACCTGCCTGCTGAACCACATGACCTGCCCGCTGAACCACATGACCTGCCCGCTGAACCATGTGACCAGCCCACGGCCTGAAAAAGGAGTTTGGAGTTTGGAGTTTGGGCACCCCTGAAATAAATAATGCAAAGGAAGTGTACATATCAAAGTCAAATTTGCAGGACCTCATTTTCTCCATATCCAAATTTTGCGCAGCCTTTCGGTCCTATGTAACCACTGCCTAGCAAAGAGCTGCCAATCAATCTACAAGGCTGAGTCTGGAACCCAGTCAATCAAGGCTTTCAAGATCCTGTAATCTCCTAAGGATTTTAGGCTAAAATCAATGCCTGATAGGGCTTCTATATTTTGCAGAATGGTTTAGTTCAACTGTGGCAAATCTGTTCATGTAAATGGCACCATCAAGCAGTTAAAGCTCAGGAGCTTTAAAGAAAATGTTGTGTATGAACCCAAGCAGATTATTGCTCAGAGCATAAGGAGTGAAAAGGCTCTTTTTACAGCAGAGAAGAAAATGTTCTCTTCCTGGTTATGAGAAGCACACGGTGCGCTACTTCTTACAAGGCAAGTTTGCAGCCAAGCTGCTGTAAGGCTTACCTGGAAGGGTAGGCTTGGTGCCAAGGACTGCCAATCATCCCTTGAGATATTTGCATCATACTGAGATCGGGCTGGTCCTCTGTGAACTTGGCTAAATGCCAGGAGTGTGGACGGCCCACGGGGCCACTTCGTCTGGGAAGAAAACAAAAGGGGTAACATTATTAGAGACAGCCACTCACTCAGGTACTCTTACATGTGGAAAGAAAATATTATGACTACTCCTCAGCATTTATGTCAGTCTGGCCAGGTTATCCTGCTATGGCAATAGAGTAGACCCTACTGCCAGTGACTCAATGTCAAGTGTCAGGTGGCAGTTAACTAACCTGACAACCCTGAGGACTAACAACTTGGGTGACAAAGTCCGCAGGGGAGGGTGATGGTCCCCAAGTGGATTAAATCCCACTTGAACCCATCTTGATGGAGGGCAGCAGCTTCATTAATATTGGCCTGGGGCTAAGGAGGACTTTGTGTGCCAAAAGGGGTCAGGGCCAGAAAGTGACTCATAGAACAGGACAGTCTTCATGGACAATCACCATGATGATTGCCTATATTCAAATTCGGATAAGGAAGAAGAAGAAGAAGAAGAAGATTTAGCATTTTTACAGTGCCAATCATGTGAAATACAAAGACTTCATGGCCTTTGTTCCTTGACCTTTCTTAAATTCTACCTCTGCTACTGTTCATAGTTGCAGGTAGTTGAGACCACAAATGGAAGCAATGCAACAGAATATCACGGAGCAAGCTCTAAAATCAGCGATGGCGAACCCTGGCACTCCAGCTGTTCTTGAACTTAAATTCCCAGAAGCCCTGATCAGCAGGAGTGCTGACTTGGGCTTCTGGGAATTGCAGTCCAAGAACACCTGGAGTGCCAAAGTTTGCCATCACGGCTCTACATGTCCAAAATATTGTTAGATTTGTTCTCAATCTTTACGGTTTAATAATCAAAAGTAGTCAAAGTGTGGCCCATGAGCTTTATATATGCCCTTTCAATGTTTTTTTTAAAACTATTCCTGGTTGCCCCCAAGTGAAAACGTATTCTACCAAAAGAGAGGGCTTTTTCAGCAGTAATATTGCAATAAAATATATGCAGAATTCTTACAGGGGAAAAAGTATATAGAAGTCTGAAAAATATACAGATAAATTATAGGAAAATGCATGAAGATATACTGGCCCAGATTTCCATACTAAGTTTCATAAGTAGGGGTTTTACTGTACCCTCCAAATGCTCAAAGCTAGAAATTCATATACAGTACTGTAATAAAACTCAAAAGGAAGTTATTTTCATTGTATTGATAATTCAGTGGAATGTCACTATGTCAAGCTAGCCCATGAATGGAAGTCAGATATAAAACAATTTCTGGCAGTCTTTCTCTAATTTGATAGAGCTTTGGTCTGTACACTCTACCCACACAGTAAAATTAATTTCCTGATGGGTAGTAACGCCCTGTTGAGAATCTATATTGGAATTTTGTCTGAGGCAGCTTCTTGCAGTCTGATATAACAAACTGCACTTGCACAAAATCTCTCTTAGAACTGAATCAGAAAAAAATTGCAATACTAGAAAGGAGAATTTTTTCCACCTTGCTTTTTCTGTTAGATGTCTGAATGATTAACTCCTGCACTAATTCCCAAACTAAGCACTGGAATATAGTAAAGTGAGAGAGCTACAGGCATGTTGTGAAGATAAAAAGAGTTTTGGTACCTATGAACTCCTCCCCATGGTGCCTTTGGATCCTGCACCCCTTGTTTTTAGGGGGTGGGTAGTTTTAACTGTTTTTAACATGTTTTTTTTAATTTTTTACTGTGAACCGCCCTGAGTTGGCTTTGGCCGAGTGAGCGGTATATAAATGTGACAATTAAATTTAAAAATTTAAATTAAATGTTATGCATAGTTGCATAACAGTGGCTCAAGTCGCTAAGACGCTGACTGGGAAGCAGAAGGTCAGCAGTTCGATTCCCGAGTACTGCAGGACGGAAATGAGCTCCCGTCTTCATCCCAGCTCCTGCCGACCTAGCAGTTCGAAAGCAAGAAATTGCAAGTAGATAAATAGGGACCACTTCGGTGGGAAGGTAACAGCGTTCCGTGCGCTCCGGTGTCTAGTCATGCCTGCCACATGACCACGGAAATGTCTGCAGAAGCAGACAGCGCTGGCTCTTCGGCTTAGAAACAGAGATGAGCACTGCACCCTAGAGTCGGATACGACTGGCTTTCGAGCAAGGGAAACCTTTACCTTTACCTATAGTTGTTTTAGAGGGAAGGGCAAGATAAGTTGCTTAATTATAATTCCGCCGCCACTCACTGCAAAGTGTCCAGCCCCAGGAAGAGCTGTATGTCCCATCTCTGCATGATTCACTTGTCTGTCCCCTTCTCAACCAGTCTCTGGAGGCAAAGGTAATTCCACTACACTTCTACATCAATTGTGACTGGATGATTCAGTCCCTCCAGATTCAAAAACACTACAAATTTAAACACTCTCAAAGAAAGCACACTCATCGGCCTGTGCATAAACACAATGCTGGTGCTTAGGAGGTAAGGTAGGGAAAAACAAATGGAAGAGAAGAATTATGAGAAACCTTTCGATTAGATTAAAAGAACATAATTATAAAATATTATGGAGGTGGTACCTGACTCCAGTTAAATTACATCGAATGGATAACAGCAAAACGAGAAATTGTTGGAGATGTAAAAGCAATCTTGGAACATATGAGCATATGTGGTGGAGTTGTAAAGTGATAGATGCTTTTTTGGAAATTCATTGAGAAAGAAATATCAGAGACTCTTAAAGTTAATTTTAAGCTGGAGTCAAGTATCGCCTTACTGACAGAATTGGATAACGTAAATATGAATATAAATAAAAAAGAATTGATATCCATAATGTTAACTGTTGCAAGATTATGTATAGCAAGAAAATGGAAACGTGACCTAGCGTTGAAACTGGATGAATGGTATAAGGAAATGTGGGAAATTGCTTTGAATGACAAATTGACATGTGAATTGAATGTGACGAAAGGTATTTTGAAAGAGAACAAGTTTTGGGAAATATGGAGGCCGTTTGTGGAGCATGTTTTAATATGGGATAAAGGAGACAAACCAGTACCTCAGCATATGAATTTTTGGAAAGATGAAAGCAGAAATTTGATCCTCATGGCTTGTATATATCACTGGGTGTTATTATTTTGTAATATACAAGAATGTACCTTATAAATTTTTGGAATGTTAAATATATAATCAAAAATAATGAAACAATGAGGGGGGAAATGGTTGACAAGTGATATATAGTATAGATATTTATGTAAAGATATAAGCTTTGGGGTATAGGTTGAAGAAGGTATGACATATATAAGGTTCAAGAATTGGTATTGTTCACAATGCCATTAATAGAGTGTAAACAATTTCAATGTATTAATTTGTTTTTGTTTATGTATTTTTTCCTTCTCTTTTTAATATTTTGTATCGTTTATTATATTTTTGTTATTTTAGAAATTTAATAAAAATTTAAATAAAAAGGAGGTAAGATGGGAAATACCACATTAATTTGTTTAATTTTATATCACTCACTTAAAATAGAAGAAATTACTATCATCTATACCAGTGTTTCCCAAACTTTGGTTCTTGGACTCCATTTCCCAAAAGCCTAAGTCAATTCCTCAAAGCACTGATCAGCCAATATACTGACTTAGGCTTCTGGGAATTGAAGTCCCCTGTGGGGCGTAGGGCCCACTTTGGGAACCACTGATCTATACTATACTATGGTGACCTAGTGACTAAGACTTTGAATTTGATGCCCTTGCTCAAAAGCCAGTCGTATTTGACTATAGGGATCAGTGTTCATCTGTTTACGGCGAAAGAGCCAGCATTGTCTGTGTTTGCAGACATTTCCGTGGACATGTGGCATGACTAGTTACTGGAGTGCACAGAAAGCTGTTTAACTTCCCACTGAAGTAGTGCCTATTTATCTACTTGCAATTTCTTGCTTTCAAATTGCTAGGTTGACAGGAGCTTATTTATTTATTTATATTCAAATTTATATGCCGCCCAATCAGGTAAACCCGACTCTGGGCGGCTCACAACAAGTTAAAACAGACAACGGGCGCTCACTCCATTGCACATCACTCAGGTCTCAAACTGCTGACCTGCCAACCTTCCAGTCATCAAGTCCAGTGTCTTAATCACTAAGCCACAGTAGTCCCATACATATTTAAAATGTACCACTAAATCCCACATGTTTCATACACCTTTATGAACATTACCAGCCTTTTTAACTCTCCACTACCTGAGACTGTGGGCAGAATCAAGATGCACTGAGGGTTTCTAAGAGGAGAAGTTGCAGAAGTCAAACTGCATATGTACAGTTAAAGTAGGTCTCTTTTATTACCTCCTTTGCCAAAAAGACAAGGAAACTGAATAAGCAAGCATGCGAGCAGGCTGGCCAGATTTAATTCAACAACTCTCTACCCCATCTTCAGAGAGACCTTCAAGACATCTCCACATAGCCCAGAGGCATTTACAAGATTTCTTTGTAGTTGTAGTCAAATCAAAACCCAGGATGTTCTTATTTCTTGCTTGAGAAAGTCCTTTGTTTGACAGAAATAAAGCATGTTCTCCCTCAGCAACTGAATGTTAAGACAGCTGGCATATCAAAGTTCTGTTCTGTGTTTCTTTTAAAAAGCCCATAATATTTTAAATGTTCTTCAGCATAACAGTTCTAGAACAAAGTAATGAGTAGTGAGCTATGGATCTCAGCCTAGAGACCAGAATAAATTCTTGCAGGCTGAAGCGCTTTGCGTTGTGCCCATAACCCACTGTTGCCTAGAAAACATGGATTACAGTGTCATGGGATTCTAAAGTGTGATTTAATGCAATGCAGAGACTCCTCATATTGCAAGGTTTTGCATGCTGCTTATTTGAACTGGCGTGGGTGAGATGTAGTAGGATGATTAGCCAACACACCAGAATTAGAACAGAATAAAGCATAGTTCACCAAATCCATCTGTAGTGAGAAACTGAAGTTTAATCCAAACTGTATAGAGAATCTTTCACTGTTCTCTCATATATAAGGAAAAATGAAGGGAACAGAACTCTAGTCGTCCCGTCCCCCCCCCCCCCCATGACTACAATTTCCAAAATATCTCCATCAGCATGGTAGATGCTAGCAATTATCGCTCCAAAAATAACTTTTTTGGGGGAAAAACTTCTTGCTTTTTTTATATCGCAATAATCTTAATCAGTTTTCCCCAACAAAGTGTGTTAAGGATGTGTTAGATAAAATCAGAGCTGCAATCCTATGCATCTGGAGAAGAATAAGCTGAGGAGGACTACTCTAAACCACAGTTCAAACTTCAGAACAACATGTGAACTAGATGCTAAAAATAGTCAAATTGCTTCTAACATATGGTGGCCCATCCAGGATTTTCTACATATAAAATATGCAGAAATGTTTACCTATTCCTCCTTCTGGTGGCATTCTGGTTCTCCTTCTAGAGGGCAGGATAAGGAATTGAACTCACAACTTCTGACTCAACAGTCAGATGCTCCAACCCACCAAGTTATAACAGCTGGAGACGCAGATGCTGATGTGGCCTTGCAGGCGGCTGAAGGCCCCGCCACCAATATCTGGGCCCCACCAATAGCTGGAGAGGAGAGAGAACTGCTAAGGTCTTGCAAGCGGCAGAGGACACCGCCGCTGACCTCCAGGCCCCACCAATGGCTGGAGGGGCAAGAGAACCACCAGGGCCTCGCAGGCGGCAGAGGACCCTGCTGTTAACCTCCAGGCCCACCAGCAGCTGGAGGGGGCAGTCACATGGTTCTTTCTGACAACGGCGGTGGCAGCACATGCATTTGTGTTGCATTTCTGGGCATTTTCCCCACCTCCACTGCTTCCATTTCATGGAGGAAGCAAGGGAGGAGCATTTTCGAGCCATTTTTGAATTTTTTGCCATGTTTTCGTGGCATTTTGGTGCGAAAACACGGTGATTTCGGCACTTCCAGTGGTCGGGCACTTCCGGCATCGGCGGCAATTCAGTCCAGGGCCGGATGAATTCAGCCCAGGGGCAATAGGTTGGGAACCCCGAGTTAAAATCTAGAAAATCATAATTTTAGTGCACATGTAGAGTGCCTCACAGACAGCAGATGTTCTCCCTTTCTAACCTGCACTTTGTATACTCAAGGCTGAGCGAGAGCAAGACAACAGGATTGAAACACGCACTTCACAAAAAGAAGCGACAGAAGGGTGAGTCTAACAAGCATAGCAGTACTGTCGGCAGAATAAACAAGCCTAACCAATCCAAGTGTACATTATGGAGAAAATGGCCATATCCTGTTGAATGTGTTTGTGTAATAGCTGTGTAATGCGTGGACAAACAAGAGATGGCCCAGCATTTTGTCAATTGATTGCTGCAAATTATACAAACTTAGGCAAACATCAACAGGATTCTGAGTAGTAAGGAATACAAAACAAGAACTAATATACATAGAGATTTCATGTACGGCAGTGAAACCAACTGCCTTGAGAGGTGGTGAGCGCTCCAACGCTGGGAGCATTCAAGAGAGCATTGGACAATCACCTGTCATATCTGCTTTGACACAGAATCCTGCATTGAGCAGTGGGTTGGACTCGATGGCTTAAAAGGCCCCTTCCAACTCAGTTATTCTATGATTCATTACTTTTTTAACAGCAAGGACAGAATGTTGTTGATTTTGTTGTGTCCTCCTGTGCTTCACCCCTGCTACGGGAGCTGCACTGGTTGCCAGTGTGCCTCCGGGTACAATTCAAGGTGCTGGTAATTACCTTTAAAGCCCTACATGGTAGTGGGCCAGGATACTTAAGAGACCGCATCACCCCAAGGACATCTGCCCGTCTCACTAGAGCGGACCGGAGGGGCTCTTTAAAAATACCAACTCTCTAGCACTAGAAGAAGAGTCTTTTCGGTATCTGCTCCGGCCCTATGGAACCTCCTGCCAGTTGAACTGCATCTCCAGACGGAGCTGCTGCCCTTCAGGAAAGAGCTGAAGACCTGGCTGGCAAGGCAGGTGTGGGGAGGTGGAGAGGGAGTAACTAACCACCCCCCACCCCCCACCCCCCACTGGCTCATTTAGAGTAGGAATCACTCATGCTTTTTAAAGTTTTAACTGGATTTTTAATTGGTGCGGGTGGTGATGGGTTGAAGTTTTATGATGGTGGTTGGGATATTCGGTGTAATGTTTCTGAAACACTTATGACTTGATATTTTGTATTGTAATTGTGATATTGTGTTTTTCTTTGTTAGCCGCCCAGAGTTGCTCTGCGAGTGGGGCGGCATACAAATTGGAAAATTAAATTAAATTAAGTTAAATAACAGGAACATAGGTAAACAAGAAGCAGCCTTGTACTGAGTCACATCATCAGTTCACCTGGTCCAATATTGTTAATTCTGAAAGGCCAAAGCAGCTGTCCTCATTTCGGAGTACTAACCAGGTCAACCACACACACTAGGAATTTAATGGAAAGACCATATTTAGCAGAATTTGTCTCTCAACAGATATCAGGATAACGGAAATCTCCCATTACTACTAATTAGTATTAAGTAAGCATATTTGTGAATCAGGTTGCACTTAGGGGCCATTCAACAATTATGTGATCCATTTTTTGGGGGGGAATAACCCCCCTCATGTAATCCGACTGTAATTTTTGCTTTGAACCTCCCCCTCCCTTTAAAATTATGCATACCTGTCAACCTTCCCAGATTGGCTGGGATTTCCCGATTTTCGGCGCCGATTTGCGCCATTTCCCGCCCGCAGCTGCCAAAACCCTGGAATTGGCAGTGGGGGAAAGAGGTACTGCACATCCCTTCTGTGCAAGTCACGTTCTACGGATGCGTAGAAGGCTTTTACGCTTGCGTAGAACCCTTCTACTCTTGCGTAGAATGAGACTTGCGCAGAACCGTTGTGCGCAGGTCCCGGATTGTCTGGAGCCGCGGTTGACAGGTAAGATTATGTAATCCAGAGTTTTTGTATCAAAACTCTGATTTTTAGAGCTTTTCACTATTGGTGCCTAATGCAGAATGTATCGGTGAGGATTCAATAATCTCAAATCAGATGAAAATTCCCAGAGATCATTTTTAAACCGAAAAAAGCACCATGTTTCAAAACCACAACAGCTCAAAATGGATTACATAATATTTGACCGGACCCCCACCCCACCCCATGTAATTTCCCATAATTTAGATGGCAGACCCCCTCCCCCCTTGAGGATTAAGTAATTGTTGAATGGCCCCCTACACCCATGTTTGGCAGATATGAAGTTGCTTTGTGATATTCATTGGCATTTTTGACAGCAAACGTCTGGCCAAAGCAATATCAAAAAGGCGTTGTCATTTGGTCTTAGGCCAGCTCCTCCTGTTTGTTGTTCTTTATCTCGCATTAGCACGCTAAATTGTAAAAGTTTTAATCTTTGATGTCCTTGAGGCATTACATGTTAAAGTATTGGAACATATTGGTAAGTGGGAATATTGCACACATATGGCTTCAAGGAATGATGTACCAATTTAAGCCATAGAGTACAAGAGATGAAAATAGAAAAAAGGATGAAGAGGAAATCTATCAATGGCTTTCAATCTCAGCTGCCATGGGGTGTACTGTACACATTCAGGGTGGAGGCTGTATGGCAAAACCCATTATTAAACCACAGGTTTTCTTTGTGATAATCTAGCAGATTAAAATGACAACTCTGCACACAAAAATGACAAATTAGTGCAAAACAATCACTACACTTCCTTGTAATACTTTTCCTTCCAGTTTTTGTAAGAAAGAAAATATTTTGAAATGGTTGGGAATGTCCTGAAAATTTAAATGAAAGAAAATTGCATGCCTAACCTGACTGTGGAAATCAAAGTGTCTTAAAATACTCAGTTTCTGTGGGATGGAACTCATGCTTATTTTGGATTATTTCATGATAAGGAGTGGGGAAATAGAAGAGGAGTGAAAACTTCAATATATTTTGCAGTGTATAAACTGGTAAAATACTAACCAAGGCAATTTATGAGCCAAAGTAGAAATGATTCAATGCAATCTGGATTGCCCAAAGTATTCCTGTGATTCTGGCAGCTCAGTAAGTATAAATGCTTTCTAGGTCAGCAGGAGAGGACAAAATGATTAATTTTCATTAAGAAAACAGGATAGAACATGGCCAGAAATCTGCTT
The DNA here is from genome assembly GCA_035047345.1 of Bradypodion ventrale. Classification (NCBI taxonomy): domain Eukaryota; kingdom Metazoa; phylum Chordata; class Lepidosauria; order Squamata; family Chamaeleonidae; genus Bradypodion; species Bradypodion ventrale. The sequence goes on along the minus strand of JAWDJE010000005.1, from coordinate 11,285,582 downwards.
CTTCATGCCAAGTCCAGACTAATAATAATTTTGTGTCAGAGATTACTCTGGGTTGAAAGGATTTCTGCTGGAGAAACTCCGCTCAGGGGACACCCGAATGAGGCTCCTTTCATGTCCCCGTGCAGCTCTCGGGTATCGAAACCCGACCTTCCAGTCTCCAAGTCCAGCATCTTAACCACTAAGCCACCGGGGGAGCTGCCAAGTCCAGGCTGAAAAGGAAGGCCATGAGGGATGGACAAATTTGTTGGTTTCTATTTTTCTTGCACCTTTCTTGCAATAATGAGCAGAAATGAGATTCTCACTCCTACATCTGGGGGAAAAACCCTACTGTATTGAAGTTAGATAGTGCAGAAAGAGTGATGTGGTGGGCCACACCACTCTTTCACACTATCTAACTTCAATAAAGTAGGGTTTTTTCCAAATGTAGGAGTGAAGGGCAAGTCTAGCACTCATTTTTTACACCTGTTTACTTAAAATAATTTGTAGCATGTATAAACAAGGGGATGGCAAAGGGACACATAGCACAAACATAGAAAAGAACCAGAATCCTCAATTAGACATGTGTGCACATATCTCCTTAGCTCAATCAAATGACCAGAATGTTTCCAGAAGAGAGACAGCACAAATGGCCACTAGTCTAGAAACCAAGCCTTGCAATAAATGGTTGTGAGTTGTGTATGTCTACAGCAAAGACATGTTAAGATGACAACATGACCCCATCTTGAAATATTGGAAAGGGATGTCATATAAAAAATGGAGTGAGCTTGGTTTTTTTCTGGTAGAATCTAATTCCATTTGAAATAAAATAATTGAGCAAAACATGAGGAAGAACTTCATCATAAGAACTATTCATCAGTAAAATAGCTGCTCATGCTGTGGTGGGTTCATCTTCTTTGTTAGAAACTGGATACCTATCTGTAAGGGATATTCTAGCTATGGATTTCCTACGCAAGCAGGTGACTTGACTAGATGGGCCTTGGGACACCTTTATAACTACACAATTAAATAGTCTATAAATGCTTTCAAGCTTTTAGAGCATACAACACAACTATCATAAACCTTGTTGGCAAATTGTGACAAGTTAGACACTGGCTCTTACACATCAAGTTGTGGAATACAGTGCACAAGAGCAAAAGCCTGCAGCATCTTCTAAATCTGCGGCAATTCACCAGTTAAGGCAGGGGTGGCCAAACTATGGCTCACAGACCTTCCCCAGCCTGCAGCACCATTTCATGTGGCCCACTGCCACCCTTGCCGCTCCCGAAAGAAGCGGATATGTTTACGACAGCCATAAAACGTGCCCATGCATGTGTAAATGCGCCCCGCCTGCCATAAACGCTGCCGTAAAATGCATCCATGGCCGTCGTAAACAAGTTTACAACAGCTGTGGGCGCATTTTACAGCTGCGTTTACAGCAGGAAGGACCATGTGACCGGCTGCCTCAGCTGTCTGGGGAACACGGTCCAGCGTGCGACCTGAGTCAAGGCGTAGTTAAATTAGTTATCCTAATTAATACAAGTTGGGCTATGGATTCTGAAACTCACACAATGGTTGGAAGTAAAGTACCTTTGTTCAGGGTCAAGACAGTTCTCAGCCAAAGTGAAGTTAAACAGAAGTGTTTTGGATTTCACCAGGTCATAGTCTGGCTATAAATTCCTCAGGTTCCCAGAAGACTAAAAAATAGCTAGTTATTGCTTGCTTAATTTCACACAACAGCAGGCTATGTCATTAATCTTTCTGTGTTTACACAAGTAAAGAAGAGGCATGTCTACAGTCAACTCCAACAACCAAGGATATGGCTGAAGAGCACACTTCCTACTCAAACATTTTGCGCAAGGGAATCTACTTCCTGTTCCCAGCAAACTACTCTCCATCCACACCGCATACACAGGGTGAACAGACGTATGTTCACCTGAGACCACAACCATCTATCTATCTGAGGAAAGTATCCAAAATGTGGTACTGTGTTAAAATGCCATGTTTAGGGGGAAATCTCTTACCTTCACATAGAAAGCTAATAAAGCAGCAAAGAAAGTGGATACAACCAAATGTGATTTTTTTTAAAAAAAAATCCTTTTCCAGAGCACAATAATTCCATCCCATAAATTATTTCTTTGAATAATGAACAGGCAATGCCAGGAAATGTTAATCCAGAGCTTGCAATTCTGTTAACTAAACTTTCCCTCCTTCTGCAAAAAAATCTACATTCCAAAACTACTATCCCCTCTTTGCCTTCCTTTATGATTTATTTTTATGTTAATTAGGTGAACTAGCAAGTAAGGCAAAGATCACCCTTGCTCGAAAACCAGTCGTATCCGACTCTAGGGTTCAGTGCTCATCTCTGTTTCAAAGCTGAAGAGCCAGTGCTGTCTGCTTCTGCAGACATTTCTGTGGTCATGTGGCAGACATGACTAGACACCGGAGCTCATGGAACACTGTTTACCTTCCCACCAAAGTGGTCCCTATTTATCTACTTGCAATTTCTTGTTTTCGAACTGCTAGGTTGGCAGGAGCTGGGACAAAGACGGGAGCTCATTCCGTCCTGCAGTACTTGGGAATCGAACTGCTGACCTTCCGCCTCCCAGTCAGTGTCTTAACCACTTGAGCCACTGCAGTCGAATATTATTCAAAGTGAGTTCAAATCCCTCCTCAACTATAGAATTCAGTGGTGATGGCAATAGTAAAGCCATTCCTTAAAAGCCTCAGATACCTTGGAATGCCTACTAGAGTCACCATGTCAGAACTGACTTCATAGCACACAATGTACACATATGCTTTTCAAAAACAAAAACAAAAAATGCATGGGCCACAAATCCAGTTTCTCACTTGCTCCTTTCTGGAAATGCCTCTGATTACAGAATAAGTACAGCAGAAAAGTCAAAACCAAGATCTTGGAAAACCTACCTTTTTGCTGACATGGGAATTCTTTGATCTGTAGTTCAAAAAAATGTTCCTCACTCCGCACAGATCTTTCAGGATTCCCCTCAATCCTTGCCCCTCCTACCTCAGCCACATTTTATCAAGATTCCTGAAGGAATCGCATGTGTGGGGTGTAGGATTGGGCATTTCCAGATTATTGACTGGTCAATTTGCATGTCCTGCCCAGCCAACCAACATTTTTGATTTATGACATCACTCCTTGCCTCCATGCAGCTGGTAAAGGATTTAGACCAGATTTAGTTATGCTACAAAGTCCCAAGGACTTTTCCTGTTGTCTTACTTTAATCTGTCATTTTTGGACTGGTCCATTTGTAAATTTGATGACATCATGTTCATTTTATTTTGAAAAATGTTGACCATGAATTGTTCTCTGCTCATTTCTATAATGAAAACCATGGAGATTCCAGTCCTTCGCCTATTGTGAAGAAGGGTGATCTCACGTGTTCCTTGGACAACACTAGTCTATAGTTTGAATACTCCAGACTGGAAGCTCCAGAAAAGAGACCTATTCTTCTCCACCTATATAGGCTTGTATTTCTTAGAGAGGCCAAGAGAAATTGATTTACAACAGGAATGCCCAAACTATGGCCAAGGGGCCAGATCCAGCCCCAATACCAATTCATCCAGCCCATGCCACCCTCTTCACTCTCGGAAGCAGAAATAAAATGTGTCTGCATGGGCACATTTTATTTCTGCTTCTTGGAGCAAAGAGGGTGGTGTGGCCCAGATGAATTGGTGTTGAGCCGGATCTGGCCTATGGGCTGTAGTTTGGGTACCCTTGATTTAAGTAGAGAAAATGGCAGCCTAAAATCTATCTCATCCTGTTGCAAAACAGATTGCAAGGCGCGTCTTACTTCTGCTTCCGGTGGGAGGAACCATGTGACTGGCCCATTGAACCACATGACAGGCCCGTAGCCCAAAAAGTTTGGGCACCCTTGATTTACAACATATGGTTAGTGACAGAATTACCTCTGGAACACAGCGCTGGTGCCCCATCATGCAAAGATGCAAATGCACACATGCTGTTGGGCATGAGACAAAGTACGAACAGTAAATAGAGGAATCGCCACGTATCCAGGTTACAGAGGCGAAATTATAGTCACTGGAAAAATAGAACTGAAAGGCCAGTTCTCTGAGTCAACATCTGAATAAAAGTTTGATGACCTCAAGGCTGAAACACAAAGACAACAGTGAATTTCTGTTTGCTATAGATCTTAGGCAGCAACCATGGGTGTGGCTACATTACCTGTTCACTCTGCTACAAAACACATGAAAAGCATTGCTGACCAGTGTCTTCTAGCATTAATATCACTAGGGAATGGCCACATGCAAAACCTGGCTTTCTATTTACACTGAAGGATTTGCTTTTGCAAATTCAACCTGCATAATGCTCAATGCTTAAGTCTACAAAACTAGATTTATTTATTTATTTATTTATTTATTATTTGTGACATTTATACCCCACCTTCCTTATCCATAGATAACCCAAGGCGGATTACAAAAGAATATAAAAACCTATACAATCTACACATTGCTCTTGCGATCCAGGCCACAGTTGTTAATGGCACAGGAAGCATTGTAAGCAAATGGTCTTACTGCACATCCAAAATGCCCAACGCCCTGACTTTATGCCTTTGTACAACAGAGGCCATCTAAGCTACTTGAAAAACCAGCATATCGCAAATAATGTTGGAAAGCCGTCTCAGTTGCTGTGTGGCATGTAAGGGGTGGTTGCAGTTTGAGCAACACACCACCTAATCACCTCTAGGTATGCAGGAGCAATTGTGTGATTTCTGGGAACCCATCCTCTGCCCATGTCCCCAAAATCTAAGTGCATCTAAGTGCTAAATACTACAATGCAGATATGTGTAATTTCCACTACACAATCAGTAGAATTAATTGTGCATCACCTTTTCCCCTTTGCATGTTATGTTGCACCATATTATCTGAGAACACATTTAGATGTGAGGGGAAAACATGTGGACGAATACAGGAAGGTAAAATATTCAGGGAGGGGCAGAACCAGGATATCCTGAGGTGAAGAGGGAGGCACAGAGAAAAAAGAAGGTAAGGTGATTCTTTTATTTATCTTTTGATTGTAAAGCGCTCTCTTATTGACATGCACTGGTATTTTAAGGTCTCACCCTTCTTCCATTGTCTCATTTGTTCATTGAAACCCATGCACAAAGTACTAAAATGTGGTGGCAACAATTTATGTACACATAATATAAGAAGCATAGTTTTAAACCAAATATTGTGCTAGCAAATGTCCCCCTCCTTTGGTCTGTCCAGACAGAATTGACCCTAACTGGGTTTTCAAACTAAAAGAAATAGCAATTACACTTCTATAATGCTCCATAGAGCTTAGTGCACTCTCTGAACAGTTCACACATTAATTAGCATTTTGCACCCAACATGCTGGGTACTCATTTTACCAACCTTGGAAGGATGGAAGGCTGAGTCAACCTTGGTCCCAATCAGGATTGAACTCACAATGCTTTTGGCTGCTGTACAACAGTTTGGGCTCAAGCTAAGTGAGATAGTCTCAAAAGCTTCTTGAATAGCATTCTTATTCACCTATTTATTCAACCAAGACAAAAAGAATAACAAAAGCAAATAATATATGCATGCAGATTTGTGTTTTTGGACTGTAGTTTCCAGAATTCCTCAGGCAATCTGACAACATAAATCTACAGACCTTGTTTGGGAGAAGGAAGACAATATGAAGGATATAAGAAAGAAGCATGAAGGCAGTAGCATGCATCCATTGAAACGTTCCTTTCCTCACCTGTTCCTCAGCTGTACTTTAACGCCACCTGACCATGCTGTTTTGCTCTCTTGCAAGTCAGACCTGAGACATTCTGAGCTGAACAGCTGGGGAGCAGCAATGTCAGTCTGCCCCTTTCTTGCACATATATCTCTGTGAACAGAAACAAAACAAAGCAAACATGACTGACGGTGTGTTCACACTTCTGCAAGAAATATTCAGGAATAAAACAGGCTCGCTATCTCTCTTTAATACAATAGGTTAGTGCAGGGGTGCCCAAACTACGGCCTGTGGTGCCAATTCATCAGGCCCGCACCACCCTCACCACTCCTGGAAGTAGATGGGGGATGCGCTCACCAATGTACATGTGTGTCCACGCTGCTCCCAGGAGTGCTTGCGGACACGCCTGTCCATGCACAAATGCAACTGTGCCGCACCCAGAAGTGATTGTGGACACACATGCACAAACCCGTCCACTTCTGGGGGTGTAGTCAGGCCTGCTCAGCTGTTCCAGGGGTGTGGTCAGGCCCCAGGCGCAAAAAAAAAAGTTTGGACACCTAAGGGTTAGAGGAAAAACACTATAACTTTGGATAACCATTTCTTATTCAGTACTTTAGTCAGAAAATGGCTTAGCGGTTCAGATGCTGAGTTTGATGACTGGAAGGTTGGCAAATCATGTTTGAGCTTCAGCCAACCTAGCTGTTTGAAAGCAAGAAATTGCAAGTAGATAAATAGGTACTGCTTTGATGGGAAAGGTAACAGTGCTCCTTACGGTCCCCGGCATGCCTGCCACATAACCACAGAAATATCTACAAACTCAGACAGCACTGATTCTTTGGCTGTAAATGCACCATCGCCTAGATTTGGACACCACTGGTTTTTGAGGAAGGGAGACCTTTACTGTAGTCAGAAAGCCGTGACAAAGGTTGATAATACAATCATAAAGCAGCTATAAAGGAATTGCTTAAAAGAAACCTGACAATACAGCCACAGAAACAGGCTTGATCCTAAGAATTCAAGATAATATGATCTGAATGGGCAAAGAGCACAATCCTATATGTGTCTTTTCAGAAGTAAATCCTATTGAGATCAACAGCGCACACTCTTTGAAAAATACGTACATGGTTGAAGGATTGTATCATGAATATTTTTAGCTGCAGTTCCCAAATGAAGCTATTTATATTCCACCAAACGTGAGCTGGTCTGTAGCTAAATAGCTCTTCCGTATTCACACAGAAGCAAGGTTCAAAGTGAGTTACTCTCCAGTCATATGACTACATAAAGAAAAAGTCCAGGAAGCTGCTTTTTCTACAAGGCTAGCATCTTATGCTCTTGCTGGGAAAAACTCTCCTAACTTTCAAACAGGAAATAAATGTTTCCCTCCAGCTTGTTCTTGTTCTTTATTCTGATTTCATTCATTCATCCAAAGCACTAAAATTTAAAAACATATTTTTAAAAACACTAATTCTATTAGTGTTTTTAAAACACTAATAGAATTAGTTTTCTATTATTAATTCCTGCCTTATTTGTTCATACAACAACGCGTGCATTACTCCAGCTCTAGCACTTGTACCTACAAGTACAGTGCCTATTTAGTACCAGGAGTACCTACTATCCTCAATTAGTACCAAGAGTACCTACTATCTCCCAATTGTACATGAGTGTGTGTAGCACCATATTCTAACAAAGAAAATTGCCTGCAGGAGTTGGACTGGAAAGGAGGAACTAACTAAAACTCATTCGAGTTCTTTCTTTCTCCAGAAGGGGACAAAAAAAACCCCAAAGAGGTTATACTGGCACCCCAAAATACTTCCCCAGACACAATTCTGCATGGTGGAAGTAATGGTTTAGTTTTTGGGAAGGTATGTTTTGCGGCTGCCATTATTAATCTTGCTAAGGACTGTAGTGGCTTAATGGTTAAGACACTGACTTTGATGACTGGAAGATTGGCAGTTCAACAGTTCAAAACCTGGGTGCTACATGACGGAGTGAGGTCCCATTGTCTGTCCCAGCTCTTGTCAACCTAGCAGTTCAAAAGCAAGAAACTGCAAGTCGATAAATAGCTATCACTTTGGTGGAGAAGGTAACAGCATTCCGTGCACTCTGGTGTCTAGTCATGCCATACCTGTCAACCGCGGCTCCAGCCAATCCGGGACCTGCGCAAAGCGGTTCTGTGCAAGTCGCCTTCTACGCATGCGTAGAAAGCTTTTACGCTTGCGTAGCCCCCTTTTACGCATGCGTAGCCTTCTATACAAGCAAAGAAGGGTTGTACGCAAGCGTAAAAGCCTTCTATGCAAGCGTAAAAGCCTTTTACACATGCATAGAAGGCGACTTGTGCAGAAGGGCTGCGCAGTACCTCTTTTCCCCCCGCTGCCAAATTCCGGGGGTTTTGCAGTGCGGGGCGGGAAAGGGCGCAAATCGGCGCCGAAAACCGGGAAATCCGGCCAATCCGGGAAGGTTGACAGGTATGAGTCATGCCTGCCATATGCCCAAAGGAACAAGTGCAGATAGCACTGACTCTTTGGCTATAAATGGAGATGAATACCGCACCCTAGAGTCGGATACCACTGGCTTTTGAGCAAGAGAGACTTTTACCTTTACTTTAAGATATTACAACTTAGCTTCCTTAGTGATCATGAGATCATAGTTTTAAAACCAATAGTAATGGTCAACAATTATGGAAGGGGGATAGAGAGAGTTCACAGCAAAGGCAGATTTATTTCAAACTCTCCAGGTTTCTTTGATGTGCAAATACCTGTACATGATACCAGAGAGAGAATAAGAGAGATTAAACAAAAAAATAGGAACCTGTACAAGAGGAAAACATTCCATCTTTTCATCCCTATTAAGCCCCAAGAAGAAATGGGCACTGTGAACGAGTCCTGGCGTGACAGTTTTGCATTTCTCAAGCTTAGGGCTCCAGCCGTGTGTGCCATCCTATAAGACTCTGGATAGCTGAGATTCCATTGCTGTGAGAGAAAGAAAGAGCAACCTTTTTTTGTGGGAACCCAAATGTTCCCCTACTGCTCACTCATCCCCTATCAAGAATAAGCAAGAATTTTAAGCCATTGCACTGCTTTTGGGGCACGGCCAGGAACGCATTGCTAGAGCACTTTCACCTTGTAGACAGAAGAATTTCTGCCTCTCAATGGCATTTTTGCACCCGCCTGCTGCCGCATGTCACAGCGGCTCTCCAAATCCTCCCTCAGCTGCTTGCCCTTTCCCCTAAATCCCAACCCACTTGGCTTTGCATGGTACACTTGTCACTTCTCTCCTTATCATCTGGGAAGAATTCTTTGACGTATCATTTTTTGGGCCACAACTGCAAACCACTTCAAAATAATCTTGTATGAACAAAAAAGTGGGGTGGAAAGCATGCTTGCTCCATCCTTTGTTTTTGTTGCTGCAGGCTGTTTGGACTAGGCAAGACACCTGGATGTTCTTCTTCTTTTGTGTCCAAGATCACACTTTGGACTGACAAAATGAAGCCACTTTCTTGGCTTTGTCGTTGGCCAAACTTAAATCCTCATCGGTACATGTTTCTGGCAGTAAGTTCTTCTTTCGTGTCCTGATCAAAGCCTGGACTGCCAAAATGAAGCCACTTTCTTCTGCAGTTAAGTGGCAGACTAGTAAATGAGCCTGGTTCTGTATCTCACCACATTCACACCACATGTTGTTGTCCACCAGAAGTCCCCACTTGAGCATGTTGGTCAGGGACTCCAACCCTCAACCTATTCAATGTCCTCCAAGTGATGTAGGGGAGATTGAGATCTTCAGCTACTGTATATACTCCTTTAATGATGGTCCTTGCCCGGTGAGCTCCTTCCTTCATCTTCTAATTTGATTTTGCTCTTCTGTACCCTCTGTAACAATACAATGCCTTACTCTCGAGTAGGCCCTATTGTTCTCCTTCGTATAGTTTGTGAATCCCCACTCATGGGTTATGCGCCTGCGCAGAACGGAGATCGGAGGCTTGAAAAGCTATTGGTCTAAAGTTTTGGCGGTAAGACCGCCCACCGTACCGCCCACCCTGAGGCGCCCGCGCGCCATTTTACCTCAGTTCTCTTCTTTCCGCTGTAGCAGCAGGACGATCGTCGAGAGCTTCTCAATTTTTATCGCCCTTCTGAGCTAGTTTCTACAATTTTTGTCGGCAATCTTGTCCCACGGGCAGGATTGCCACCCCGGCGCTGTTTCTTCTCTCGAGTGGACTCAGTAGCCAGTTTTTTTTTCGCTGCGATCACCGTCTCCCCCCTCAAGGGGGTGGCGGCTGGTCCGCCCTTCGGGGTATCCGCTTCCAGAAGCTTCCACTGGAAGAATTTTTTCCGCGGTTGATGGCTGCAGCTTTTAAGCAGTGCACGGCGTGCCTTAAGAAGTTCCCGGCTTCCGACGGCCACAGCCTGTGCCTCTTTTGTTTGGGAGAGTCGCATCAGAGCCAGTCCTGCCCGCATTGCAAAAAGTTTACGCGCCTCGCGGTGCAGAACCGTAGCAATCGGCTCAAGGCTCATCTGATGGAGCTCGCTCTGGCTCCCGCCGCGTCCGCCTCCACGTCTGCCGCTGCTTCCCAGCCGCCGCCGGCTTCTTCCTCCACGCTTCCGATTAGGAAGAAGAAGAAGAAGGACAAGAACGGTGAGAAGAGGCGCAAACATGGGTCGGAGAAGAGACGGTCGCTTCCTCCAACCCCACGCACGCACGCCTCTCCCGGGCCTTCGCCTCCGTTCTCGACTGCCCGATGTCCTTCTCCTGGGTCCTCCATCTGGGGAGGACGGTCGTCTTCCGGATCACCTGATAAAGGACGCAGGGCTGGGGCTCCAGCTCGCCCACTCCAGGTGCTCCCCTCTCCTCCTCGGGGAAGAAACCGTTCGCCCATGAGGCAGGCCTCCGTCTCCCCAAGGCCCAGGACGCCGACAGACGACGCGGTCATCACCGTTCCGACGACCGTTTCGCCGACGCCGCTACCAGCCACCGTTTCGACGGCCACCGTTTCGTCGGCTACCGTGGCTCCACTATCAGCAGACTCGGACGTATCCCAGATGGCGCTCGTCCGAGAGATGTTCCAGGTCATGGCGTCCTTTGCGACCAAGTTCCAGACCTCCCTGCCTGCGGCCTCTGCGGTTCCGGTTCCGACCACCGCAAGCCCCGGGCATGCCGGCCCTGCCGTGGCCCCACCGACCTCCCGTGGGTCGAGTGTCCGCTCCGCCGGCCCACCCAAACCGTCATGGTGTGGTCCGGACGTTGATGCGGTGGACTCCCATCCCGCCGGCCCGCCCAGGCCGTACTGGCGCGGTCCCGACGTGGATGAAAGAGTTCGTCCCTCGTCCTCCGATGAGTCCAGCTCGTCGTCGGAGGAGGACGAGGGAGACGTCGACGCCGAGCGCACGCCGGAGCAGAACATCGGCGCGGTAGGCCCACCGCATGGTGAGGACCAACGCTCGCTGACCGCCATGCTCACAAGGCTGGGCACCGCACTCAACCTCAAGGTGGATCAACTGCCGCTGGAGGGTGAGGATCAGATGACTGCGAAGCTCGACAGGCGTGCTGTACGGCCAGTCCACATAACCATGCTCCCCTCCATGATGACTTCGGCGAGGGCGACGTGGAGAAAACCATTGGCGGCGCACTCCGTTTCGTCCAGGCTCGACAGCATGTACCGAGTCCTGGACGAGAACGTCGAGTTCTTACAGGCACACCCCCTGCTGAATTCCCTGGTGGTCAAGGCCTTCCAGCATCGGACGGCCACCAGCGGATTCCCGGTCCCATCGACGCCGGAGGGGAAGAAACTGGACGCGGTGGGACGTAAGTTCTACGCCACCGGCTCCCTATTCTTCCGTGCCGCCAACTACTCGGCCGCCATGGGCCTGTATCAATCTCACCTATGGGAGCAGGTGAAGATTGAGACGGCGAAACTGCCCGCCGATGCCCAGAAGCGGATCGACGCGCTGGCCACCGAGGGGGACTTCGTCGCCGAGCAGCTGATGCGCACTGCCCGGCATATCAATGATTATGCGGCGAAGGACATGGCCTCCGCAATCTATCTCCGTCGCCATGCTTGGCTCAGGGACACCTCCCTCGATGACGCTATGAAAAAGCTCATCGAGGAGTTTCCCTTCGACGGGCAGGGCCTTTTCGGTCAGGATACCGACAAGGTCCTGAATGAGATGCGCCAGACCAATTCCACGGCCAAGTTCCTGGGGCTCACCACGCCGGCCCCGACTGCCAGGCCGAGGTTCCAGCCTTTCACACGGCGCTTCCAGGGCAACCCACAGCAGCAAGGGCCAACGGAGCAGCCCAGATCCAGCTCCTACAAACAGCGGCGTCAGCACAAACCCCGCTACCGGCCCTACGGACAGGACAAGCGTTCTGGCGCGAGGTCCAAGTCTCGCGTTTGAAGCTGCGACGGCCGAGTCTCTCTCGCTCCACATCCCCTACCTCCCCCTCCGGAACTTCCTCCAGGTATGGTCGGGCATCACGGACGACCAGTGGGTCTTAAAGATCTTGTCCTCTGGCTACGCCATCGAGTTCGTGCGGATACCTCGGGTAGGAAGACATCGTCTCACCACCTCGTCCCCCCATTTGGAGGAAGAAATATCAACCCTTCTCTCCAAGGGAGCCATCGAGCGGGTAACACCGTCCGACTGGGACAACGGTTTCTATTCGAGGTACTTTGTGGTCCAGAAGAAGGACGGAGGACTTCGCCCGATCCTGGACCTGCGCCGCCTCAACAAATGCATCCACACCAGGAAGTTCCGGATGGTGACCCTCCAAACCGTCCTCCCTCTCATCAACAAAGGGGACTGGTTCACAGTCATAGACCTCAAGGATGCTTACTTCCACGTCTCCATCCTCGAGGAACACAGGCGGTTCCTCCGCTTCCGCATCGACAATTCCGTGTACCAGTACCGGTGCCTACCGTTCGGTCTGGCCACGGCACCGCGGGTCTTCACCAAATGCATAGCTCCGGTGGCTGCGTTCCTCCGCCAACGGGGCATCAGGGTCTTCCCATACATCGACGACTGGTTGATCGTCTCCCCCACCAAATCGTCAGCCATTCGGGACACGCAATACACGGTCCACATCATGGAGAGTCTCGGCCTCAGGATCAACTTCACCAAATCGAAGTTGACTCCTTCTCAACGCGTCGAGTACATTGGAGCGGTACTCGACTCGATTGCTACCAGAGCCTACGCCCCCCAGAAACGCTTACAGGACATTGCGCAGGGGGTGAGCGAACTTCGCACCAAACCGTGCATCCGGGCGAAGAAGGCTCAGAGACTTCTAGGCCTGATGGCCTCAACAACGGCAGTGATTCCCCACGCCAAGTTGAAATTCAGGTCCCTACAATCGTGGCTCCTTCACGAGTTCGACGCACTCCGGGACAGCCAGTCCAAACGGTTGACCCCGTCTCCGGAGCTGAGGGACCAACTGCTATGGTGGTCGACACCATTCAACGTGGCCGCGGGGAAGTGCTTCTACCCCCCGCAACCCTCGTTGCAGATACTGACCGACGCAAGCAACCTGGGCTGGGGCGCTACTTGCGGGACTCTCACGGCCAACGACACCTGGGCACCACACGAAACGGTGCACCATATAAATTACTTGGAACTGCTGGCCATTTGGAAGGCCCTGCGTTCCTTCGAGACTCTGCTCACCGGCAAAGCTGTGCAAGTGGCCTCGGACAATACCACGGCGCTGGCATACCTCAACAAGCAGGGAGGGACACGGTCCACCACCCTCCTGTACCTTGCAGTGCAGTTGTGGGAATGGTGCCTGGAGAGGCACATTTTCCCAGTTGGAGTACACATTCAGGGCTCACTGAATGTCTTGGCAGACCACCTGAGCCGCCTCACCTCGACGACCCACGAATGGGAGCTGGACGACGGGGTGTTCCAATCGCTTTGCGAGGCCTGGGGGACGCCGAGCATCGACCTCTTTGCGTCGGAGTCCAACAGGAAGCTCAGCAGGTACTGCTCCAGAGCAGGCATCGGACTGAACTCCGAGGGCGATGCCTTCATGAAACGGTGGGATCAGGACTATCTCTATGCCTTTCCTCCGTTTCCTCTGGTCCAGAAGGTGCTCACCAGGATGTACCAACACAGAACCAATGCAATTCTGGTGGCGCCGGCATGGCCTCGCCAGCCCTGGTTTCCGCTGCTGTTACGCATGTCGTCACAGTATCGCACGCTGCCGGAATCACCGACGCTTCTCCAAATGGAGCACGGCCAGCTCCACCATTCGGACCTGCCCAGCCTCCACCTCACCGCGTGGAGGATAACCCCAGACTGTCCAGGATCTTGGAACTAGCGCGGCGCCCTTCCACAAGGAAGTCCTACGCTTCCAAATACAGGCGTTTCTGTGCTTTCCTGGCTGCCCAACACACGGCCCTCCCGCAGGTGTGACTTCAGGACGTTCTGACCTACCTCCTCCATCTGGCGGAGTCTGGCCTTAGCATCACCTCCATCCGAGTGCACCTCGCAGCAGTGGTGGCGCACTCTCCCGCTGGTTCGCCCACTTCTGGGGCTTTCCGTGACCAAACGGTGAAGCGTTTTCTCAAGGGACTACGGAACGCTTTCCCTCCGGTCAAGACTCCTACGGCTCAATGGTCACTGTCTACCGTGCTCAACGCGCTCACCAGGACCCCTTTCGAGCCCATGGCCACCAGCGATGTTCGCCTCCTCACATGGAAAACGGCATTTCTTGTGGCTATCACGTCTGCACGACGAGCTGGGGAACTGGTTGCCCTGCGAGCAGACGCACCATTTCTCCAATTCTTCAACGACCGCGTCGTCCTACAAGCGGACATCACCTTCCTGCCCAAGGTGGTCTCCCAGTTTCACATGGCACAGACTATCTCCTTGCCAGTCTTCTTCCAGAACCCCTCTAACGCCCAAGAAAGGACTTGGCACACGCTGGATGTGAAACGAGCCTTATTGTTTTACACCAGCAGGACAAGAGAGTTCAGGAAGTCACAACGCCTCTTTGTGGCTTATGGGGGAAAGTCCAAGGGTGAACCCATTTCTGCTCAAAGGTTCTCCAAATGGATCACCTCTACCATTTACCTAGCCTACGAGTCAGCATCACTGCCACCTCCACCGCATGTCAGGGCGCATTCCACCAGGGCGGTTGCCACATCCACTGCTTTCCTGGAGGGCACACCGCTTGAGGACATATGTAAGGCTGCCACATGGTCCAGACCTTCTACATTTGTCCAGCACTACAGGGTGGACACCAGAGCCACTGCGGACGCCAGGCTTGGCCGTGTCGTCCTCGCCAGAGGGCTCCGGACTCATCGCCCCTGACGGGTCAACCTACGGCACCTTCATCTCATCGTGGGAACATCTCATCCGACTGCCCACCGACCAAGTGAGTGTGAGCTTGCTAATCTCCCATGAGTGGGGATTCACAAACTATACGAAGGAGAAAGTTCGGTTTCACTTACCAGTGATAACTTTCGTTCTTCGAGTATATAGTTTGTGAATACACACTACCCACCCTGCCTCCCCTCTTGAGCTGCACGGATGAGATCAATTGGTTTATCCTGTGCTTGGCTTAAGTATGGAACTGAGGTAAAATGGCGCGCGGGCGCCTCAGGGTGGGCGGTACGGTGGGCGGTCTTACCGCCAAAACTTTAGACCAATAGCTTTTCAAGCCTCCGATCTCCGTTCTGCGCAGGCGCATAACCCATGAGTGTGTATTCACAAACTATATACTCGAAGAACGAAAGTTATCACTGGTAAGTGAAACCGAACTTTCTTCTGAGTTGCAGCTCTCTGGCTGGATAACCCAGGCATCTAGATACAGTATGTTTAGATAAGGTAGCGCCGAGCCAAATAACCACTCTAGTCCTTTAGGTATTTTAAAAATATATTGAAAGCAGAGCAAGATTCAGGATACAGTCCATCAAAAGATCAGGAAGCATTTCAAAACAAGGAAATGAAGCAAACTGGTTCTCTAAGGGATAGCCCATGTGCCCCCCTTCTCTCAAGCTTCTACATTTTTGCAGCTTAAAAGCACAGCATTCCAGAGAGTGTCTCTGTGTCAGCATGTGTGTGTGTGTGTGTGTGTGTGTGTGTGTGTGTGTGTGTGTGTGTGTGTGTGTGTGTGTGTGTGTGTGTGTGTGTGTGTGTGTGTGTGTGTGTGTTATATCTCCTCCCACAGGGTCCACCTTTGGCCCTCCCCCCCCCTTAGGGATTCCAAACAATGATCTTACAGTAAGACATGTCAATTTACACATTAGGTTTCATTTCACTAAAGCCACAAGACAACTCATGAGGCAAGGATGTTTGCACATTTTCTCTCCCCCCCCCCCACCCGATTTGAAATAGCCATTTTGAAAGAGGCTAAAGCACAGGGTATGCTCCATTCTGCTACACCGTCCAAGTGTCAAGTAAGGTCTTTGTAATCTGCACAAAGGTCCTTTAAAAGCAAAGCACATCTGTACATAGCAAGCACAGAATGCCTGGCTGATGGTTTTAAAAGACGCAGACAACCCTTCTGTCGCTTCTAATCCTTAACAGTCTATAGAAGTCATTGCCATTTTGCGCCAGTTTGCATGAATGTGCAGAATTTTGCTCAGTTTTCACAAAGAATTATTCCTGTTCCATTCTCTTGTTGAGAGGACCACAAACTACCTCACCATCTCAGGGTGAAAAAAAAAAGTTTTTTTTTTTACAGTTCTTCATCTTCACAAGGAAGGATGAAATAATCCAGTAAAAACACTTGCCTCATGCCTCACTGCTACTTCGGGAGCTGCACTGGTTACCAGTTTGTCTCCGGGTGCAATTCAAGGTGCTGGTTTTGACCTTTAAAGCCCTATATGGCAGTGGGCCAGGATACCTTAGAGACCGCATCGTCCCAAGAGTGTCTGCCCGTCCAACCAGAGCAGACCGGAGGGGCTCTCTAATAGTGCCATCAGTTAGGGGTGCACATCTATCCAGCACCCGAAGGAGAGCCTTCTCCCTGTCCGCACCAACTCTCTGGAACCTCCTGCCAACAGATCTAAGACTTCAAAGAGAATTGCTGCCCTTCAGGAAAGGATTGAAGACCTGGCTGGCAGGGCAGGTGTGGGGCCTGAATGGGAACACGGTCCCCGCCTGCTGGCTTATGTAAACAATTAAGAACTCTCTCTTCTTCTTCTTTTTATAGTGGGTGGGATGGGTGGGTGGGATATGGGTCTTTTAAAGTGGGTGGGATGTGGGTCTTTTAAAGTGTTTTTATGTGTTTTTAGAACTTGTTGTAATGCCGCCCTGAGTCGGGTTCTGCCTGAGTGGGTGGCATATATAAATATGACTATTAAATTAAATTAAATTAAACTTCCTCTGCTGGTACAAAGAAAATCATTAGTAGACCAAGATTATAGTGCCGTTTTGGTGAGTCAATGCCTATGTAAGTTCCACTGATTCAATGATTCCACTCTAATTGTGTTATCAGCTTGTAAGCTGGCCAGCCAGTGATCAACCCAAGTCACTTCAAATACTGAAACTCCCCAGTGGCTCAGTGGGTAAACGCACTGTACTTGGAGACCAAAGGTACGGGGTTCAATTCCCCGAGAGCTGTATGGCAGGGGACATGAAAGGAGCCTCATTCGGGCATCCCCTTCTAAAATCCTCTCAACCCAGAGTAATCTCTGTCACGAAAGCAACAACTTCACATACTTTCTCACTCTCTTTCTGCAGGTAGCAGTGCTACCAGTAAGCCACCACATTTCCTGATCCAAAACTCAATCCATGTTTAAGCCCACCGTGTGAAATGTACAAAGCAAAGTAATAAAATACCTCTTTCTTCAATGCACAATGCACTGAGCCAAGAGATCACTCTCTATTTCTTGAGCAAGATTTCAGTCTGCTGGTGATCTTGATAAGAAGGACTAGAAAGAAATCCTCCTTTCTAATTGTCCAGCACAATTTACTTAAATGCCAGTTTTTGTTCACAACCTAGCATTAGGAATTAGTTGGAATGCTGAATAATAGGAATTCCGCATGCCAGGACTACCACTAATTAGACTAATATTAAGGGCAATTATAGGACAAGCAATTAGAACTTGCATTTTTGGCATGAATTGAATAAAAGGTGGAGGAGGTACTACAGTATTTCTAAGTAGCCTAGCAATCTCTAGCGTACACCACAAAATGCTTTCAAAAGGTATATTGGAAAAGTACATTACATTATTGTATAGGGTCATTCTCTCACTCAGACTCAGTTCTATCCTTATTTGCAAATTTCACCAGCACCCACTCATTAACTGTTCCCTAGATCTTTTTTCCCCTTCTTTTTCCCCCTGGATATAGCCAAATACACCATGTTGGGGGGAGAGATCATTCCATTAAATTGAGAAAACCTAATGATGCCTGGGAACATTGCCAATATGTTTACTTTCATGTAGGTTTTCCAGGAGGGACACCACAGATACTTAATTAGAATGCTATGTTTTAAACATCATCAGGATGTTAAAAGTGTTGTGGAAATAACACTTTGAGAAGGCTGACAGTGTAATACACATATTTAAAGTATAATGGTCAATCAATCGATCTTTATTACAGTCCAAGACCAGTATAGTGCAGCTAAATAAAAAGTAATGGCTGAAATCGTGTTGCATCACTAAATGGGCATACAATATAGTCAAGGTGGATGTTTTATCCATGAAGCGTATTGTGACAGGAACCATTTGATAAATCCTGCAACTGGATGATGTGATCTGCATTGCCAGGACATAACTTCCAGGAAAGTTACATGGCGACAGACTGAATTCCAGTCACAGTAATAGTGCTACTGCTCAAAAAAGGTGTATATATAGTTGTCGTTTTTTAAGGCACTGCTCTGCTAAATATACCTCGAAATGTGTTAGGACCCATCAAACAGACCCATCATTTAGCAAAGTAGTGAGCAACAAGTTGAATCTCATCTCACCCATGAGCTTACTAAGGACCTAGACACGTACCCTATTTTTGGAATACAAGGATAACAATCTAACTTGCAAGGTTGTTATAAAGTTACTAGAGTAACATAGGAAAAGGAAGTTACCATTCAAGGAAGCATTTGAGAATACAGTGATACCTCATACAACGTCCAAACTTGGTTCCACAAGTTTGGATTTTATACGGATTTGGACTTTGTATGAGTCATGCAAAATCCTAGCCACGATGCCTCATACAACGTCCAAATCCTTGCCACGATGCCTCATACAACGTCCAAATCCTTGCCACGATGCCTCATACGACGTCATTTCCATAGAGATACATTGTAGTCTAACAGACTTCAGGGCAAAGTCAAGGAAACAGACAGGAAACTGACAGAACTTTAAGAAATCATTGTCTAAAGGCTAAAAACATTACAAAAACATGTCAAACAACCCTGATTGTCCAAGAATCTGAAGAATGCTGCAAAAATCCCAGGAATGCTTCTAAAAATTCTGACCAAAAAAATCCAAAAAATCCAAAATTGTGCTCAAAACCACTCCTAAACACTCTTCACCTCATGCAAAACCCACAAGAGCAATGCACACATGTGTCCTGCCTTTTATACTGCCCAGGCACAATGCAACCTGGGAAAACCCCAATGCCTCATACAATGTCACACAACTTTGTACGAGGCAACGTTTTTCAAGGAATTAGGCGATGTTGTATGAAGCGGACTTTGTATGAGGTATTACTCTATGCTAAATCATGTCATTATTATTATACCCTTTCTACTTTTACAATCTGAACCAAACTATGCTCTGTGTCTACAAGTGCCTCCCATGTCATTTGACACAAATATAATCTTCCAGATGACAGTTTCCAGCCTCCCAGCACACTTATTATTAAAGTTCTTCTAATTACTACAGATATCAATTAAAGCATTTTCTGATTTAATACAATGACCGGATTAAACCTGCATATGAATAAAGCAATTGTGATGTTAAGAAAACACACTTCCTTTGTTTCAGATGACAGACAACAGAGGCACAGAAGCAAGTATTACAGAAGCCAGAATGCCTCTCCTACTCTCATAACTGATAATGCAGGTATTGTTAAACTGTGGTTATTATGTGCCATCAAGTTTCTTTGGACATAAAGTAATCCTAATATACTTGAGTATGTGAGATGTTCAAGGGGTGATTTACTGTTGCCACCCACATCCCCCCCAAAAAAATCCTTGGCCAAATTAGGGTTTAAACCCATGATGGTGAACCTTGGCACTCCAGATGTTCTTGGACTTCAATTCCCAGAAGCCCAAGCCCCCATGAATCCACACGAATGGATTTGCTGCGATTCATCCGGCCCACGCCACGCCGCCCTTGTCGCTCCTGGAAGTATCATCATTTGGTACCCAGGTCTTGAACTGCCAACTTGCCGGCCTTCCAGCTAACAAGAACTTCTTAACCACTGAGCCACGGCAGCCCCTACTCTTACACAATACTGTATTCACTAACTTGACTCCTGCATAATATTTTGGAGTATCATAATCCGTCAACCACTGTAGCTGCTAAGCAATTAAGTTTTCTAAATGCTGCTAATTACCTTCCATAAACATTTTAATTGTTGAATCAGTTTTGGCTTTTTTTTTGCATGTAAACAAAAGAACTCTAATTATGTGTTATCAAATGAACTAAATCACATCCTTCCATGTATCTGCAGTTGTTCTTTATTGTCATCTATATTTCCTACATATACAGTAAAAGACCACTAATTTATATTTCAAACATTATTTTTAGTTTCACCTCTCCTTTCTCTTACTTTTTCAGTTACCTTCTTCGAAAATTCAATATCCTGTACTTTTTTTAGCTGTCAAAAGTAAAACAAAGAGCTCCTTCCATCTTCTTCTGATCTGTATTGTTGCAGCCAGCAGTAAGATTAACAGATCTTTCTCTAACATACCTGTATTTGATTCTGAGTTACGGAGGGGAAAAGCGGGGCTCGGTCAGAACTAGGATTATTAGCTGCTTTGTAAAGTTCATAATTTCTAGCTGGATACTTTGCAAAATATATTACCATAGGTAGGATGTAGTCACCATACAGAAAAATTCAAACTAACCTTCTCCAAGTTCCTTCTACATTCAACTGAACAAGATTTTTGCAATACACCAAGTTAGCTGGAAGAAAGTGTTACAGTATCTAAAGCAGGAGTTCCCAGCCTACCGCCCGCAGGCCGGCCCTGGACTCTGACACCATTCCATCTGGCCCGTGGCGGCGACCCCGGAAGTGGAAGCGGATGCGCGCATGCAAACATGCCTGTGAAAACGCACCCATGCAAACGTGCCAAAATACAGGCCATTCTTTATTGGGGCGTGTGTGCCCCCTGTATATTTTCTTGCAAACGAATCAGAAAAACATTCACTGCGGATGTGTTCACTACGTTATCTTTGACACCAATCGTTTAACATTTTCTCGACAGTTTACCACCTTGAATTCAAAATGAGTAAGGGGATTAAATCTTTGTTGTTGTCCGATGGGATTTTTAATAAGATAATTATTTTATCCTTTTAAATGTGTGTTTTAACTGGTTTTAACAGAATCTTTGTTTTCTGCCTTTTACTGATTAATATATTTAACCATCATTTCAATAATTTGATTTTTATATTTTGTGATTGTTCTAATATTTGCATTTTTAAACCATTTGTAAGCTGCCTTGAGCCACTCTGCTGGGGAAAGATGTAGCAGAATTCATTCAAAACAATCAGATAAACAAATAGGCATGAATATTGGGTCCAAGTTCCCGTCTTCCCTGTTTCATCTGAGTGGATGAAGTAAATATGAGCTACTTTCCCACTATTTAATTTTAACAAATGAAGTGGAAAGGTAAAGGTTTCCCTTGCTCGAAAGCCAGTCGTATCCGACTCTAGGGTGCAGTGCTCATCTCTGTTTCTAAGCCGAAGAGCCAGCGCTGTCTGCTTCTGCAGACGTTTCCGTGGTCATGTGGCAGGCATGACTAGACACCGGAGTGCACGGAACGCTGTTACCTTCCCACTGAAGTGGTCCCTATTTATCTACTTGCAATTTCTTGCTTTAGAACTGCTAGGTTGGCAGGAGCTGGGATGAAGACGGGAGCTCATTTCCGTCCTGCAGAAGTGGAAAAGAGCTGCATTATTTGCAAGTTAAGGCTACCTTGGGCAGAATTCTGCCTGGCTGCATCTAGGACCTACAAAGCCTGTTTCAATAGGTCTTATTTAAGCATCTGTGTTCCTATCAAACACCAGCCATTATGGATCCTTACTATAACTCTACTCCTAACCCAAGCCTTGAATAGATCTTCTTCAAGCATTTCAGCTCTTGAGCAAATACCACTCATTCTTGCTGAAAACCCAATTCACTACATCCAGTGCATGATTTTTTACAGAGTCAAAAGCTAAATAAGATTTGCTTTCATTAAAAATAAATGATAGCTGGGGCTCTCAGAATTCCAAACTTTGCACCGGATTCTGTGCCTATGTGGCCTCTAGCCAGATGATGTAAAGTCCTATTCATAGCTGTGACTGCAAGTGTCTACTCTTGAAAAGAGCAGGGCAACATTTGTCCTTCCATTTAACACTCCAAATAGGGACGTTCAGAAGTTATTTCAGTCTGAGCTATATCCCACTGGCCCATTTCACTCGCCCCCCCCTCCCCTCCACACCCCCATGTTGGCAGCAACATTTAAAATGTTTTCTGCTTCTACAGAAATTACTTCTAGCTGTCCAGTTATTTATACCAGCTGCTGCCATTGTGCCTTTGGAATTTCAGCCACACACATTGACCAAATACTGTACAAACACATTCTGTAGATGCTTTCATGGACTTAACTGTATAGTGAGATGTTATCCAAGGCAACTTAGGCTCAATCGTACCCAAAAGCAGCTAAGCCTTTAGGCCACAATATTTCTAACTGGGCTCTGGTATGTTACGCATTTTTACTCAGAAACAAGCCCCTCTGAGTTCAAAAGTGCCTACTCCCAGGTAAGCACACAAAGGATTGTAGTTATATGCACGCACATCACTTTTTCTATATTGAACTCATTTTCCCTGCTTTTTTTAAACTAAGCATTAATTCAATTGCAAACCTTTATCTTCTTTTGGAATGATATCTTTGCTGCATTAAACAAGTTGTATCTCTGGATCCTCAAAATGAAAACTCATACTGATCATTAGGAAGGGTATAGAAAATAAGTCAGCAAGTGTCATTTTGCCTCTTTATAAATCTATGGTGAGGCCCCATCTGGAATACTGTGTACAGTTCTGGTTGCCATACCTCCAGAAGGATATTATGGAGTTGGAAAAAGTGCAGAGGAGGGCAACCAGAATGATTAGGGGACTGGAACACCTTCCTTACCATCTGAGGCTGCAAAGGTTGGGCCTCTTCACTCTTGAACGACGGCGTATAAGAGGTGACCTGACTGAAGTTTATAAAATCATGCATGGTGTGGACAAAGTAGATAAGGAAAAACTGTTTTCCCTATTGCACAACACTAGAACAAGGGGGCCCTCCATTAAACTTTTGGGTACTAGTTCTCAAACAAATAAGAGAAAGTACTTTTTCACCCAGAGGATCACTGGTCTATGGAACTCCCTGCCAGAAGAAGTGGTGACAGCTGTCAGTCTTGGCAGCTTTAAGAAAGGATTAGACAAGTTCATGGAGGACAAGAGTATCAATGGCTATAATTATGGATACCTAAGGACAACCTCTGGGTTGGAGAGATAGGCAGGTTATCTCTCAATGACATTTCCAGGGAATCCTAAGCAGGTGAAGGCATCTGCTTGGAAATACTCTGAAGCAAATGGTGAGCCACTGTGTGAGACAGAATGCTGGGCTGGATGGGCTGTGGCCTGTTCCAGCAAGGCTGTTCTTATGTGCTGATAAATATAGTGAATAAATAAGATTTGGTTTAGAAAATTGATTGCTTTGCTGATACAAGACAACATAAGACAATTATTTTCCTGGACCTAATTGTATTAATCAGGGAATCAAGAATCTGCATGTTTTTTTCAAATCCAAATTTAGATATTTCAAGGAGCAACACCATGCACAAGATATTGTTAGATTGTAAGTGAAGGGTCTGTTACAGTTAAAACCCTCTTTCTGCATTTCAAATTTATCTAACGGAAGATTAACTTTCACCACAACAATTTGCAGAACAAATGTTCAAGATTCATAGTATGTTATCACAGAAGAGTTGCTTTCAAAAACTGCAACACCTTCACAAATAAGGCATTCTACACTCACTTCTGCTGACAGCTATAACAAACCTTTCACTTACAATCTAACGATTCCTTGATAGTGATTATAAAATTAATTCTTATTTTTCTGTTAGGATCACTCTTAAAATAGGATTTTTCCTCCCACTCCTTGAAGAATTTTCATGCCTTATAACTGAAGCTTATTCTGTCTTCTCCCTGAACCCTCCTCTTTTATAGCTTACGTCCTGGGTTACCCCAATATGACCTCTTCACCTCTACTCACCTGCTGTCCAGCCTGGTGATGTAAATGCACTAGTTTGGCTGATCTGGTCACAGGTGTCATAAAAGTGAGTTATGGATACTGGAAACTCATTTGCTAGTAAAGATGTAAGTTGTATTGAGAAACACAGTGATCTGACAATAACCCTTGTGATGCAGAGGTTAAACTGCTAAGTGCAACCAAAATGTTGTGAGTTTCATTTTGATGGGACCAAAGTTGACTCTTCCTTCCTTCCTTCCCAGTTCGATAAAATAAGTGCCCAGCATGTGGGGGGCAAAATGCTAATTACCTTGTGAACTACCCAGAGAGTGTACTAAGTGCTAAGGAGCAGTATATCAGTGTAATTGTTATTGCTAATGACCCCAAGGTATGCTTGCTTTACAATACCCTAATTGCTTGCTTTACAATACCCTAATTGAGTAGCATTCCAACATTACTTTTATACCAGGAGTTCTCAACCTTTTAAAGCCGGGGGCCGGGTCATGCTCCCTCAGACAGCTTCGAGGACCAGATGGCCATTTTGCCCTTCCTCCACCACATGGCACTTCCTGGTGTGGTGGAGGCTTGGGGGGGGGGCACATGAAATGTCGCTCCGGGCTGCAAGTTGAGAATCCCTGCTCTAACAGTAGCAGAATCTGGTCTAACTGAAAAAAACACTGTTAGTAAATAAAACAAATGACAAAATGTTGTGGCACCTTAAAGACCAACTACTATATTTTAATGAGTAAACAAAACAACAAAAAAGATTTTGGCACTTTAAAGACCAATTTCTGTATTTTTATCTTAGGTTTTGTGGATCATGTGTACTATATTTTGATGTTAGCCTTTTTAGAATAACATGGCTACTACTTCGAAAATTACTGTTAGTAAGTTCTCAAAAGGTAACATTAAAAGATAGTAGACATGATCCACGAAAGCTAAGATCAAAATACAGAAGTTAGTCTTTAAGATTCTTGAACCACAATTGGGCATACCCTAGTAATGACAACCTTGTATTGCCGGCTAATCTTTCTCACACTAGGTCAGGCCAAATGAACTGCAGAATGAACTCACCAAAAGGTGCCTTCATTTTGGCAGTTCCATGTCTGGCCTAGACATGGAAGAAGAACTGCAGAAATTTGCCTTAGATAAGCCATTCATTGAGATGCTTTAAATTTGCAACACACATACCTAAGAAAGATAACAGTACCCTGGTGATGACAAATGCTTTACAGCTGGAAGGATAGGAAAAGTTTAAGTCTCCCATTCTCTCTTTATCTAGCTTCCCCTTGCTGTGGTTTGTGCTACACACTGTCACACACTGCCCTGAAATCCCTGTCCAATCAGGTTTCAGCTCAAGCAAGTGAGATAAGGACACTATCCTCAGGCATCAAGGTTAAGGCAAGCTCTTAAAGATACACGTAGGATGCCAGATGGCCAAGAACTTTCTTTGCCCTGCTTTTCTTAGTGAAGATGTGGAGCATTCTGTGACACAGCAAAGTGATGAATGCAGAGAGAGTGTTCTTACAAATGGCCCTAACTCTTTGACACGTCAGAGTTTGTTACCTTTGCAAATGCTTCAACTTCTCTTTGAATCTCATCGTGTTACCAGTGTTTGTCACAGTTAGCAGTGTTGCCTTCTTAAAGCCCTGATCCTATAACCCCAAGCCAAGATGCTGTGTGGTGTAGCGGTTAGACTATTGGATCAGAGTTTGGGAGAACTGGGTTCAAATCCCCATGAAACTAACTGGGTGATCTAGAGCCCAACACAATTTATCTGCCTAACCCACTTTGCTAAAGTACTTTGGACATCAAATGAGAAGGGAGGATTCACTTGAGAAGGCATTGATGTTGGGAAAGGTGGAGGGCAAAAGAAGAAGGGGGAGGCCAAGGATGAGATGGCTAGATGGCATTGTAGACACAATGGGCACAGAGCTGGGAGGGCTGAGGGGGATGGTGGAGGACAGAGGCGCCTGGAGGAAAATGGTCCATGGGGTCGCAAAGGGTCGGAGTCGACTGTGCGACTGAACAACAACAAAACCCACTTTACTGGGTTTGTTATGGAGGCAGAAAGCCATATAAGCTGCCCTTTGGTATGTTTGATTCTATATCTGTTTAAAGTATTAATGGCAGTCATCAATTAAAAATCTACAAAAAATAAAATAAATGGGAAGCAGAAAGGGGATATTAAAACTGAAGCCAAGCTAAAATAAATAAATCTGGATAAGCCTTGGAGTTAAATTAAAACAAAGAGGAATTAATGTTAATTGCTATATAGGGGAAGAAGCCAATAAGTTTAAAAAATAGACTGGTTTACAACTGTGTCATATGCAAATTTGTCTGGGAAACAAAGGCTGTCTCCGTTCCAGAAGTTGATTGCCATCTTAAACTCAAAAACTTTTCAAACTGTAAAAGCATTAATTGCATTTATTTATGGATTTGTCCTTGTGGCAAGAAATAGGTTGGAAAATCTTCAAGACCCATTAAGATACGAATTGGAGAACATAGGTCCAGAATTAGAAACCAGGTATTACAAGCTCCTCTAGTCATGCACTATATCAAGGAGGGTCACACAGACAAGCATTTCAAGTTTGTACGGTAGTTCTTGAAGTTGTGCAACCTAAACCTTTTGAAAAAACCAATAATGATAAATTGTTGTTGCAGAGAGAAGCATTTTATATTCACCATCTAAAGACTTTGGTTCCATCAGGTTTAAATAATGAGTTGGACCTTTCTTGTTTTTTATAATCATGTGCATGGTTTTATAATTCTGAGCATGTTGTCACTTTAAGAATCAAGCCATTTCTGCCTCCTTACTGTATCTTTAAAACAAAAAGAAAATTATTTCTCATGAATACATCACTTGACACATTGTACCATATGTTTTAACGTCTTGAAGCTCATCGTGATATGATGTACTCCTCCCTGAAGCTATGTTTCCCTTGCTCGAAAGCCAGTCGTATCCGACTCTAGGGTTCAGTACTCATCTCTGTTTCAAAGCCGAAGAGCCAGTGCTGTCTGCTTCTGCAGATGTTTCTGTGGTCATGTGGCAGGCATTACTGGACACCGGAGCGCACAGAATGCTGTTACCTTCCCACCAAAGTGGTCCCTATTTATCTACTTGCAATTTCTTGCTTTCGAACTGCTAGGTTGGCAGGAGCTGGGACAAAGACGTGAGCCCATTACGTCCTACTTTTATTTTGTTTCTACAAAGGACTTGCTTACCACACAGCTTCTTTTTAACTGAAGATGCTAGGGTAATCTTTGAGGTCTCTTCTATAGAAACTAGGTACCCTGCTGATAAGTTACAGTCCTGTCTTAAGGCCTCCATTTGTATGGCTGGTGTAGCATAGTGGATAACATTTTGGATTACAACTCTGAAGACTTGGATTCAAATATTTCCTTGGCCATGTAAACTCAGGTGATAGGGGTAGTAATGGTAAATCAATTTTACCTTGCATACCTTGGGGGGGGGGGGGGGGGATACACACAAATCCCTTCCACCCTGATAATTCCAAGATACTGAAATCCATCCCATTTGTCCAGGGAATTCTCCTGCACATGAGTTACGCACCTAAGTGTTTATGATACACTGAATTGCTCAAGATATAATAGAGGGGTGGGAGTATTGTTTTGAATATCTCAATGTAGCTGTTTGCCTTGTTAATCACAGTAATAAAGTTCTCCCAAAAGCAGTAACTCTAGAAATCATATATTAGCGGCCATTAACAGAGGAAATATTTCCTTTTCAGTAGGTAAAGCAAGAAAAGAGATGGGTGGAGAAAAGATTCTATGATAAAAACTAACCCTGAAAGCCTCTAGCTTCACTTTACACAGACTCTCTAGTTTGATTAGAAATGACCCCAATCCTTCATCTTTACTCTAATACACACAGAGCTATCTTCCTGGGTATCCATACTCAGTGGCCTGCCTCACCTGTCCTTGAAGGAAACTGACCAGGAACACCTGTTAATTGGGGGAAAACACCTGTTAATTGGAGGTAGTGGGAGGCAGAGAATGTCAGTGGGAGGGGACTGTTTCTTTGCTAATTTGGCACCTCGACCACCAAGATCTTTAAGAAAATGAGCTCTGTTTTTGTAGGCGATCCAATAATCCTCCCTCTACAGTACAGGATTATCAGGTACTTAAGGGAGACAACTCACATGTCCATTTTTAGCCTGTGCCAAGCAGAAGTCAGGCTTCATTCTACTCTTTAGCTGAAAAGAAAAGGCGTTCCAAGACCTTCTGTTCCAAGCTATTCCACCTTTTTAAAAGTCCCTCGAATTGCTGGTTTTGGTTTTCTCTTTTGCTGGCAGGATTACAATTTTTTGCCTTTGTAAGAACATCCTCTTGTCCTATTAAGTAAGCTTTAATTCTAACCCTCAAGCAGAACATGTGCCACAGTTTCAGTGCATCTATACTTGGCAGATAGTTGTGAATTTTACCCATAGCCCATACCCATGTCAGCAAGCAACAGTTTCATAGTCAACTATGCACTGCCAGTTTCTGGTTAGCCTGCCAATTAGGCTGCTGTCCATCGCTTACTATTTTAGTACTGCCTATCTCCAGTCAGCTCCCGTCTCTATCCCTGCTCCTGCCAACCTAGCAGTTCGAGCGCGAGAAATTGCAAGTAGATAAATAGGTACAACTTCGGTGGGAAGGTAAACAGTGTTCCGTGCACTCCATTGTCTAGTCATGACTGCCACATGTCCATGGAAATGGCTGCAAAGGCAGACAGCACTGGCTCTTTGGCTATAAACAGAGATAAGCACCGAATCTGAGTGTCAAATACAACTGGCTTTTGGGAGAGGTGACCTTTTTAAAAAATATCTCTTTTTCACTCCCTCTCCTCCATCCACTTTCAGCATTATGTATGAAAAGGAAGGAACTGGATAGTGTACTGTATTGGCTCTCTTAGACTCTCTGGAGTCTTCAGTAATAGAAGAGCAAAACACCAAGGATTGAAAGTACTACTTCACTTCAGATCCTACAAGTATGTGATTAGTTCTAGCCCCGTATCCAGTTATTAATACTAGGCTCAGCCAATGTTGTTCCCTCCCAGTCGTCCTTGTGTAGCATAAGTTTCTTAATACAGAAATGAGACAGGGGTACTCCTGATCTAGCACATTGCTCACAGACACAGCTGTATGCTATGATCTTCTTCTGGAAAACCACCATGTGATATGTCTGTGATGGTGAACCTTGGCACTCCATATGTTCTTGGACTTCAATTCCCAGAAGCCCAACCCCCCTGTGAATCCACACAAATGGGTTTACTGAGATTCATCCGGCACACGCTGCCCTCATCGCTCCCGGAAGCAGAAGTAAAATGTGCCCGTACGGGTGTGTTTTACTTCCGATTCCGGGAGCGATGAGGGCAGCGTGGGCCAGATGAATCGCAGTAAACCTATTCGTGTGGATTCACATGAATGGGCATACGGCCGTATTTTACTTCTGCTTCTGGGAGCGACGAGGGCAGTGTGAGCCAGATGAATTGCAGTAAACCCATTCGTGTGGATTCACAGGGGGCTTGGGCTTCTGGGAATTGAAGTCCAAGAACATCTGGAGTGCCAAGGTTCGCCATCATGATGATATGTAATTGGCAGCAAGACCGAAAGAAGAGTAAATCACAGAACTAGAACTGTGGTTCAAAAATCCAAAAAACTAACCGCATACAGAAGATACGTGAGAGTGTAAGAGGAAATGATACTGAAAAAATACACAATATTTCAGCCACGTGAGATGAGGGCAGGGAAGTGGAGAGAATACAACCTCTGTTAGCTGGTGGCTGTGGATCAAAATTGTATGCTAAATGCTCATTTCTGAAAAGAAATGCATGTTAAGTATAAATGTTTTTCAAAAATGTAGCATAACCAAAAAAGAAATCTTGGGGAATCTTAAAATTGACAGATTTATTTCAGCAATGAATTTTCTTGGATTACAGCCCAGTTACATGTAGTATTTAAACTATAGGTTAAAGCTCACACTAAAAAAAATTAATATAGACACACCTCCCAACTATAATAATAATAATAATAATAATAATAATAATAATAATAATAATAATAATAATAATAATAATAATTATTATTATTATTATTATTATTATTATTATTATTATTATTATTATTATTATTATTATTATTATTATTATTATTATTATTATTATTATTATTATTATTTCATGTCAGAAATTATCCTAGGTTGAAAGGATTTTTGTGGAAGAAGCTCCGCTCAGAAAATGCCCAAACAACACTCCTTTCATGTCCCCAAGAGCTGGGACAGAGACGGGCGCTCAATCTGTCATGCAGTACCTGGGTCTTGAACTGCTGACTTGACAGCATCCCAGCTAACAAGGCGATCTTCGTAACCACTGAGTCACTGCAGCCCCACCGCCCAACTGTCTGTTCCACCAAGCCTTCCCCTCTTAATTCATCAATTAGAATTTTCTTTGTTTAAAATATGTTTGTTGATTGATGTGGCATGCTTTCTGAGAGAATGATTTGATATTTTTATATTGAGTGTTAAGTGATTTGATATGTTATAAGCCACCCAGAGTGGTGTTCTATCACCCAACTGGCAGCTGCGATTTGCACCTACTGAAGTTTTCATGCCAGCCTCTAGGATAGCCCCACATAGAGAGCATTGCAATAGTCAATTCTGGAGATTACCAGTGAGTAGGTAAGCATTACCCAGTGGTAATGTATACGGTTGTGAGAGCTGGACCATTAGAAAGGCTGAGCGCAGAAGAATAGACGCCTTTGAGATGTGGTGTTGGAGGATAGTTTTGAGAGTCCCCTGGACAGGGAAGAGAACAAATAAATCAATATTAGAAGAGATTAGCCCTGACTGCTCCTTAGAAGGACAAACAACAAAGATGAAGATGAAGTACTTTGGACATGAAATGAGATGGGATGATTCACTTGAGAAGGCCTTGATGCTGGGAAAGGTGGAGGGCAAAAGAAGAAGCCAAGGATGAGGTGGCTAGATGGTGTCGGGCACGCAGTAGGCACAGGGCTGGGTGGGATGAGGAGGATGGTAGAGGATAGAGGTGCCTGGAGGGCAATGGCCCATGGGGTCGCAAAGAATCGGAATCGACTGTGAGATTGAACAACAAAAAAAGGTCAGCATCAATAGGGATTTTCAGTCCAGGAATGAACAGAGCTGGGCAATGTATTGCAATGGAAAAAAGTCAACCTGACCATCGCCAACACTTGATGTTCCACAGTCAGAGACTGGTCAAGCAGCATGTCCATATTGCGAATGCTCTCTCATGGGGAGAGTGATGCCTCTAATGGTTAAGGGAAATCTGCTCAAATTGATGCCAACTGCCTCTGATCAGCAGGACCTCCATCTTATCCAGATTGAGTTTCAGCTGATTGTCCTCCATTCACACCATAATTGCCTCCAGGCATTCTTACACCATATTGATGAAAGCAGACTCCAAATCTCCTGATGACCTCTCCTAGGGGCCTCACATAGATGTTAAACAACATCGGGAAGATCACCCACCCCTGAGAAATCTGTCAATTACAAAGGTATTACAAGATACTGAAACATACCAATATGGGCTCTTCTTTCAAATTAGCAATTACAGTGGTACCTCATACAACAATGTTAATCCGTTCCACGGGGCTCTTTGTTGAACGAAACAATTGCTATACGATACATGCATCGTATAGCGATTTTCCCTATGAGATGCATCATACAACTATTTTTCTTGCTAAGTGGTTTTTCCCATTGAAAAACTGTATGTTTTTTTCCATAGGGGAATTGTTATGGAAGACACCATTTCCCCCCCAAAACCTAATTATTATGCGATTTCATTGCTATACGGGGTGATTGTTGCATGAGGTTCCACTGTACTGTTTCAGTGATAGGCTTTTAAAAATATATTAGAGAGTAAACAAAAACAAAAAGACAAGTTACATTGTAGCACTTTAAAGACTAACTGCTGTATTTTAACGTTAGCTTTCGTGGATCACGTCCACCTCGTCAGACAGAAGATTTTATGTTTTGGATGTTTCAATGAAAGAATGAAAGCTTCTTTTACACTATTGATACTTTTAATTATGGGATAACTAGAAAAGTTAAGCCTAAATGTTGTGTGTAAACAACATAATTTTCAATGTTGCTGTTCTTGTTTTAACTGCACCGTCACCAGGTTTGTTTCTTTATAACTCTTTCTTAGGAAGAATAATGTGTAACTGCAGCAAAACTAGAAGTGATGCGTGGGATTTTATCTATGTGGGATTACAGTAGAAAGGAATGAGATGTATTGATTAGTTGCCTAAAGTTAATTGCCTAATGCATCTCCTACAGCCAATCAATGACGAATCTCTGAAACGCAAACTGAACTCAGTTATGCTAATTTCCATTCCATCACCTGCATCTTTTTGGAGCCAAATAATAAAAAGATAACACAACAGATGTCCAGACTATCAGCATTTTTAACTTTCATGCATGGCTCTGCTTGCATAAAAGATGGCTGAGTGTAGTTTAACCTATCACTATGCTTTCTTTCTTTTTTTCAAAAAGCTAAAACTTGAAAGATATTCCTCAATTACATAGATGAAGAAGTTTAATCAGGATAAAATTGGAAATAGCCCTTGCAGTCAGTCTTGTTTTCAGAGTCTTTAGATAATTGCTGTACAAATTTTACAGGCTTTGGCAAGCCTGCCTACATCCTGCCCCATATAAAGCTAGTATTTCTTGCCAAAGAAAATTTTGTCTTGTTACTAAGTGGCTGGAAATGTGTAAGGTAATGGTCGCCCTTGCTTAAAAGCCAGCCGTATCCGACTCTAGGGTTCAGTGCTCATCTCTGTTTATAGCCAAAGAGCCAGCGCTGTCTGCAACTGCAGACGTTTCCATGGTCATGTGGCAGGCATGACTAAACACCAGAGTGCATGGAACACTGTTTACCTTCCCACTGAAGTAGCACTTATTTATCTACTTGAAATTTCTTACTTTCGAACTGCTAGGTTGGCAGGAGTTGGGACAGAGACGGGCACTCACTCTGTCGTGCAGCACCCGGGTCTCAAACTGCTGACCTTCCAGTCATCAAGAGAAAACAGAGAATTTACTCTATCTGGAAGTACTGGATTTAGCCCTAGTCTTGTATTTGCATTAGCAAAAAACTGTTCTTGCACACATGCTTGAGAAACAAGAAATGAAGATGAACTTTTTAATGTCAAATAATATGACACTGTCCACCATCAGCTGCTGCTCAAAAAGTTTGGCCCAACTTCACTGCAAATTTAAATACAAATCTTGGATCTTTTGCGATTACCTGTTGCAAAAAGCCACACTGATTTGTACATTTATCTGCTATGCTAGCCAACCATTGGGGTGCCTCTGTACCTGATGTATATAAATTAATGCCATGAAATCTCACTCTTATGTCAGACGAAGTGGACTTGATCCACGAAAGCTAACATTAAAAAACAGTAGTCTTTAAGGTTCCACAACATTTTTGTCTTTTCATTTTGTTTACTCCAGGAGTCCCCAACCTTTTCAAGCCGGGGCCCCCCTCAGACTGTTTGCAGCCCTGACTGGTGTACCACTCACCCACTACCGGGACCACCCCGAGCCCCCACCATTCCCCCACTGCCACCACCGGCGATGGCGGGAGACCACCAGTCTGGCCCCCAAACACTCCCCCCCATGCCAACACCAACATTCGCCCCCACGCCGATGTTGCCAACACTCCCCCACATGACATTAGTCCGGCCCACCACCACTCACTCCCACACTGCCAATGCTATCAACGCTACCACCAACACTGGCAACACTCTCCCCCAAACCACCGGTCTGCCAGGCTAACACTCCCCCCTACATCGCCGCTGCCACCGCTTATCTGCTTCCCGGCCTGCCATGGGTGTAGGAGCAGTCCTAACTGTCCTTGCCCATGCTCGGCCAGATCTGCCACTGGGGAAAGTTGTGGGCAGGAGGCCGTGTGCATCTGCTGCTTCCGCCACCACTGCCTCAATCCTTGTCCCCTCCGCCTGGCTTGGCATGTCCCTCTCCCTAACACCACTCTGTAGCAGGGTGGATGTTGTAAGTCTTCTTACAACATCTGTCCTGTTATGGAGCAGTGTTAGGGGCATGCCCAGCCAAGGGGACAAGGACGGTGGCATGGTCCGGATCTGGCCCATGGGCCATAGCCTGGTTGAGAACCCCTGGTTTACTCTCTAATATGCTTGCATACACTAACATGGCTACCACTTTAAAAACTTCAGCTTTTCCTACAAACACAACAAGAAGTCCCCCAAAAGCATGTTATATTTCAGAATGTCAGGGCCAGATTTAGAAACAAGTACAGTAAAGGTTTCCCTTGCTCGAAAGCCAGTCATATCCAACTCTAGGGTTCAGTGCTCATCTCTGTTTCAAAGCCAAAGAGCCAGCGCTGTCTGCTTCTGCAGATGTTTCCGTGGTCATGTGGCAGGCATGACTAGACACCAGAGTACAAGAAACGCTGTTACCTTCCCACCGAAGTTGTCCCTATTTATCTACTTGCAATTTCTTGCTTTCGAACTGCTAGGTTGGCAGGAGCTGGGACAAAGACAGGAGCTCATTCCGTCCTGCAGTACTCGGGAATCGAACTGCTGACCTTCTGCCTCCCAGTCAGAAACCACATTTAATCTGAAATTCTACCCCCAAATTTCAGACCCATAAGAGACCAATCTATTTTGTTCTTGATTCTAGTTTCCAGTACCAAATGTTCCAACTTCTCTAGTCTTTCTCTCACATATCCAACTATTTTTTAACATGCCCTTTGGCATCATTAACAGCGGTGTCAACTTCCTCATGAACTCCTTACTGAAATCCTGCCCTGTAATCAGTTTTCCAAACTCATAACTCTCTGGTTCTTTCAGCCCCAAAACACTCTCCAAAGACTACTGTACTTACTAGTAATTTGATCTTTAATTCTTCTGAACTATGTTTTAGCACCTGCTGAATCTAAAGCTTAAATGTAACTTGAGGCTAGGAAGAAATGCTAAGCAAACAAACCTTGCAGGCCTTTCCAGGAATTGTCTGGTGTTACCTACATCTGGCTGCCATGCTGTGGCTTTCACATCTTGTTCTGCCATGCTAAAATAAACCCCAAAAATGTATTGTTCCTGTGCTCTGTAAAGCTGCTTCCAATTTATGGTGACCTTAGGAATCAGTGACCTCCAAAAGGTCCTGCCATGAAAAGCCTGCTCCCTAAAGCTTTTTTAAAAACCGCATCAAACCATTTTATCTTAGGTCTTCCTCTTTTCTTGCTATACCTTCAACTTTTGCTAGGGTTAGAGTTTTTTCCAGTCAGTCTCATTTTCTCATGACAGATAACATTTTTCATGGCTTCCAAAAGCATGCCGCTCATTCTTTTTTACTTCACTTCAAAAAGTTACCGTATATGCTCGAGTATAAGCTGAGGTTTTTTAGCTCTAAAAATGAGCCCCAAAAGGGGGACTCGGCTTATACTCGGGTCAGTAGCCATGAGGATCCCAATACCATGCCAGATTGAAATGTGCCAACAATTTAATTAATTTTACCATATTTCCATGTATTTTGATTGTTGAAACTCACTAGCAGCTGCTGAATTTCCCACCCTCGGCTTATATTCGGATCAATCTATTTTCCTGGGTTTTCAGGTCAAAAATTAGGTATCTTGGCTTATATTTGGATCAGCTTGTACTCGAGTATATACGGTAAATTACAATTTAACCTGATGACATGAGTCTAGTAGAGCATGAAAGGCTTAGCCAGGCATGGGCTAGGCCTTTCCCTGGTTGACAAGCCACTCTCTTTCCTTAAACTGCTGGTAAGGGGTTCAACAAACTCTTGATGCTAAGAATAGGAGGTGACAAAAAAGTGCTTATTTTAAAATGGATGAGCGGTCTAACTAGGCAGAGTTGCCCATCTCTTGTCAATGATGTTAGGCCGGGACTAAAACTCACCAAAGCGTCCTCCACCCTTGGGCCAGGTGAAAGCAGAAGGCACACATCAAGG
This sequence comes from Bradypodion ventrale, assembly GCA_035047345.1. NCBI lineage: Eukaryota > Metazoa > Chordata > Lepidosauria > Squamata > Chamaeleonidae > Bradypodion > Bradypodion ventrale. Next base: position 11,249,500 of record JAWDJE010000005.1, on the reverse strand, counting down.
TGTCAGCGGTTATGTGATATCCAAATGGCTAAAAACTGCATACCATGGACTTGATTGCTCAAGTCCATTTGCATGTATGGAAGGTTGCTGCGGAGATATCTACAAATGCACGGACTTCTCGCTAAATAACGACTCCAAGGTATAGGAAAGAGGAAACTGGCTGGATAGCTCAGTGGATTGGGTATGGTTGGGATTTCAATTCCTCACTATGCCTCAGCCTAGAAAGTTACCGCAAAATATCTCAGAAGAAGAGAATGGTAAACCGCATCTGAGTATTCTAGAAAATTCTAGAAAGGGCCACCATAAGTGAACTGATGGCAAACAATCACTATTATTAGTATAGGAAGGGTGAAGAAGAGAGCAGGACCTGTTGGCTCGAATGTTTATGGAGTTCTTTTAAAAAGTGAAACTTTAAGAACAATAAATGGGACTGAAACCTTGGTTGATGAGGTGAAAAGGCGGAACTCATTTCTGCTGCCCCCAACTGTAAAACTGACAAATCCCCACACATGATTTTGGTTGCCTTGACGCTATTTGTAGCTGTCATAAAGAATTGAGAACCAAAGGTCCTATGTCAAAATACAAAAACTGGGCAGTAATTTGCTCTAATAAAATGGATATAATGTAAGCACAAACACAATACAATCAACAGAGACAATAAAAAAGCAGAAAAACATGTTTTGACAATGTCTCCATCAGTGGTATAAAACATACTTTTAAAATAGTAAAGCAGCATAATAAACAGGCCAACTGTTACCCAAGCTAATACTAACCAACAGGGAAAATAACCATATTTGTATATGTTCATCATCTAGCACAGGGGTTCTTAACCCATGGCCCGGGGGCTGGATGTGGCCCGTGACATCATTTCATGTGGCCCACCACCACCTTTGCCACACCCAGAAGTGCCATGTGTGGCAGGCAGGGCAAAATGTCCATCTGGCCCCGAAGCTGTCTGAGGGGGCATGACCCGGCCCTCAACTTGAAAAGGTTGAGAACTCCTGATCTAGCAGCTGGAAGGTTGGATTTGGATACCAAAGAGCTGTACTTGGGGACATGAAAGGAGCTTCATTCGGGCATCCCCTAAAAATCTTTTCAAATCAGACTAATCTGAAGCCCTTCTTTTCACCTGTATGGTCATTCCCTCTTCAAAAAGTTCAGAGTATTGTAGATAAACCAACAAGCATATGGGACACCTGTCAGAGTCACAGATTTTGGGTTGTAGTATGTAGACTGCACTCCATTAAAACATAGTTCTTTAGCAAATCTCCTTTTGCTGGAGGGGTATGCAAATAAGCTAAACATAAGTGGCTGCAAGCTACTCGTTATCAGGGAGCAATGGTTGGGCTAATGCAGCGTTCCTCAAACTTGGCTCTCCAGGTGTTCTTGGACTTCAATTACCAGAAGCCCAGGTCAGAGCTTCTGGGAACTGAAGTCCAAGAATACCTACCTGGGGAGCCAAGTTTGAGGAACCCTGGACTAATGGAACCTGTAGAAACCTCTCTTACTTTGTAGACTGAGTTTCCAACTTTATCATCCCTCAAAGCCAAGAGCACTGGAAACTCCTCCCACCCTGCTTCGCTTCACAACCTGCCAGCCAAATCCTATTAAGCACCCGTCACTGTCAATGTTTATTTCTAGCAAAAGAGGAAGGCTAGATCCCTAATAAACAGTGAGAGGTAAAGCCCATGAAGATCAGAGAAGCAGCAGGCTGGACAAGAGAAAGAAGATGCAACTCATTAATTAGCATCTATCCCATGAAACCATGGCAAAAACAAGGCCTTAAAGGCATGAGCAACTTCAGTGATTAAACTCTCAGAGAACTATCCTGTGTGCAGCTGACTAGTCACCAGACTGGTTCCAGAGTTTTATTTGTTTTAAACCAATGTTTCAAAATCTTTTGCAATTTATATCTCACCCATCATTCTTTCAAACATGTTTCAAAACAAAGGGCTCACTTTTTCAAGAAAGATTTTCCAAGAAGGATATTTTTAAGTTTATAAGCATTCTGTTATTGTATTTACAACAAAAATAAAGCAAAACCAAAAGTATTGTGGCACCTGTAAGACTAACAGATTTTATATCATTGTAAACTTTCAATCCACTTTCTCACATCTTCCTTGTTATTATAATTACTGTTTATAGCTGGGGGGGGGGGAGTACAAGATGTTGTTGGACTCTAATTTCCGTCATCCTCAGCCATTGCTATGCTGGCTAAGTACATGGGAGTCAAGAGTCTAAAATTGGATGCAAGACTACACATTGCATACCTGGCTTTACATACAGGTTGTTCCGAAATCATTTAAAATTACAGTAGCATTGCTGGGAGCAGACAGAAACAAACCAAAACAGCAATGCCAGTCATCTCAAAATTGTAACAATTTTGTTGGATACAGAATTCTACTGACACCGTAGTTGAAAAATACAGAGTGCTAAAAAACAACAGTTGGATAATCTATACCTATAAGGAAGAGGTGTGGCCGTACGTATGCAGAATACGTTTCCACACCCTGGGAGCAAATCCCATGATACTTGGCACACACGTACCTTTCGCAACCAGGGTCATCACTGGGAGGGTCCTGAGGCTGAGGGTGGGGCCTGCGCCCAACAAATACAACAAAACGTAAAAACTACAACTCCCAGCAGACACTGCAGTGCAACACGGCCAATCAGGGAAGGCAGGCTGAGAGCGAGAGGCGGGGCATGTACGCACACAGACCAACTGCCACCCACAAAGCATAGCATGGCCAAGAAACACAGTGGCGCCCATTGCCAGGACGCACGAGGCCGTAGCAGCAAGGCCGCCACAGGCAGCCAGCATGCCCAGCACAGCAATGGAGGCCAAGAAGATGCCCCCAAAATAGCCGGGAAAACCTCAGGCACCCCTAGCCAAGGGGGCACGGAGCCGCTGTGGCAAGATACCTACAACACCAAATGAAAAGCCAAAACCTATAGGGCCTTACCGTGCCACCGGAATCGCCTTCACTGGGCCCTCGGAGAGGGAGAAGGGGAAGAAGACGAAAATGGGAAGGATGGGAGAGGAAGGAGGGGGAGGAAGGAAACACAGGGAGAATGGGGAAAGAGGAGAGAAAGAAAAGTCACCGCCCCTCCTTTCAAAAAACAACAACACACACACGGACAAGCTGGCGGTGGCCGTGGCCTTGCTGGCAGGCCTGGGGGAGAAGAGCCTGCTGTTGCTGTGGCAACAGGGGCCTCCGGACAAGCAGACTGCCTGCAGGACAGGGAACAGGGCAGGGGCGCCTGATACGGGACTCTCCTTGCCAGGATTGGGTCCAACCCGGGCACAGACGGGTACCCCTGCTAGTCCATGATAAGGTTGATTGGAGATAGTACATCACATTTCTAAGAGGGCAATGGGGAAATCAGTTCTTGGTAATTGTTATGCAAATCCAAGGTCTTGCCTATATAACTTCTGCATCCCGACCAAATTGAGAACCACTGTTTCAGAAGACAAGTGAGAGGGAAGAAATATCCACCAAATTCAAACAATGAAACTCAGGTGCAGAGTAGTTCTTGGCAGTCCAAGGGTCAAAGTGCAAACAGCAAAGGTAATTCTGAATGTTCATCAGAAGGAGCAGACAAAAAGCTAAAGAAACCAACCAACCTGGAGAAAGAAAAAACATAGTGGACTGAAGAGGTGAATAGATGTAGGAACTCTTTAATAATTTGCTAATCATGACTTTCCAATTTTTTACAAAATTGTTGTTCAGTCGCAGTTGATTCTGACCCTTTGTGACTCCATGGACCACCACTCCTCTGTCATCTGCCATACTCCATGCCCACCTAGATCTACGCACACTGAGTAAATGATGACATCTAGCCATCTCATCTTCTGCTGCCCCTTTCTCCTTTTGCCTTCAATCTTAATAGCAAATGTTTAAAACAGGGGTGCCCAAACTTTTTGCACCGGAACAGCTGGGTGGGCCTGACCACGCCCTTGGAAGTGAGCACGTTTGCACATGCACATCAGAAACCACTCCCGGAAGTGGTTCTGGAAGTCTCTGCGTATGGCAAATGCGTCTCCACCACTCCCGGAAGTGATTTAGGATGCATATGCGCATTGTCCCCCACCTACTTCCAGGATCAGCAAGGGCATTGTGGGCTGGATGAATTGGCATCGAGGGCCTAATACGGCCCACAGGCCATAGTTTGGGCACCCCTGGTTTAAAATTTTAGAATTTATTTTGATTAAATGTAACAATTAACTGATGAATCACTTAAAAGGATAAGAACATAAGAACATAAGAACAGCCTTGCTGGAACAGGCCACAGCCCATCCAGTCCAGCATTCTGTCTCACACAGTGGCTCACCATTTCCTTCAGGGTATTCCCAAGGAGATGCCTTCACCTGCTTAGGATTCCCTGGAAATGGCATTGAGAGATATCCTGCCTATCTCTCCAACCCGGAGGTTGTCCTTAGGTAGCCATAATTATAGCCATTGATAGCCTTGTCCTCCATGAACTTGTCTAATCCTTTCTTAAAGCTGTGAAGACTGACCGCTGTCACCACTTCTTCTGGCAGGGAGTTCCATAGACCAGTAATCCTCTGGGTGAAAAAGTACTTTCTCTTATTTGTTTGAGAACTAGTACCCAAAAGTTTCATGGAGTGTCCCCTAGTTCTAGTGTTGTGCGATAGGGAAAACAGTTTTTCCTTATCTACCTTGTCCACACCGTGCATGATTTTATAAACTTCAATCAGGTCACCTCTTAGACGTCGTCGTTCAAGAGTGAAGAGGCCCAACCGTTGCAGCCTCAGATGGTAAGGAAGGTGTTCCAGTCCCCTAATCATTCTGGTTGCCCTCCTCTGTACTTTCTCCAACTCCATAATATCCTTCTGGAGGTATGGTGACCAGAACTGTACACAATATTCCAGATGGGGCCTCACCATAGATTTATAAAGAGGCAAAATGACACTTGCTGACTTATTTTCTATACCCTTCCTAATGATCCCTAACATTGAGTTTGCTTTTTTCACTGCTGAGGCACACTGGGTTGACACCTTCATTGAGCTGTCCACCAGGACACCAAGGTCCCTTTCCTGGTTTGTCGCAGAGAGTTCAGACCCCATCAGTTTATAAATGTAATTGGGGTTTTTTGCCCCAACATGCATCACTCTGCACTTACTGATGTTGAAACTCATTTGCCACTGTTTTGCCCACTCCCCCAGTGTCAAGAGATCCCTCTGGAGCTCTTCACAATCTCTCACAGTTTTCACTACCCTGTATAATTTAGTGTCGTCAGCAAATATGGCTACCTTGCTTTTTACTCCTACGTCTAGATCATTTATGAAGAGGTTGAAAAGCAGGGGTCCCAGTACTGAACCTTGGGGGACCCCACTCTTTACTTCCCTCCACTTGGAGAAGTGTCCATTTAGTGCTACCCTCTGTTTCCTGTCCCTTAGCCAGTTGCTGATCCAGGACAAGACCTGTCCCTTTATTCCATGACTGGTAAGTTTATTCAAGAGCCTTTGGTGTGGGACCTTGTCAAAAGCCTTCTGAAAGTCCAGATAAACAATGTCAACTGGATCCCCCTTATCCACATGCTTGTTGACACTCTCAAAAAATTCCAACAGATTAGTGAGGCATGATTTGCCCTTGCAAAAACCATGTTGGCTCTCCTTTAGCAGTGCCTTCTCTTCTATGTAACTATTAATTCTGTCTTTTAGGATGGTTTCCATCACTTTACCTGGGACACATGTCAAACTGACAGGCCGGTAATTTCCTGGATCACCCCTGGATCCTTTTTTGAAAATTGGTGTTACATTCGCTACCTTCCAGTCATCAGGCACAAAGCCTGATTTGAGGGAAAGATTATATATTTTGGCTAGGATATCAGCAATTTCATCTTTAAGTTCCCTGAGAACTCGTGGATGGATGCCATCTGGTCCTGGGGATTTGTTAGTGTTTAGCTTAACAAGACATGCAAGGACCTCCTCCCTGGTTATTTCTATCTTGCTTAATTCTTCGGTTTCCCTCCCTACGAAGATAGGCTCTGTTTTGGGCATGTGGTCTCTGTCTTCTTCAGTGAATACTGAAGCAAAGAATTCATTGAGTCTCTCTGCAATCTCTGTTTCCTCTTTAATAACCCCTTGCCTTCCATTGTCATCTAATGGTCCAATGGCCTTCCTAGTTGGGTTCTTACTTCTAATGTACTTAAAGAAGTCTTTGTTATTTCTCTGAGTATTTTTAGCTATACGCTCCTCAAAGTCTTGCTTTGCTTTCCTGATTGTTGCCTTGCATTTGTTCTGCCAGAATTTATGTTTCTGCCTGCTGTCCTCATTTGGACAAGCCTTCCATCTTCTAAATGAGCTTTTCTTGCTCTTGATCACTTCCCGAACAGCTCCTGTAAGCCACATCGGAGTCCTCTTGGACCTGGCAGTGCCCTTTTTCCTTTTGGGTATGCATTCCAATTGAGCCTCTGTTATTGTTTTTGTAAACAGCCTCCATGCCTCTTGGAGTGTTTGGACTCTCTCAATTTTCCCTTTCAGTTTCTTTTTTACTAGTTTCCTCATCTTTGGGAAATTTCCTTTTTGAAAATTTAAGGTCTCTGTGTTAGATTTTATCAGTGACTTGCGGTCTATGATCAAGTTAAACATAATTGAGTTGTGGTCACTGTTCCCTATTGGATCAGTCACATTAACATCTTGCACCAGATCCTGAGTATTACTCAGAATCAAGTCAAGGATTCTTGTACCTCTAGTTGGGTCTTCAACCATCTGTCCCAGGGAACAATCATTGAGCATATCTAGGAACTTTATCTCTTTATCATGTGCTGAACAACAGTTCACCCAGTCTATGTGAGGGTAATTGAAGTCCCCCATTATAACCAGGCTTCCCTTCCTGGATGCCTCCTTTACAACATTCTCCAACTGCCAGTCTCCCTCAAGAGTTTGGGTCGGAGGCCGATAGTATATGCCTACTGTTAGACCATCCTTGTGGCCTGGTACTCTTACCCACAGAGCTTCTAATGGTGACTCCAAATCACCTAGATATTCCAATTCATACGATTTTATCACTTCTTTGACATACAAGGCTACACCACCTCCTGTTTGCCCCTTCCTATCCTTCCTGTACAGTTTGTAGCCTGGGATAACTGTATCCCATTGGTTATCATCCGTCCACCAGGTTTCAGTGATACCAATAATATCAATATTTTTATCTATTGCTAAGTATTCCAGCTCCCCTATTTTGTTCCGGAGGCTTCTGGCATTTGTATACAAGCATTTATATATGCTTTCCTGATACAGTCTTTTGTGTCCAGTTGCATTGTTAGACCGCCTCTTGCATCCTTCTGCTAGAGTGCTGGTGACTAGCTCCTTGCTCTGCTCAGTAAATTTTGCATCCTCCTCACTACTCAAGTACACACTTTCCCGAACCGGATGCTGCCCAGCTCCTGTCGGCTTTCCCCCAGTTATCAGTTTAAAAGCTGCTCTGCAGCCTTTTTGATGTTGAGTGCCAGCAATCTGGTCCCATCATGGTTTAAATGCAACCCATCCCTCCTGAACAGATTTGGCTTGTCCCAAAATGTTCTCCAGTTCCTGACAAATCTGAAGCCCTCCTCTCGACACCACCGCCTCATCCACGCATTGAGGCTTCTGAGCTCTGCCTGCCTGGTAGGTCCTGCGCGAGGGACCGGCAGCACTTCTGAAAATGCTACCTTGGAAGTCCGGGACTTCAATCTTCTTCCTAACAACCTAAATTTGGCTTCCAGGACAGACCGCTTGGCCTTCCCAACATCATTAGTACCAACGTGTACCATGACAACTGGCTCGTTCCCAGTTCTCTCTAACAATCTATCTAGATTTCTTGTGATGTCTGCAACTTTTGCACCTGGCAGGCAAGTCACCATACGGTTATCATGTGCATCACAAATCCATTTCTCTGTATTTCTAATTATTGAATCGCCTAGTACAAGGAGCCTCTCTCCTGCAATCTGTTCATCTACATGCACCTCATCAACCATATTAAGGGAGAGAACCTCAGTTTGTTCCTGTTGTTCATCTTCCTGGATCTCATCAAGTGTGATGAAGGAGAGATCATCAGGTGGAACCAGTTGTTCCTCTGTGTGTTCCTCATCAGGTGTGATAAGGGAAAGAGCCTCAAATTTATTCTGTAATTTCAGACTCTCAGAGTGATCCCCTACTCTTCTCCTCCTTTGAGTCACATTCCTCCAACCATCTCCCTCCTGAGTTAGTGAAGGCCCTTCTCCCTCAGAACTGTGCCCTGTCACTTCTTTGTCCAGCATAGTCTGCTCCGCTCTGTCCAAGAACAGCTCAAGCTCCTTAATTTGTTGGTGGTTAGATATGCGGGCCTCTAGCTGCTGGACCTTCTCTTCTAGTAGTGCAACCAGCTTGCACTTGCTGCAAGTGTAGTTCTCCATATGCTTTGGCAAGAACACAAACATGGCACAAGAATTGCAGGTAACTACAGCTGTTCCCTCAGAATCCATTTTAACAAGTGCAGTATTCTGGGCCTCAAAAATGTACACGTTTACTACCTTTCTACCTAGTAAGACTATAAATTTTTTTTCCTAGTTTGCGCGGGCCTCTAAAGCAGCTCTACTCCAACTGCAAAACTTACCAGTGCTCACTTCCTTTGTTTGGCTCTCCTCAGCAGCAGCTCTGCTTAAGAGCAATTGCAGAGTCAAAATGGTATCTTTTAACGCAGAGATGGACATAGGGCATCCCTTAAGATGTCAGTGAACTGTGGATTCCATTAGCCCCTAACCAACCTAAACAATGGCGAGAAATGCAGGAAATCACAGCCTAACAAAATCTGAGGGCCACATTTTACCCTCCTGCTTTAACCAACAAAAAGCTATTCCAGGGCTTTGACATTGTTTTTCTGTTCTTATATTTCCCTTGATTATGAGCAGTCTTGAGGTTTGGGGGCAATAAGGGAAGGATACAAATACAGTAATGTAATCAAACAATTAATACTGATCAGTTGACAGCCCTAGTTAAAGTAGAGCATAAAAAAGTGACAAGTTGGCACTTTTGAAGGTGGAAGGGTGGGCTGTGAGCAGCAAGCAAATACACAATTAATGCCACATGACATACTTTTATTTATTTATTTTTTAAAGGATGGCGGAGGAGAGAAATCCCAAGCAAATTGTTACAGATTTTATAAATAGGTACAACTTCGGTGGGAAGGAAAACAGTGTTCCGTGCACTCCAGTGTCTAGTCATGCCTGCTACATGTCCATGGAAATGGCTGCAAAGGCAGACAAAGGCACCTAGGACAAATATTCTATCAGTCAAACAGATGGGGCACACCCTATTGGAATTCACTCATTCACAACAGCTAAGTGAAATACCAGAAGGCACACAGATTAGGAAAAAACATGCTGTTATCATGACACAGCCATTTACAACTAACCAAGTCATCTCAAGGAATCAAATGATGGAAATGTCAGGGAAACAAAAGGGAATGTATTCAATCACATCAGAGAAAATTGTATCTCATTAGCCAATCGTTCATATGCAAATCCACTGGAAAGTATTTTAATTAAAAGCTTAATCTTGACAGCTCCCCGTCTTGCAGTTCTTGTTAAACAGTTGTGGGCAGTTATGTATATATTACCATATGCAGAGACACAATGTATGTCAAAGAAATCCAAAACCCATGTTTACATTTATTCAAATTAAACTAATTTGCCTAAATTGCATTAATTTGCTTTGCTTGCCAGAACAGAGTTTGGGGCAAGTTGGAATTTTGGCAAGGACCGACATAGCCAACAATAGGGGAGCAGACCACTCCATAGGCAGGAACCCTGTCCCCAAATCCCATGCTAAAGGAATTTCAAGCAGCAGGTGACGAGAAATGGACTCTCCTTGAGCCATGGAAATGATTGTTGCCAGCCAGACTAGACAATAGCTGGGCTTGAAGGATGAATGTGCTAGTTTAATACAAAAGCCAGACCTTCGGAAATGTATCTTTGGATTAAACTCTGAGAATCTTCCAATTATTATGGGGAATGCAATACAAGAAGATCTGTGGTCATACAAAATCTTTACTTTGATTTAGCCTCAAAAAAGGGGGGAGATGAAATTATACTCATTTGTGTTCACTAATAATAATTTCATGTCAGAAATCATTCTGGGTTGAAAGGATTTTTACGGAAGAAACTCTGCTCAGAGAACACCCAAATGAGGCTCCTTTTAGGTCCCCAAGAAACGGATGCTCAATCCGTCATGCAGTACTTGGGTCTCGAACTGCTGACTTACCAGCCTTTGAGCTAACAAGGCAAGCTTCTTCAGTTAGGAGTTCAGTTGCTTCCTTGGCGGTAACAGCTCACTAGGGATATAGAACTGGTAAAACCTCTTTTAAAATGTCTCATATTAAGGCCACTATAAGTTGATTCTGACTTGACAGCACATAACAACAACATAAAGAAGCTGTGCAGTCTCAAAGCAACGTGGTAGGGAATGAGAAACCTCATCTGAGCATTCTATGCCTAGAAACCCCCAGAAGGGGTCAAAGTATGTTAGAAATGACTCGATGGCATATAATTACTATCAGAAAGAAGTTTGGCTATTGTGTTACATTGTGTAACTCAGTCAGGAATGACATATCCCAGCTTAATAAAGAGACATGTGTAGCAGCTTTTTGGGTATTCAATCAGCCTTTTCCTCCCCTGCTTGATACCAAAGTATCAACTCCAATCATGTATATTGTATATGCACCTGAAATCCTGGATAATTATTTTAAGCATCTGTATGAAGAAGGTTGTTGCCTATGAAAGGTCGTGCTACTGTAAATGCAAAGTACCAGAGGACTTTTTGATTTTATGCAAAAGACTAAAACAGACTCCCTTTAGTGTATCTACCACAACCTCCCACTCTGTTTGAACTGGGAAACTATAGTAAAGAAGGAACAAGTCCACACTTTACACCAACTTTCAACTAGTGTACCGTAAATCTGGATATCACAGTCTTGCTGTTTGGGTAAAATGGAAACTGCAATTAAGAGGATATGTCCAGATTTATGATAAAGCGGACTTGACCCATGAAAGCTAACATTAAAATGCAGCAGTTAGTCTTTAAAGTGCCACAACATTTTTGTCTTTTTGTTTTGTTTACTCTCTGATGTCTAGGTTTAATTTCAGTACAATGAAGGGAAGATCAGAGTTCCCTACAATGTCAAGAGGCTATTGTATGTGAGTATTTGAATACAGCAAGTGAAAACCACACTGAAAATGCTCACATCTTTTTTTTGGGGGGGGGGGACCCTTTTGACTAGAGTTCTACTGAGAAAAACTGTACACGAAAGCAACTGGTTATTGGTCTTATTTTCTGTGAGCCGTCCAGAGTCTTCTGAGTTGGGTGGCAATATAAATCAGAAAAATAATAAATAAATAAACTGTGCAAGTGGTTTTCTATTTTGTGTCTATCATGTTTGCAACCACTGTTGCTGGTCATAGAAGAGACAACCCACCACAAGAGGCAAAACACTTGCGTGATTACCCTTGTACTGTATGGGATTCCCAACAGGATTCAGGCTCTTAAAAGTCAACCTCCGCCACACTTGGGACACAGTCCTATTACAACTCTAGAAGCAAGAAACCCAAGTTCAAATTAACACCTCATTGTGAATTCATGAGAAAAATTTGGGACAAGCCAGAATTGCTTATAGGGTGCTCATTAACTAATGCTAATTAACTTGTGACCTGCCTGGTTAGCACACTAGGCACTATGGGGCAGTATATAAGTGTAATTGCTATTGCTATTACAGCGTCCATCACAAAAAAAACTTTGCTAGATACCAATCCCTTTCACTCAACAATGAAAACTGCAGGTTATGAGTGATAAAGCCCTATATGACTTCAATCCTAGCTAACTGAAAGGCCTTGTTTTGCCAGACAAGTCTGTCCGGGCTTTCAAATCTGCAGAACACACTCTTTGCTCATGATTTTTCAGTAGCCATTCCCAGACTATGAAACTTTCTGACAAGAGACACTAACTTAGCCAAACCCCCAATGTCATTATGCTAACATGCAAGCACCTGACTAAATTCAGGCAGTGGACTGATCTGCAAGGAAAGGTTCTTTAAAGGATGCTTCACTTTGATTTTCTTGCTGGCTAATCTTTCTCACACCAGGTCAGCCGAAAGGAACTGCAGAATGAACTCACCAAAAGGTGCCTTCATTTTGGCAGTTTCACATCTGGCCTAGACATGCAGAAGCTGGCTTGAGACTTAATATCAAGAAAACCAAGATAATGGCAACAGGTCCGATCAGTTCCTGGAAAATAGATGGGGAAGAAGTAGAAGCAGTGACAGATTTTACTTTCCTGGGATCTAAGATCATTGCAGATGACGACTGTAGCCATGAAATAAAAAGACGACTGATTATGGGGAGACAAGCTATGAAAAACCTGGGGAATATAGTGAAAAGCAGAGACATCACCTTGAAAACAAAAATTCACATAGTCAAAGCAATGGTATTCCCAGTGATAATGTATGGGTGTGAGAGCTGGACCATTAGGAAACCTGAGCACAGAAGAATAGATGCCTTTGAAATATGGTGTTGAAATATGGTGTCCTGAGAGCCCCTTGGACAGCAAAGAGAACAAATAGGTCAATATTAGAAGAAATCAACCCTGACTGTTCACTGGAGGGACAAATAGTGAAGATGAAGCTAAAGTACTTATTGGACATCAAATGAGAAGAGAGGACTCACTTGAGAAGGCCTTGATGCTGGGAAAGGTAGAGGGCAAGAGAAGAAGGGGGTGTCCAAAGATGAGATGGCTAGATGGTATTGTAGACGCAATGGGCACAGAGCTGGGCGGGCTGAGGGGGATGGTGGAGGACAGAGGTGCCTGGAGGAAAATGGTCCATGGGGTCGCAAAGGGTCGGAATCGACTGTGCGACTGAACAACAACTAGACATGGAAGAATAGTAACTATGGTACTTAACAGATATGTGACACCTGATTTCATCATATTTTAATACTTACAAACTCTTTTCTCTCAATAGTACTTGTTTTTATAACTCTTCTATATATCCCAGGCTTTGAGAGAAAAGGCAGGAATCAGATAAAAATCAAATTAAGTAGTCTGTCATCTGCAAAGTTTTAATAATGAACTAGGAGTGTGGCAGGAATGGGTGGAATGAAATTAAAATGATTTGCTTATAAGAATGCCAAAAAATCTTAGCAAAAACATTTTAACATACTTTTCTTTAAGGATCTCAACTGTTTTGTGGGTCTGTTGTTTTTTGATAGGAAGGGAAAGACAATATTGTGATTAATTAACTCTTGTTTCAATGTGTGGTTTAGAATTGCCTCGTTTTACTCAGATTAGTATATATGCATCCTACTTTTCCTCTCAAGGATTTCTGCCTTCTTTAGTACCTTCCAAGGTGAGTCATAATGAGGTCTAGTGACTTGCCCATATTAAATTATAGTATGCCTTGTAACTAAACAGAGGCTCCTTCATCAAGGCCCAACACACTGAATGAAAGCTAGCCTTGCTGCCGAGATTAAATCCAGAGGAGAGCAGTCTGCTTTTTACATCCTTTTTGTCTTTTTATGGCTTTTCCTACAGCCCACTGAGGACAGCAACCTTCAACCTCTGCCCAAAGTCAGTATTCAAGGATTTCCTGCCCCTCTCCAGGTGTGCCAGAATCACATGCTGTCTGAGCCATGTGGGGCAAGCGGCTCAGACGTCAATCTGCGCATGGAAAATATGTACCACTCCTAAGACTCTGCACCAGAGAGGTGGATGGTGCCCACTGGGGTTGGTGGAGAAGACAGGTGGCAGGAATGGGACTGACAGGCAAAGGGTAACATTCACATGTGCACAAAGCTACATGCATACAAACAAAGGGTAGCAAGTATTTATCCGCTCATGCAAGAGGAGGCGAACAGGGGCCCCTGACCTTCTGCGTCTGATACAGAGGCAGGCAGGAATGGAGGTGTGGAATCGCTTGAAGACTGCACAGCAAACAACTTGCCCTAATTCATGAGCCTCCAATGCTCTGTACCGAACACCACATAGTCCTCCTCCCAACATGCTTCACAGCCCCACTTGAAGGAGTGCAACATCACACTCACTCACAACACACACACACACACACACCTCCTCCTTTGTGGCAGCAGCTACTGTAGCTGATTAGGTGCATTCCTTCCAACTCCTTTTTCTTACGCCATCACTGTTATACTTGGCTGGGATTCTAAAACTTGCCTCAGCTCCGTTAAAAGGACAGCCAAGCACATTTAATCCATTCCTTGCCAATTAAATACACACATTTTAATAGGTTAAAAAAAAAGAAAGGAAACAGTCCATCTGTCGATTTGATCAGGACTTACATCAGTCTGCTATGTTTCCACAAAAGTGCTTGGTGACAGATTTTCATGGATTATATCTACTGTATATCCCATCTTAATTTATTGTACTTACTGTCTTTCTTTGTGTTTTCCCCCTCATTATCTTTATACTGTATCTCCCATTTTCCCCCAGGGAACCCACAATAGCATATATAGCTACTTCCTCTATCCCTGCTCTATCCCTGCTTTATCATCACAACAATCTTAGGAGGAAGACCAGACTTGAGCAAACCTGACCAACCTAAGATCACCTAACGAAGGTTGTAGTTCCAGAAAAAAAACTAAAATTTGTATATTTCATACCTTCCAGTTCAGCATTCCAGCTATTATACCACAACATGAAAAACCTTTTGGTCTTAAGAAATTTCACTGCCTCCAACCAATATTTCAGCGGTAAGACTCAGGTGACTTTTAGCAATAGCAATTAGATTTATATACCGCCCCATTGTGCTTAGTGTAGTCTCTGGGCGGTTCACGAGTTAATTAGCATTTTAAGGTCTTATTCCTGGTTTATTACCACTGTACATGAATGTAAAAATATTAAGTCTTATCCCCCAGGCTTTTCTAGTATGATGAGTCACACAGCACATCTACAGGTGAAACTCGGAAAATTAGACTATCGTGCAAATGTCGATTCATTTCACTTAAAAGGTGAAACAAATGTATGAGATAGACTCACAACATGCAAAGCGAGAGATGTCATGCCTTAATTCGTTATAATTGTGATGATCATGGCAATGTACAGCGTACATGAGATTATGTGATGATTATGGGGTACATGAGATTGGAGGGTGGGGTTTTCATAAACTGTAAACCATAAGCATCAGTATTATAACAAAGTAACGCTTGAACTATCTCGCTGTGCATACAATGAGTCTATCTCATATATTTGTTTCACCTTTTAAGTTGCACTACTGGACTGAAAGAACATTTGCATGATATTCTAATTTTCCCAGTTTCACCTGTATATACCTCTCCATAACACTTAGTGCACAAGGTAATTAGCATTTTAAGGTCTTATTCTGGTTTATTACCATTGTACATGAAAGTAAAATAGTAAGTCTTATCCCCCAGGCTTTTCTAGTATGATGAGTCACACAGCACATCTATGTGTGCTTCCTTCTCACACACACACACACACACACATATAGATGCACACTCACTTTCTGTAGTTAAAAACCTGCACCCCAGGAATTTTTTACTGCTGGGATCAGAAACCCAAAAACGAAATCGAGATAGGGAGAGGGGGGGGAGGGTGGACCAAAAACCCCTACCCTTTCCAGAACACCTCTGGGGTGGGGAGAGTATGTTGGGTTTTTAATTTTTTTTAATTGTTTTGTGTATGTTTTAACTTGTTGTGAGCCGCCCTGAGTCGGGTTTACCTGATTGGGCGGCATAGAAATCTGAATTTAAATAAAATAAATAAATAGATAAATAAATAAATAAATAAATCCCATCCTACCCGTCGGTTGCACACCGGAGTAAGAAAGGGTCGCTATTTCGGGTGGAGGAGTGAGGGGGTGGGGTGGGGGGTAAGAAACCGGTACTGAAGGAAGGGAGACCGGCAGGGGGGAAAAGGGTGGGTGGGATCAAAACCCGAAGAGGGAACAATCGGAGCTGAAGAGGGAGAAGATAAAGGAATGTGAAAGAGGGGGTTTCGGAGGGGGGGAGAGGGAGGAAGAAAGAGCGCGCCAAAGGGAGGGAAGAGGTGGATGGAAAGAAGGGAAAGAGTGGGAAAGCGAAAGGGACAAAACGGAGCCCAATATAGGCGCGCTTTTTGCCCCGAATGGAAGCCATGGGGAGTGGGGGCGAGCCTGACTAATCAGCCGGGCTCCCTCTCGTGCTGGACGGCGATACTTACCGGCAGTGCGGCCTCCACCTCCTCCTCGCACAGCCCAAGTTCAACAGTTACTCCCGAGCCGGCGAGAGCGCAACGCCGCCGCCGCCGCCACAGGGGACCTCCTCCTCCTCTTCCTCCTCCTCCTCCTCCTCCTCCTGAGCCGGAGTCCCGGTCGCGCCCTCGGGCGGCGGCAGCGGCAGTAGCATTGCCTCGGACTGCAGCAGTGCAGCCGCCACCACGGGGGGGGGGGGGGGGGTGAATAGAGAGCGAGACGAGGCGGGAAAGACGGGCGGGGGAGAGAAACGGAGCAGGGGGCCACCACCCGCCGAGGGCCCCCTCACGGGCGACCCCCCCGGGACTCCTCCCGAGCTTTGCGAAAGGCGGGCGGGAGAGAGAGGGAGCCTACACTAATTAGACGAGGCGGCGGCCCCAGGCTGGACCGGTCTCGCGCGCCCGGCGCGCCCCCCCCCCCCTCACCGGTAATCCCCTCTCGCCGCCGGCGCTCCGGATTGGCTCCCGCCGGCGGCTCAATTTGCATATGAATGCCTCTTCTCTTCTTCTCCCCCCCCCCCTCCGAAGGTGCGGGCAGCCCTCATGGAGGAGGGAGGGAAGGAAAGGAGGGAGGGAGGGAGGGAGGGTGGGAGTGATCGCAATTAGCAATAACAATAATTACACTCATATAGGTGGCATAGTGGATATAAGACCCTGAACTTCAGGCCTCCCGGAAGGTCAGCAGTTCGAGATCCCAGCTCCTGCCCACCTGATACCCTGAAGTGGCTTATTTATTCAATTATTTTGTGTTACCCAGAAATAGGGTCACTTGAGATCAGTGTGCCATTTGGATGCAACTGGCATACTGCTTCTCCCTCCCAAGCGAAGAGCCAGCCTGTGTCACCTTGGGTGAGCTGCACAGCCCAAGGGCATCCCCAGAAGAAGGGAATGATAAGCCAACTCTGAATTCCCTACCTAGAAAACCAGGAAAAGGTTACCATAAGTCAGAATTAACTTGAGGGCATTTGATTGTTATTATTAGACGTGATCAGTGGTATATGTTTTTATATGAAAGGTCTCTAAAGTGAGATAGAGCTGGGGAGTCAGTATTATTTCATGCTCTTTGTGTCCTCAGTTGTCCAGCTAGATTCAGTGAGATGTCAAAATGCTTAAATTCACCTGGATAGTACCTTTTGTTTCTTCTAGACAGTGCTTTCTACAAACTCATTAGTCAGCCTTGCTCTAGAGATCTCTGGAACCTGTTTATTATGTCAGCTGCTGACATCAAGGCAATTCATCAAGAGAAAAATTAATTTATACTATATAATAAATGTCTCTTCCCCCTAAAAGGAACTACATACCAAAGTCTAGAAGGAATGAAAGTACTTCTTCCGTGTCTAGGCCAGACATGAATCTGCAAAAATGAAGGCACCTTTTGGTGAGTTCATTCTGCAGTTCCCCTTACCTGACTTAGTATGAGAAAAATTAGCCAGCAACACAAGGTTGCCATTACCAGGGCTTGATTGTGGTTCAAAAATACCACAATCTTGGAGGAGGCTCTTTTTGTGTATCCCAATGAAAGTAATGAATTCTAGTATTTAAAAAAACTGTTGCATTTTTAAAAAAATCTTGACATTCAGCAGGTATGCACATGTTTACAGAAATCAACACTGAGTGGGTTTTCCCCCTTAAATCTAGTACAGTGGTACCTCGCTTAAAGAGCATAATGCGTTCCACAGGATTGCTCTTTCAGAGAGTTTGCTCTTTAAGTGAAACACCATTGTAAGTGACCAATTGTAACTTCTGGGGGGAAGATTGCAAACCACTATTTAGTTGTTAAGTGAGTTTTTGGTTGGTTTTAGTTGTTAAGCGAGAGGACTATTCAGAGAAAATTCTGCTCTTTAAGCTAGTTAGTCTCTAAGCAAGGTGCTCTTTATGCGAGATTTTACTGTAATTTGGGTTAAATTGATTTTTGTTTCATTTTTGGTACAATATTTGTTTTTTCAAACATGCTTACAGAGTACATAGTATGTCCAAATGCCCCCCCCGCATACACACACACACACACAAATATGTTGAATCACAACTCCAAAGTTGTAACACAAAGAAACTTCAGCTTTTCAAAGCGTTTGCACACAGAGTCTCTAGTTACAAAGAAGAGTGAAGCTAAAAGACAGCCAAGATCAGCCCAGTCAATGTTGCTCTGTCCCTTCACCCAAAACGATATGTGGTATCCCAAACTACCCAAGTTATAAAATAAGAGCCAGAAGATTCCATTAGCACCACTATGCATGACAGGAAACCTAAAATACTAACAAATTAAATAATCATTTGCTGTCATTTTTTTTATAAGCCAAATCTCCTGCTAATGGTAAGGTAAAGGTCTGTCTTGCTTGAAAGCCACCTGTGTCTTGACACATTTCCATTTACAGCTAAAAAGCCAGTGCTGTCTAAGTCTGTAGACATTTCCATCTTCATGTGGCAGGCATAACTAGACGCTGGAGCATACCTGTCAAGTTTTGGATTTGGAAATAAGGGAAATTTCCTGGCAGATACGGGATACTTGACAGCTATGCTTATCCTGTGCTGCCCTCCAATGGCAGCAATAGGGCATTGCAGTCTAATTAATAAGGGATGACGGTGGGAAAGAGGGTAAACTAAGGGGTTTTCCTGGCCAATAAGGAATACTTGACAGCTATGCACTGGAGTGCATGGAATGCTGTTACCTTTCCCGCCCAAGTAGTACCTATTTATCTACTTGCAATTTCTTGCTTTTGAACTGCTAGGTTGGCAAGAGTTGGGACAGACAACGGGAACTCACTCCATTGTGCAGCATGCGGGTCTTGTACTGCTATCCTGCCAACCTTCCCAGTTTAAGAAGGCGCCGTTTAAAAATATTCTACTGTATTTACTGTCCGCTATGTAAACCGCCCTGAGTTGGGTTGTACCTGAGTGGGCGGTATATAAGCGTGAAAAATAAAAATAAATAAATAAATTCTCAGAGTATGATTCTGTACCCACCTGATGCTTGGACTATAGGCCAGGAGTTCTCAACCTCAGTCATCGAGCTCAGTGTCTAAACCACTAAGCCTACAGAATACATGATTTACTGGCAAAACTTCCTGATTTCCAGTCCCAGCAACTAGGTAGACCTGAAAAGGAATATTATCTGAAACAGTGTAAAGTCATTGCTAAGCAGAGTTGTCAATACCAGACGGACAAATCATCTGGCCCTGTAAAAGAAAAAAACAGGTTCCTACATAGCAAAGGAGAAAGCCATTACCCTGAGCTAATTTGATGACATCTGGAAAATATTCTTTTGAAATCTGTTTTCTTTTTCAGAAATGGGAATCTTTATGTCCCTCTTTCAAACCTAGCACACTATTACATACATGCAATCCGGCAGGTCAAGCACAGCATTGATTACTAGAGGTAAAAAGTTCACTGCTTGTAAAAAGCTCGTGTTGCACCAAGAGGGGAATAATCATCACTGCACTTCGCCACACTAGGTTTGCTGTAATAACAAGAGGATTGTAAACTCAGACAACCAAGTCCTGAAGCCATTCTTCTTGCATAATAACAGAATGATAGATTTTTTTAAAAAAAAGCTTAATGATGCAACGATTGTGCAAAGAACAAATATATGGGGGTCAAAAAATGGAGAGAAGAATAGAGGGTGGGATGATAGCTGGACACTCCTAAATCTGTCTTCTGGGTTTAAGAGTCCATATCATAAGAACATCAATGTCATACTAGGTTGGGTCATTGGTCTATATGTCCAGGGCTGATAGCTTCTCGAAAGGAATCACTCCTCTCTTGGGTAAAATGAGCTGTCTTAGATTTAGTGATTGAGGCTGTTGGGTTTTCTGTGTTTATACCAGCATTATATACATGTTTAACTACCATGCCTGCCTCATTTGCATCAGTTTTGCTCTGATGAGTATAAGCTAGTGGAGGCTGGTCCCTGTGGGTCATTTCCGTTTGCTTTCTTACAGCGATTCTTCTTCCATGTCCCGATCAAACTCTGGACCTTCAAATCAAAGCCCAAGTCCTCATCGGTGCATGTCTCTGGCGGCAATCCTCAGAACAATAAATGTCTGTGTCTCTCCACATTCACACCATGTGTTGTTGTCTGCCAGTAGCCCCCACTTGAGCATATTGGCCTTGTATTTAGGGACTCCAACACTTAGTCTATTCAGGGTCCTCCAAGGAGGTTGAGATCTTCAGATATATCCACCTTTAATGTTGTTCCTTGTCCAGCGAGCTCCTTCCTCCATCTTCTAATTTGGTTTTGCTTACAGAGATCGACCTGACAGAGATGGACCATCTTACAGAGATGGACCTCGCTTGTGTTACCCTCCTCCTGTGTTTTTGACTTAATATGTGTGGACTACCTATGTGGTGAGTTGGGGGTGTATGATTACCCACTTGTGTCCATGTTCTGCTTGCCACCACAGCCCTGCCCACCCTTGGCTGATGTGCCTTCTGTTCTACCAACCATAACAGGCACCATCTGGTGGTGGTTCAAGTCATAAGCATAGAGAAGCAATAGCACAGATTTGGCATTTGTCAAAAGGAGAGGGAGACAGAGAGCCATAACATCTCCTTCAAGTTCAGAAGGATGAAATGTCAGGGACTCACATAAGGGCTAATTCAGGAACAGAGATGATAAATAAATAAAATTATGTGCAATAGAAATATTAGAGTATACCACGCCTGTCACTTAGTTCTGAGGCTGGCAAGACAGCTGGTGTGTTTTTAAATAAGTCAAGTTAGAGTCTAAGCTACACCTTGAGTAAATGTGGGATGTCCTCTAGCAAGGTTCAACTCTCCCAATTGCTCTGGACTAACTTTACAGGTTTTCCATTGTGAGTTTCAAGTGAGTTTCAAGCACTGTCCACAGTATTTTAATCATGGAGTTGTGATTAATCATGGGGTTAGAACAGCCCGCCGGGGCTGCAGAATTCGATCCCCATTTGAATTCTCATTTAGCGGCTTCCATTAGCTATGACAGGGGTTAATTTATAGCCATTGTGATTGTCGAGCCTGTTTTCTCTATCGATTTGCTTTCGTTATTTGTTTCATCTTAAAAAGACTTGGCTCCCAAGGTATCCAATGCAGGAACTGCATCTTAATTCCTCCTTCCTTTAAGATGCTTCTTTTTTTAATAGTATTTTTATTAAGTTTTAAAATAATACAAAACGAGACAAAAATTGAACATCACTACATAACAATACAAAAACAAAATCACGTTTTGTTTTTGTATATGCAAAAATTACTGCATATAAAATAGCGTAAAAATCAAGGGAGAGAAAAAGAACATTTTCATATTTGCTATATTAAGCAACTCTCATTTTAATCACTTATTTATCTAAAATATACTCCTTATATAAATTTCTTTTGTACTATTGTATATATCCTTATGTGTATATATATTTCAATAAATGTTTGTTTTAATATTTCTAACATTCTAAAAATATAAAAATAACACATTGTTATACCCCTTTAATAATATATAAACAAAAAAACCAAAAAACCCAATATAAATCACCCGTGTTATTTACAATACCCTGGAGGTTGCGGTTTTCCCTCATCAATTCTTATTACTGTACTTCCAAAAACTCATTTGGTCTGGCACTGGCCTGCCACTTTTACCCTCAGTCAAAGTATACTCCAAAAATGACTTCCATACATTCCAAAATTTATTTTCCTTAATTATACCCCTTTTCTGGTTCATTTCCCAAGTAAGCTTATCGTTCAATGCAATATTCTACATTTCTTTATACCAATTTTCCAATTTTATCAAAGAGTCATTCTTCCAATTTCTTGCTATACATTGTCTTGCTGTTGTTAGAATAATGGACAACAAATCCTTTTTACTTATATATATATATGTCCAATTTACCTACATCAGTCAATAAGGCAGTACCTGGTCCCAGCTTAAAGATAATACCCATTATTTCTGGTTTCTTTCTCTATATCTTCCCCAAAAGCCGTAAACACATTGCAACTCCACATGTGTTCCTACATCCCCAGTGTGTTCTTACATCTCCAACACATTTTTTGTTTTTGTATTATCCATTTGGTACAGCTGGACTGGAGTCAGGTACCACCTCCATAACAATTTATAATTATGTTCTTTAATTCTAACAGAAAAGAAAGTTCTCATAATCCTTCTCTTCCATTTGTTTTTCCAACTCACATCCATCATTTTAATATTCAAATCTTGTTCTCAAATTAATTTTAAAATATACTGTGGTCTACCTTCTTGATTTAACATCCTATATATCTTACTAACCAAGCCCTTAACACCCAATTGACCCATTCTTACCTTACAAACTGTTTTCTCTAATTCTGTCCTTTCCCTTTCTAAACTGGTTTCTTCAAAATATTTTTTATTCCACTTATTCACTTGAGAAAGCCTTGATGCTGGGAAAGGTGGAGGGCAAGAGAAGAAGGGGGTAGCAAAATATGAGATGGCTAGATGGTATTGTAGACGCAATGGGCACAGAACTGGGAGGACTGAGGAGGTTGGTGGAGGACAGAGGTGCCTAGAGGACAATGGTCCATAGGGTCACAAAGTGTCAGAATCGACTGTGTGACTGAACAACAACAACAACAACAACAAAACTAACACAATTTGAGACCAGTTCAGATTCATTTGTCTATATACAGTACAGTAAAACCCCTACTTACAAAAAAAAGTCCGTTCCGTAGGCTTTTGCTTAAATCGGTTTTTTATGTAACTCGGAGCAAACCCATAGGAAAAAAATATATATTTTATGTAACTCAGAGCAAACCCATAGGAAAAATGATTTTTAAGTAACTCGAAGCAAACCCATAGGAAAAAGAATCTTTATGTAACTCAAAGCAAATCCATAGGAAATCGTGTAAATCAGGACATGGTTTTAGCACAAAATCATTATGTAAGTTGAATTTTATGTAACTCGAGGCATATGTAAATCAAGGTTTTACTCTACCTGTAATTTTTTTTCTTTTCATCCTTACATATCTGCATCCAGTCTTTCAACAGGAATACATTATTTCTTTTTAAAAAAATTCCTTCACTTTCCTATCTATCTTCACAGGAAAGCTCTTTATATCTTCCATTTCTATAATTGGGGATGTGCTAGGGCTAATTTCCTCTTCAATTTCTTCCATACCTCCATCATTATGTTCATCATTTTGTTCTTAAATCTGGTCCATACCATGTCTTTATCTAAAAGAAAATTCCCTACCTGACTTAATTCTTTCTTTTCCTTAAGTTGGACCAGCAGGACATAAAACAAAAAATAAGTTTTGATAGTAATTTCATTTTACACAGTGCAACCCTACCAAACCAAGATAAGTTCAACTTTTTATATTACTGTATTTTATCTTTAATTTCCTTTCTTTGTTTTTCATAATTCAATTTTTAAGTTTATCAAAATTGTTTGAGATATTTATCCCCAGATATTTCAAACTATCTTTAACTTGAATATTATATTTATCCTTTGTCTTCCTCTGTTCTTCTTTACCAGTATTGCAAAATATTATTTCAGATTTATCCTAGTTTAATTTTAATCCTGTCATTTCCTCAAACTCAGTAAGATGTATCTGTACTCTTTCTGATACAGTAGAACCCCGGATAACGCTAAAACTTGGTTCCACGAGTCTTAGAGTTATCCGATTTTTAACATTATGTGATACATGCATCGCATAGCGTTAAAATCCTATGGGATGAATCGCATGTTAAAACTCCATAGAGATACATTGTAACCAGCACAGGCTTCAGCGAACGTTATGCGATATATCCCAAAAGATTTCAATGTTATGCAATGCAATCCCCCCCACCCCTACCCCCAATTGCTTATCCGGTTTTAGCATTATCTGGTGCAAACATTCTCCAAGGTATTACTCTTTCTTAGGAGTTTTCATTATTATCAATGTGTCGTCTGCATACAAACTAATTTTATTGCCTTCTACTCCCTCAATATTTCTATCTTCTCTTATAGCACTCGCTAACAACTCCATAGCCATAATAAACAATATTGGTGATAATGGGCATCCTTGTCTAGTTCCAGCTTTAAGCTGTATGTCATCTGTAAAAACATCATTTACCCTCAGTTTGACGGACACCTGTTGATACAACTGTTTGACTGTTTTTCTAAACTTTGTTCCAAAACCATAATTTTTAACTATCTCATTAATCGTAACCCATTGAAGTGAATCAAATGCTTTAAAAATATCTAAAGATAACAATCCCACCTCCTCTTTGTTTTGATCTGCTATATCCATTAAATCCACAACTCTCCTTGTTAGGTCCGCCATATATCTCCATTTCAAGAATCCTGCCTGATCTTTGTTTATATAGCTGGTCATAAAACTATTTAATCTATTTGCCAATATTGCTGTAAATATTTTGGTGTCTTGATTTATTAAGGAAATAGGTCTATACACATCAACTTTCTCTTAAAAATTTCCAACTTTAGGAATCAAAACTATTATAGACCTATGCAATGAAGTCGACATCTGTCCTCCATCTTATATATAATTAAACAACTTCAAAAGTCTAGGAACCACAATTTCATTAAATTCTTTGTAAAATTTGGCCAGTAGCCCATCCTCACCTGGTGATTTACCCATCTTCAACTTCAAAATGACTTCCTTAACTTCTTTTTCTATTATCTGTTCCTCCATTCTGTTCTTATATTCTTGGGTTATCTTAGCTTTAAACTGTCTTTTTAAATACTCCTTCAGTTTTTCTATTTTTATTTCTTTTCCGGATAAAATTCTTTCACTATCCCAATTTTATCCTTAGTCTTATTACACCTTGTTCCTTGTTTATTTATCAAAATTCCTATTTCTCTTTTGGCTTTTTACTCTTTAACCGCTCTTGCTAGTAATTTTGATTTTTTATTACTATATTCAAAATATTCCCTTTTTAAATATATCAAATCTCTTTTCACCTTTTCAATATCTTTCCCTACCAGTTCTGTCCTTAACCTTTGCATCCTGTCAAAAATCTTCCCATCTTTAGTCCTTACATGCTCCTTTTGAAGTTGCTCAATTTCCTTTTCAGTTTCCTTTTGTTTGTTCATAAACTATTTGTTCTTTATACTAGATAATTTAATACATTCCCCTCTAAATATCGACTTCATGGCATCCCACACCATATTATAACTCACCTCACCTGTAAGATACTTCTGGAAGGAAAATAAAAATAAAAAGGGGTTGATGAAGAAATACTTTGATAAATAATTCAATATTTTTTGTAGCAGAAAGTAGATACTGTATCATTGTGTATATTTGATTCATTGTTATCCATCCTCATGACAGAACAAGCCAAAATGGTAATCATGTGAAAGAGAAGTTATACAAAGTTAATTTTTAAAGGGAGGGTTACAACTGAAAAAGTCATTTTAAAATAAAAATACAGTAAAACCCCTACTTACGAAAAAAAAAGTCTGTTCCGTAGGCTTTTGCTTAAATTGTTTTGTTTTTTGTAACTCGAAACAAACCCATAGGAAAAATTAATTTTTTACATAACTCGAAGCAAACCCATAGGAAAAATGAAATTTTTATGTAAAACGAAGCAAACCCATAGATAAATGAATTTTTACGTAACTCAAAGCAAACCCATAGGAAAAAGAAACTTTATGTAACTCGAAGCAAACCCATAGGAAATCATGTAAATCGGGACATGGTTTTAGCACAAAATCATTATGTAAGTCAAATTTTATGTAACTCGAGGCATTTGTAAGTTAGGGTTTTACTGTAGAGCTTTTAACTCTGGGATGCAAGATGCACTGTCTATTTTTACCAGAAGGGAATAGTTTCAGAATCAAAATACAACTTGCAGAATCACAGAAGCTATGCAGACTGAGGATTATGAGAGTTCTTAGTAACATTTCTCTGTCGCTGCTATTTTGAAGAATACAGCTGTACTATCCCTCATTAAGCTTTGAAAAGACATATCTGGATATAGCCTTGTAGCACCGGAAGTGGGCTATTAATATACATGCATAAGTGTAGTTAATGAGAATGATCATTCATCCATTTCTAACCCATTTGCTAGGCCATTCTATTCTCAAGCTACATGAAATACAGTAATATTAAATTGGTATGTGTATATTTTATGTGAACCATGTAAGACGACAAAGAATTCATTGTCTGTACAAATTCTGTTTAGGTTTTTAATTGTTTAGATGACAGCAAAAGGCTTGAAACTGAACCAGTTGACATGTAAACAAAATGTCCCTTCCACAGCAACAACCTGGTTCTGAAATCTGGGTGGATTAGTGGTTAAGACACTGAACTTCATGACCGGAAGGTTGGCAGGTCAGCAGTTTGAGACCCAAGCATTGCATGACAGAGTGAGCTCCCTTCTCTGTCTCAGCTCCTGCCAACCTAGCAGTTTGAAAGCAAGAAATTGCAAGTAGATAAATAGGTACCACTTTAGTGGAAAGGTAACAGCATTCCATGTGCTCCAGCATCTAGTCATACCTACCAGATTATCACAGAAACATCTGCTGATGCAGATAGCACTGGCTCTTTTTCTGTAAATGGAGATAAGAGTCGGATACGACTGGCTTTCGAGCAAAGGCGACCTTTACCTAATGTATGTACTGTCCTCCTAAGTAGGGAGACAACTGTAGTCATTCTGAGTGCTGCTAAAGTCCCCTGTTGGGGTGTCCATTAGTGACCATACCTCCTCCCCAAACACCCATTGGTTAAATAATTAATCTCTTCGACTGACAAAGCTGGCCATCTCTGGTGTTAAGTCATTCTGTGTTCTGTTCCACTAACATTATACAGGGCATCATAGATGAATGAGTATAATGCAGCAGGACCCTGCTCCAAAGATGTTACCGTCCAGTGAGAAACATGGGAGAAAACAGAAGAGGATGAAAATGGTGGGAGATTATATGCATCACCTTCAGTTAGAAATACTTAGACTTTTTATCAACATTTCTTTTTATGTTGCATATCTTCAATAGGATATATATGTAGAGTTTGTTGGCTATCAGTTCACATTTATATTGCCGCCCGCTCGCTGTAGCGACTCAGGGCGGCTTACAAACAATATTTATTCTATTCCTAACATGGAAACCTCAAAAAACCAAAGTCGTTTCTCCCCCTCAATTGAGAGAATGAGTGAAAACTTACTAGTTTAGTTTAACGCTAGTTAAACAAGGCTTCACAAAGATAGAAGGAACAATGCCAGAGCAGAACATAGACAACCACCCCAATAAAGGTCACCCTTCGGGATTAGATACATGCAGATTCTTGTTTGAAATCTACCATGTCTTCTAAGACTCTCGTGATAGACCTTCATTGAAGGGTATTCCAAACCCAAAAACATTCCCAATAAACTCAGAGGTCTTGAGACAATGTAGGCAGACCATCAAACCGGATCCCAACGCTTCAAATGTATAGTGCAGAACTGTCAGTGAGATGGTACAACCAGGGCCACCATCAGGGGAATACTACCAGTACTGCCGTATAGGGCCCGGAGATGAAAGGGGTCCTGTCGCCACCGGCCATAGTATGTATGTGTGTGTGGGGGGGGGGGCGATAGGATCGCTCAGTATGGGCCCCAGAAATTTCTGATGGCAGTCCTGGATACCACACTGAGGAAAATTGGTCCCTCACCACAACCTGTATTATCGAGTCATTCTCCTGAATGTGAGCAACTCAACAAACCAGGTTTTCCAAACAAAGTGCATGTAACACATTTTGTTCAACACTTCTTCAGAAATTCAATTCATCACCCTGCGGTATGTGCAACATTAGCAACAACAACATCTCTCCACCCAGCCAATTACAACTTCTCTCCCCAAATTTCCATCACTGTATTGTATAACAATATCTACATACCAGCATATCTATCTAGCTACCTGCCCTTTCTGTTACTGGTTAAGAATTTTGTTTTCCCATGCTTTTTGAAACTTTGCTGTTTAATCATTATTATCATTTGTAGCTTTATGACCTATCTTATTTCTTAGGCAGTAGTAGCACCTTGTTATTTTTAACCCATTTAGGCTACTTAGGTGAGAGCCTTGTTGGGGCACAAGGGCTTGAGTGGTCTAACTAGGCAGTGTTGCCCATCTCTTGTCAATGATGTTAGGCCAGGACTAAAATTCACCAAAGCATCGTCCGTCAGATCCCTTGGGCAAGGTGAAAGCGGAGTGCACACACGTCACGGTCCGCCTAGCCAGCAGGTGATGTGATATTCAAATTGGTAAACAAATGCATGCTAATGGACTTGATTTCTCAAGTCCATTTGCATGTGTGGAATGTCGTTGCGGAGACCTCTACCAATGCGCTGACTTCTCGCTGAATAACAACTTCAAGTTATCCAAGGTTAGGCTACTAATGTCTACCTATTAGGTGCCCCATAGCCAAACTGATCCTATGTCTTCTAGTGAAAATGGATTATGTTACAATTTGCATTTAATGGAATTTGTTCCACTACAAACTGTACACAGCGTTACTCCCATTCCCCGAACACTCCACTGTGCGCCAATAGTTTAATTGTCTTAAATATGAAAGGTGTTTAGGGCAGAGTTCACACAATTCATAGCTGTTTCTCAAAAACAAGGGTTTGCAAGTCAATTAACCTATGTTGGCCCTTACACAGTTCTTCTCTGGTGAAGAAACATAAGTTATAGTTGTTCTTGTGTGGTAATGTCTAACCAACATCACATCACCTGGAAAACAAGAGTAAACCAGCAGATATTTATTTAAGCATTTTCTAGCAGTTACAAAACAGTTACAACATCTTCAGGCAATGAAAGAGCAAATCTCACCTTGGACTTTCCCATCTAATATAATCTGGTAATGATTATCACAAACAGCTCTTCCCGATGCAGATGCTAGTAACAACATCCGCAGTGCGTCACATAAAAAGACAAAAGGCTGTTTCACTGCCCATACGCCATGCTTAATTTCTAAAATGCTGGTGTTTCTATAGGAAACCTCTGGGCCAAACTGACATTCCAGACATTTTGAAGACCTACATGATTACTTAAATCAAATGGAAAAAGCACTTCACGTGTGCCTTTCTACATCTGTTTTTAGAGCTCTCTTTCTAAAGAAGTTCTATGGAGATGATTCCAAGCTTAGTCTAATTACCGGATTGCATGGAGCATTGATGTAACTCTGACCAGTTGCTTGGAAGTGGAAGCAAAAGACTGTATATAGTTCCCCAACACAGTTGTTCGGTGTATTATTGACTTGCTTTCCAGAGATGTGTATACACTGCCCCACAGGCAGCTATCATGTTTCTTAAAGTGATTTAATATCATACTAAAAGGCCCCTACGGCTTAGTGGTTAAGACACTGAACCTGAAGACCGGAAGTTTGGAGTTTGAGACCTGAGTACTGAATGGCGGAGTGAGCTCCCGTCTCTGTCCCAGCTACTGCCAACCTAGCAGTTCGAAAGCAAGAAGTTGCAAGTAGATAAATAGGGACCACTTCGGTGGGAAGGAAACAGCATTCCGTGTGGTGTCTAGTCATGTCTGCCACATGACCACGGAAACGTCTGCAGAAGCAGATAGCGCTGGCTCTTTGCCTTTGAAACAGAGATGAGCACTGAACCCTAGAGTCAGATACAGATGGATTTCAAGTAAGAGTGACCTTTACCTTTACCTAAAATGCCCCTTGAGCATCTGTCATGTGTCTGTGTATATGAATGGTGATAACACAGTTTTAAATAGACTGCCCAGTTGAGCCAAGTAAATTCTACACTCACATTACAGAAATAGGAAATGCAAATATATATACAGTATACTTCTCCAGCTGTCAAATTTAATTTCTCTGCTCTTTGTCTACTGCTGCATCAGTTGTGAAAAAATAAACCATGTGCCAAGGCATTGGCTTTGGCAAGCTGGCTTTCCTCAGTTCAGTTCCACATAATATTTCCCAGCAATTGGCAATTAAAATGAACTGTCCAAGAACTGAGGAAAATTGAAAACAAAGTCCATCACAAATGTCTGCAAGATTTTCAGAGTAATATATCAGTAGTACCAAGTCTAGGCTGATAAGCAAATATTAAAGTTCAGTTGTCAGGCTCAAAAATATAATTAATCAAACACTTAGTATGTGTTTAATCCACAATTTCAGGATAGCACAGATGTACAACAGAGCAATAGCAAATACGCTTATATATAGCCCCAAAGCTCTTAGTGTACTTCGGCTGGCTTAAAAGTTAATTAGCATTTTGCCCCCAACGTGCTGGGTACTAAATTTACTGATCTCAGAAGAATGGAAGGCTGAGTCATCCTTGCTTCCCATCAGGATTGAACTCACAATGTTTTGGCTGCAGTACAGCAATTTAACACTATGTCACCTCACCTCATTTTATTCTCATAATCCCACCATAGCATGAGTGACATGAATATAAAGGTAAATGGTAAAGGTTTCCCTTGCTCGAAAGCCAGTCATATCCGACTCTAGGGTGCAGTGCTCATCTCTGTTTCAAAGCCGAAGAGCCAGTGCTGTCTGCTGCAGCAGACATTTCCGTGGTCATGTGGCAGGCATGACTAGACACCGAAGCACACGGAATGCTATTACCTTCCCACCGAGGTGGTCCCTAATTATCTACATGCAATTTCTTGCTTTCGAACTGCTAGGTTGGCAGGAACTGGGACAAAGACAGGTCATCCTGCAGTACTCAGGAATTGAACCGCTAACCTTCCACCTCTCAGTTAGCGTCTTAGGCACTTGAGCCAGGATGAATAGACAAGGAGTTTCATGGCTGGGCAGGGATTTGAACCCAGGTCTTTTGATCATAGCCTAAAAGCCACTACCTACCATGCTACCCTGGCTCTAAACATAATTGGCTTCTCTGCAAAAGCAAAAAAACAACAACCCTAGATTAGAATAAACAGGACAGGTCAATATTTTACCCTTCAGTTCAGATTTAAAACATAAACCTGATTGCCATAGCAGGGGAAATCAAATTACCGTTTTTGCTCAGTAATTCGTATTCTGCCATATATTTTTCCCTTCAGCCTTTGAGAATGTGTCTTGAGAAACTAGTTTCTAGCAGGACATTTGTGTTTTTATTTCAATAAATAAAATAATTTCAAGAGGAGGTCCAAGACTCTGAAGGCAGATGTGGTAGGAAGTTTGACACGGGAAATTTTACTTTAAGCAGGTGGGTGGGGACAGAAGTTTCAAGAATATCCCAGTGGGCATGGCTAATCTGGGATATTAAAACAGCTAATTTGGCCCACAGCAATAGCAATTACACTTATACTGTATACTGCCCCATAGTACTTAGTGCATTCTCTGAGTGGTTCACAAAGTAATTAGCGTTTTGTCCCCAACAAGCTAGGTACTCATTTTACAAACATCGGAAGGATGGAAGGCTGAGTCAACCTTGAACCCATAGGGAATCTTCTCTGTGAAAATGATACACTTTAAAGTCCCCACTTTCCCAATATAACGGTCCAGTACCTCCAGTTCTGGCTAGGAAGGATTTTCTTTGCCTAGGCCGTGATGGTGAACCTTGGCACTCCAGATGTTCTTGGACTTCAATTCCCAGAAGCCCAAACCCCCTGTGAATCCACACGAATGGGATTACTGTGATTCGTCTGGCCCGCACTGCCCTCGACACTCCTGGAAGCAGAAGTAAAACGTGCGCGTATGGGCGCATTTTACTTCCGCTTCCGGGAGAGACGAGGGCAGTGTGGGCTGGATGAATCACAGTAAACCCATTCATGTGGATTCACAGGGTGCTTGGACTTCTGGGAATTGAAGTCCAAGAACAGCTGGATTCTGGAGTGCCAAGGTTCACCATCACGGGCCTAGGACAACAACATGCTAGATAGAATAACAGTGTGGCTTGGAATAAAGCAACTTCTGACAAGTTACCTCAGGCAACTCATTCCCTTATCCTTCATTGTTTTCTATGGGGATACTCATTGTTTTCTTCAAGGTTCTTTTTGGTAAATTATTGTCTTTCTCAAGGAAGAATTGGGGGAAATGTTTTGCTGTTTTCATTCGCTAGGTTCTAGCATTATCATATTTCAGGCTCTAGTCTGATACCTTGGTATGAAGCTAAACCAGCAGTGCCTATCTCTAGTAAAGCCTCCCCTAATCTGGTGCCATCCATGTGGTTTGGACTACAAGTCCCATCATCTTCAGATACAACAGTCATTGGAAACACTGTCTAGGGACAATGGGGTTTGTATCCCAACATAAGGATGGTGCAAATCCATTTAGTTCCTAAATTCATGCCAATTTGCCTAACTTTGCATTTTCGGATCAGTGCTTGAACAGGTGGTCCATTTCTAACCAACATATTTGCATGGCCTCAACGCCGAGTGTCAGGTGGCAGTTAACTAACCTGACAAGAGTGGTGAGCTCCAAAAAATTTACAACCACACTGTAGGTGTGGTATGGTGGGCATAGCCAGGGGGAAAGCTCTGCGTTGCACCCAAATTAGGACTACTTTATTTCAAAACTTGGATGGGCGGGCTAACCAGAATTTCTGCTACCAGTTCTGGTGAACTGGTGCAAACCTGGTGATGCCCACCACTGCCTGACAACTCTGAGGACTCCAGCCTTGGGTGCTGAAGTCCACAGGGAAGGATGATGGTCCTCAAATGGATTAAATCCCACTTGAATCCATCTTGATGAAGGGAAGCAGCTTCATCAACACTGGCTTGGGGCCGCTGAGGACTTTGTGTGCCAAAAGGATCAGTGGTATGGGGGTCATGCTGCGATGTGGAAGGCAGATGAAAGGCCACTGCATTATATTCTCAGGACAGTCTTCACAGCTGATCACCATGAGGATCACATATATTCAGATTCAGATGTGGCAGAAAAATAAAAATAAGAAGAAACAGGTGTAGGAGGGTTTATCCAGAACACAATGATGACACAAAGATTAGTGCCATAACCTTCTGTCAAGATGCTTACTCAAGTCAAGAGGCTCACCTCTCTGCTATTTATTTATTTTTTAATCACACCCTTGCTAATGGTATGAATGGCCCTGAATTTTTGTCTGACCCTAAGGCACCAAGCAGGGAAGAGGTAGGCAGGCTTCAGGATTATGTTATGTCTTTTTGTTTGTTTCCACGTCCAAAGTCCACCAACGGGAACCAGGTGCAAAACAATTGTAGAGTGCAAAGCCAGATTTAAAATGATGACTTAGCAAGGGCAGGACCTGTTTTGTATTCCAGCCCCAGGAATCTGAGACAATCTCTCTCTTTGTGGTTCTACCTTGATATAAGTATACAGTATCTATTTTTAAACTGACAGAGCATAAGAACATAAGGACAGCCTTGCTGGAACAGGCCACAGCCCATCCAGTCCAGCATTCTGTCTCACACAGTGGCTCACCATTTCCTTCAGGGTATTCCCAAGGAGATGCCTTCACCTGCTTAGGATTCCCTGGAAATGGCATTGAGAGAGATCCTGCCTATCTCTCCAACCCGGAGGTTGTCCTTAAGTATCCATAATTATAGCCATTGATACCCTTGTCCTCCATTAACTTGTCTAATCCTTTCTTAAAGCTGTCAAAACTGACAGCTGTCACCACTTCTTCTGGCAGAACCATACCTGTCAAGTTTTGAATTTGGAAATAAGGGAAATTTCCTGGCAAATAAGGGATACTTGACAGCTATGCTTATCCTGTGCTGCCCTCCAATGGCAGCAATAGGGCATTGCAGTCTAATTAATACGGGATGACGGTGGGAAAGAGGGTGAAATAAGGGGTTTTCCCGGCCAATAAGGGATACTTGACAGCTATGGGCAGAACTGCCTTAAGACTTGTTCAAAGCAACATATCACATTTAACTTCTTGGTGAGGGATTCACAATCCCTGAGATAAAGCAACCAGCACAGAACTAATTGTGGTGGTTTTTTTTTCTAAACTTGCCTTTGTATTTCCTATCATAAAAATAACTGGAAGTCTGAAAGTCTTGCCAATATATTATAAATTCCCCCGTAGTCTCTACCTTCTGACCACACCTTAAATTATTGAGGGATAGGGTTAACAATGCAAAGGCACTTAATGAAACCCACAAAACCTTAAGATGGTGTTGTGTTGTTTTTCCCCTGCCACCTTACTTTTTAGGCTAGCTCAGTGTTTCCCAACGTGGGATGCCATAATTCCCTCCCACAAAACCGAGACAGAAGTAAAGGTCACCCTTGCTCAAAAGCCAGTCGTATTCGACTCTAGGGTTCAGTGCTCATCTCTGTTTCAAAACTGAAGAGCCTGCGCTGTCTGCTTCTGCAGACATATTCTGTGGTCATGTAGCAGGCATGACTAGACACCGGGGCGCACGGAGTGCTGTTTACCTTCCCCCCAAAGTGGTCCCTATTTATCTACTTGCAATTTCTTGCCTTCGAACTGCTAGGTTTGCAGGAGCTGGGACAAAGACGGGAGCTCATTCCGCAAGCTGCTGCTGCCACGACTTCAGTAGAGGCTCCGCTCTAAGGGCAATAAAATGGCACATAATTTTTTCCCTGTCTTCCTTGGCCACCAAAGCTGTTGCTGCTGCGCCACCTGCTGGTGCTTCAATAGAGGTGTAGCTCTATTTCAAGCAAAAGGTGCAATTTTTTTCTCAAAACCAAACATGCCCCTTGGTCTGAAAAGTAGGAATTTTCAATAATTTTGTTTTTTTACCGGGACGGGACAGATTCAACCCGTGAAATTCCCAGTGTTCCAGTACTTATGGCATCCCTATCCGCAGAGGACTTCAATTTCCAGAAACTTAAGTCAGTATATTGGGGGATTGACTTAAGCTTCTGGGAATTTAAGTCCAAAAAACAAAGGTTGGGAAACACTGGTCTAGCTGCTCTTCTGAAATCAGTCACTAAGCAGGACCTTCACAAAAGGTAATGGGTGAAAATGCATCAAAAGCTGGTTTTTATGGTGCCATCAGGGGTGCCTCTTGGATTAGTTTGTTAATTGCTTCCAACAAAATAATAATGATAATACAAGTGGTAAAGGGCAGGGGGGGACCCAATTTCTTTCCCATCACTGTATCTTCTTGGTGGGAAAAAGTCTGAGCTGCTGGATTTCTGCCTGTCAGACAGTCATTAACGTCCTAGAAGCTTTGCCAGAAGGGGACATTTTTTCACAGAGAAAAACATCTAAATCCTAGTTGCCACTTTTTAACAGGCTAAACTAAAGAATTGTAGATTTGACAGCTCCATGGTCAGGAGGCAGAGAGTCAACTAGAGGAGCCTATTCCTTCTCTTTTGTATGAATGCTGGCAGAGAACATTGTGGGAATACTGTCTTTTTGGACTGGTCACTTACTCTGAAGGGTTTTGTGAGGAAGAGAAACACAAGGTTGGCCAAAATGCTCTTTTTAGGATGTAACAAATAGTAAGACAAGGCTGCATTTTGTCACCCTGCTTATTCAACTTATACACAGAGCACATAATGTAAAATGCAGGGATGGAGGAATCACAATATGGGATCAAAATTGCTGGGAGAAACATCAACAATTTGAGATATGCAGATGATACCACCCTAATGGCAGAAAGTGAGGAAGACCTAAAGAAGCTCCTGCTTAGGTTGAAAGAATAGAGTGCAAAAGCTGGCTTGAGACTCAACATCAAGAAAACCAAGATAATGGCCAAGCCATATTAGTCCCTGGAAAATAGATGGGGAAGAAGTAGAAACAGTGCCGATTTTACTTTCTTAGGATCTAAGATCACTGCAGATGGTGATTGCAACCATGAAATAAAAAGGAGACTGATTTTGGGTAGACAAGCTATGAGAAACCTGGGGAACATAGTGAAAAGTAGAGACATCACCTTGCAAACAAAAATTCACATAGTCAAAGCAATGATATTCCCAGTGGTAATGTATGGTTGTGAGAGTTGGACCATAAGGAAAGCTGAGCGCAGAAGAATAGATGCCTTTGAAATGTGGTGTTGGAGGAGAGTTTTGAGAGTCCCCTGGACAGCGAGGAGAACAAATAGGTCGATCTTAGAAGAAATCAACTCTGAGTGCTCCTTAGAAGGTCAAATAGTAAAGATGAAGCTGAAGTACTATGGACATCAAATGAGAAGAGAGGATTCACTTGAGGAAGCCTTGATGCTGGGAAAGGTGGAGGGCAAAAGAAGAAGGGGGCAGCCAAAAATAAGATGGCTAGATGGAATTGTAGACGCAATGGGCACTGAGCTGGGTGCCTGGAGGGCAGTGGTCCACGGGGTCGCAAAAGGTTGGAACCAACTGTGCAACTGAACAACGACAAAACAAATAGCTAAGGCAGGGGTTCCTAACCTTTTCAAGCTGGGGGCTGGGTCACACTCTCTCAGTCAGCTTTGAGAGTTGGACAGCCATTTTGTACTGCCTGCATGATGGGGGTGGCCATTTTGTCCCAACAGCTTCAAAAGGCTGACCATTTTGTTTCTCGAATGGGGGGGGCACATTAAATGGCACCACAGGCTGGATCCGGCCCATGGGCCTTAGGTTGGGAACCCTTAAGCTAAGGCTTTGACCAGAAAGTCATTTGTGCCTTAATTTTATGTCTAGGCTTCTCCTGCAGTGCTGTATTGAGGCATCTGGTAAGTAACACATTTAAAGACAGACATAACAATCTGGGAGATTAGCTGTTCTCATATTCCTGAGAGAACACCTCAAAATGTCTCCAACATTTCCTATCTTGCTTTCTAAAAATGAGGTAGAAATTGGGACCCATATGTAGAGGCTGTGTTTTCTGTTGGTTTTGGCACAGGCTTTAATGTGGTGTGAAAATAATCTTTTCCCACAGAGATGCTGACTGGGAGGTGGAAGGTCAGCAGTTCGATGAGCTCCCGTCTTTCTCCCAGCTCCTGCCACCCTAGCAGTTCGAAAACAAGAAATTGCAAGTAGATAACTAGGGACCACTTCGGTGGGAAGGTAACAGCATTCCGTGTGCTCTGGTGTCTAGTCATGCCTGCCACATAACCACAGAAACGCCTGCAGAAGCAGACAACGCTGGCTCTTCGACTTTGAAACAGAGATGAGCACTGAACCATAGAGTCGGATACGACTGGCTTTCAAGCAAGAGAAACCTTTACCTTTACCTATCCCGCCCATCTGGGATATTTTCCCAATCTGGGTGGTGTACAACATAATGATATACATTAACAAATTACAATAAAAAAGTAGACAAATTGAATAAAATTGTAAATCTCAAGAAAGCAAAATAATACCACAGATAATGCCAGAAACAAAAAAAACCTACTAACCCAGGGGTTCCCAACCTAAAGCCCGTGGGCCAGATCCAGCCCATGGTGCCATTTCATGTGTCCCACCTCCACCACACCAAGGGCATTCAAAAAACAAAATGGCAACCCGCAACATGCAGGCAGGGCAAAATGGCCATCAGGCACTCGAAGCTGACTGAGAGAACGTAACCCAGCCCCCAACTTGAAAAGGTTGGGAACCCCTGTCAGAAGATTTGAAATAAAATTCATCTGTATAGTGCTCAACTCTGTTTACAGCCCAAGAGCCAGTGCTGTCTGCATCTGCAGTTGCTTCCCTGGCCATGTGGCAGGCATGACTAGACACTGGAGTGCACAGAACACTGTAACCTTTCCAACATAAGTGGTACCTATTCATCTGCTTGCAATGTCTTACTTTCAAACGGCTAGGTTGTCAGGAGCTGGGACAGAAACTGGAGCTCACTCCATCATGCGGCACTCGGGTCTTGAACTGCTGACATGCCAACCTTCCAATTGTCAAATTCAGAAAATGAGAAGAGTTTACCTAAATGGGCTTGCATGTTAGGGAACAGTTTATCATCTCATTTGGCAAGAAGTACCCCAGACTTAAAGAGATTTCCTTGGCATTCCACCACCCCATTTGCTTCTTGGGCTCTGGCCAATGGAAGAGGTTACCCTTAGAAACCACCTGCCTGTAAAGAAATCATCCTTATTGAAGCAGCTTCTATCTTATTCCAAAAGCAATTTCCTCTTTCACTGCTCAAGGCTGGCCATTTATGCTTTCGTACCAGGCTTTGCATTTCACATCAGCTGCCAAGAGTCACTGCACGGCTTGGCCCGCATTTATGGTAGCTGGGTAGCTTCCCTGGCAGGAAAGCCAGGGGTGGCATAAATAACCACAGCAAGGCAGTTTTCTTTTCAGAAGGATTTGACATTATCCTTTGTAAAACAGATCTAATCTCTTTCTCTCTCCCTTGTTATTGTTTCGCTTTATGTTTTTTCACTGCTTCATCTCTGTGAACTGAGAGTCACCCGCCTCCCTCTGTATAGCAGCTTGTGATAAACGATGAGGCTCAGTGGCAAAATATTCCCCCAGATCTTCTGTTCTCCTTGCCAGTTCAGTCCATTCCACGAGATGATTTGCACACCTTTGGCTGCAAACCCACCAAGCAAGGCTGCTTTCCGCACAGCTCCTTGATTTATGTCAATGCGGCATGTGTGGGGTGGAGGATAGGGGGAATCTCACGTCCTACTGCAGGCTTCAGATTTATGGAGCGAAATTTATACCTAGTGCCAGGGGAGGGGGCTATATGGCTCTGTAATGGAGCACATGCTTTGCATTCTAAAACACCTTCTGTTCAGTCCCTGGCATGCCCAGCGAAAAGGATTTTAGGCTGGGAAAGTCCTCAAACTATAGGCACCAGCAGTCAGGCTTAAGTCGGTTACCTTCCTAGGCTTAAGATATTGCTATGGAGGTGTCATACATGAAAGAGAGCATTTTCACATACACACTTGCACTCAAAAGGTTTCAGGCATCTAGGCCATTTGGCGAGTTCATTCCACAGTTTATTTCACCTGACCTAGTGTGAGAAAGATTAGCCAACAACGCAAGGTTGCCATTACCAGGTACGCCCGACTGTGGTTTGAAAATGCCACAATCTTTGAGGAGGCTCTTTCTATGTACTCCGATGTCTACCTGAGGCCTTTGAAATCACGGCGAGTCAGAGTGAAGAGGATTTGACTGATGGTCTTGTTGGAGCTGAAGTAAATCACCTGGTGGAGCTCAGGATCTGGGTTAAAGCTGAGAAAATAAGCCAAGTCTAGAAATCTTGGAAGATGGGAGGAGTGTAGCTATGCTTACACATGCAACTATGTGCCTACAGGGAGCAGAAGAGGTAGAAACAGCTGGTTTGAATTCCTTGCAATGGTTCTTCTTTACATTTTCTTTTCTATTTCTTTAAACATAGACTAAAATCTGGCTTCACATCCTTCTTCCAAAGTCTTGGCCTCAGTCCAAAGCAGCAAACTCTATCGATCCTCTCCATCAGACATATAACAACCTGATGTTATCTTCACTTAAAGTGGCCATTGATGCCAATTCCTAAAAAGGCAGCTTGCTATACAGAGCCAACAGGGAAGACTGTCATTGCCCTGGCAAAGTCTGAACCTAAACAAAAAGCCTTTGTAGTTTAAGACAGTCAATAGTCAGCCTTGCTGACCAAAGATGGTCTCTAACTTGAGGCTCTGGTGCTTCAACCTCAAGGTAGTTTTGCAAAGACCGTGAACGTAACTCAGCCCCTGAGCCATCTAGACACATCAAAATTGGAGAGTGTCTTAGACTTACTCTCTTCTCAACCCTCTCCAAGTCTGGTAAAATTTAGAGTTAGGGTGTCTGAGATATGCCCCCCCACACACACACACACACAAAATCTCATTGAATCCTCCCCCCCCCCCTAAACCAACTGGTGGTGACCTTGTACTTTTGCACATCACTGTGTCATTTTGAATATCAAGATGGGAAAATGCAGCATATACAGGTACCCAAAGAACAGATGAATCTTTTCACATTTGTGCAAACAAATTTTTCTCTTCAGCAGCTTACAGGATTTCAAAAGTATTCTATGTTCCATCCAAGCCTACATCATAGAAGATTTGAACTATCCTACTTTTAATATTTCTTGAATAAAATTCATCTGTAAAGTTTAAAACTTTTTTTTTGCTTGAATCTCAGTTCAAACTTCCTGACCTCAAAGACTCAGTGTGTGAATCTTCTCATTTCACCACCCTATGAAAGGCTATTTTCACCTGTTTTCACTAACTTCAGAAGTGCTGATTTAATAGTGAATTACTCATAGTTTCCTTAATTGTTTCACAGGATATTTCATCTCATGAGAGATCTAATGGAGCCCATTACACAATAGCTGCAAGTGAAACACAGTCAGTAACATTTACCACCTGATAAGGCAGTTATGAAAAGAACAGAAGGCCTACAATGCCCTGCCATTAAGTATGTACACAACATCCAACACAAGACTGGATCATGTTGCTTAAAGGAAGGTATGTGCCAGTACAGGGACAGAGAATTTCTAGGCCCTGTGTTGAATTTGTCTTACTACAATTGTCTTACCTCAGGCTCCATCCTTCCTTGAATCCTTTCCCCTCCCATGGGAAAGGATGCAAGACAGCAATTAAGCTATGGCTTCAAAGCCACATTTGAATTGCTATTCTTATGCCTCATATATATATTTTTCATACAGGGAAAGTGAGGGAGAATAAAGTCAATGCATTCGGTCCATCAGGGGCCATCTTGAGTCCCAACATCAGGACTCACAGCTGGCACTTAAAATGGCAGCTGAGTGTACTTTGTTTCCTATCTACCTTCCCCATGAGGGAAATGAAGGAATAAGGTGTACTCAACCACTGCTTCAGGAGGTGAATAAACTCCATGTTTTGCTCTAGGCATTTCCTAAAACTCTGGTTGGGTCTGCCTTGCTCCATACCTGCATGAGGAAAGTGCAGATGGCTACATGATCAAGCATTGATTTGAGTAGTGCCAGTCAAACTGGAACCTTGGTCAGAACCCCACTGAGAACATATCAGAGAGTTAAAAAAGTTGTGGCATCTTAAAGACTAACTTCTGTATTTAAATGTGAGCTTTCATGGATCAAGTCCACTTCATCAAATGGACTTGATCCATGAAAGCACAAATTTAAATACAGAAGTTAGTCTTTAAGGTGCCACAACTTTTTCCTTTTTTGTTGTTGTTTTGTTTACTCTCTTATATTGTTGCACAGAGTAACATGGCTACCACTTCAAAATTTCCACTGAGAACAGTTTCCATAAAGCAAAATGGCTTCTTGAAAACTAGAAAACTTGCTGAAGGTCTGCTGGTCCAAGCACAGGCTGGAAAAGGATGGAGCAGTTTAGCCTGGGACTGGATGATGCCAGTGGCAATGTGTTTGAGGTCTTCAAGCTAAAAAAGTAACTGAGTTCTGACCACCATTCAAATGTTCCCTGTCTTGAGGGCATTACCCTCAAGGTTTCCCAACCTTTTCCAGCTGCGGACTGGGTCACGCACCCTCAGACAGCTGAACAGGCTGGACTGGTGGTCCCTCCTGCTGCAAACACTGCTGTAAAACACATCAGTGGCTGTCATCACATATTTACAACAGATGCAGGTACATTTAGGGCTGTCATAAATGCATTTACGACAGCCACGTCCATGTTTACGAAAGCTGTAAATGTGGACGTGGCTGTTTCCGCCATGATTGGCAGTGGTGACAGTGGGAGAGAGGGCAGTGGGCCACATGAAATGGTGCTGTGGGCCAAATCCAGCCCATGGGCCATAGGTTAATAACTCCTGATCTATAGCATACTAGCCGATTACCCATCCTTGCTCGGGTTTTTCCCCGCATACATGTGTCTGGCCACCTGTGTCAGGCCTCTGCCCAGCTCACGGTGATGTCACAATCAGATGACCTACCTGGGGCTATGACATTAGCATCACTATGTGTCTGGCCACCTGTGTCAGGCCCCTGCCCAGCTCAATTACATCACGAT
Organism: Bradypodion ventrale; assembly: GCA_035047345.1. Classification (NCBI taxonomy): domain Eukaryota; kingdom Metazoa; phylum Chordata; class Lepidosauria; order Squamata; family Chamaeleonidae; genus Bradypodion; species Bradypodion ventrale. The sequence continues at coordinate 11,207,602 of JAWDJE010000005.1, read as the reverse complement.
GATGTCACAATCGGGTGACCTACCTGGGGATATCTATCACTATGGATACTAGCACTGGGAGACACACAATCCGGTCAAGTATCCTTCCCTTTGCAGATCAATTTAGGATCATAACACTCGTGACCCCCGTGGTGACCATCCAGCATGCCCAAGGTAAGTGTGTGCCACGTTACAGCACGATCGGTGCAGAGGTGTAGATTTGTGTTCCGGACATACAAGAGGACACCTCTGCTTTATATATAGATAGATTTAATTAATTTCACTTGAACAAACCTGAAGAACTACAAGATGTGAAATAGGCCACATCTACCAATCACCTGCATTTCATATATCACACCTACACATGTATGTATGCAGAGAGATAGAGAGAAGGTGTGAGAGAGAAGGTGAGACAGAGAAGGTGAGAGAAATTCTGAGTCCTGCTAGAATCCTTAACCATACAGGGCCACTGAGATATAAGAAGCAAAATTATGCTGTCAAAATTAAAGAAGGAAAATGGAGCCGGGAAGGACAACGTATTGTGACACAAGGACTTCACACATTTGTTTCAATGTGAGTTTTCATGAATCAAAATCCTTTCTCTCCCCCCACCCACACCCCCAGGCACAGTGATTTTGGTTCACAAAAGCTCACACTGAAACAAATTTGTTATAGTCTTTGAAGTGCTGTAATATTGTTGATTTTTGTCCTTTTGCTTGTTTGTTGTCCCTCCCCCCCTTTTTTTAAATTTTAATTATCAGCAGGCTGAGCAAGACTAACATAGCCTTGTTTGTTGTTTTTTTAAAGGAAATAACAACAGCATGCTTAGGGGAACCACAACATCTGCAGAAGGAAAAAAAAACTTTAAGATAATGAAAGAAAAATAAACAAAAACCCAGAGAGCTCAATGGCCATACAGCGGAACCTCAATTAACAAACAGCTTGGTTAACATAAAAATTGCATAACAAAAGGAAATCCATAGAAAACAATGTCTTGGTTTAAGGAAAAAAATTTCAGAACAGATTAATTGGTTTTCAATGTCTTCCTATGGGGAACCACGTTTCGGTTAACATATTTTGGTTTTCAATGGGAAATTGCATGCAATGCATTCCTATGGGAAATTCAAGTAATTTTTGCTTTAAGAAATGTCCTGGGGAATGCATTAATTATGTTAACTGAGGTTTTACTGTATATTGTTGGATATCTGTTGAGAACAGATATAAAGAAATGGAGTAGAATATTCTGAATGAAGCAAGTTATCACACTTAAATACCGCCCTATAGTGTTTAGGGGCCATTCAACAATTACATGATCCTTGAAGGGGAGGAGGGGGTCTGCCATCTGAATTACGGAAAAATTACATGGGGGCATCAAAGATTACATAATCCATTTGGAGTTGTTGTGCATTAGGCACCAATAGTGAAAAGCTCTAAAAATTAGGGTCTTGATACAAAAGCTCTGGATTGTGTAATTTTAAAGGGGGGGGTCAAAGCTAAAATTATGGTCAGATTACATAGGGGGAGGGGGTCAATATTTCCCCAAAAAAGGGATCACATAATTGTTGAATGGCCCCTTAGTGCACTTTCTGGGTAGTTCACAAGTTAATTAGCATTTTGCTCCCAACATGCTGGGTAATCATTTTACTGACCTCGGAAGGATGGAAGGCTGAGTCAACCTTGAACCCTGGTCAAGACTGAACTCACAACCTTTTGGTTGCAGGGCAGCAGTTTAACCACTGCACCACATAGTGAACAAGTCTACTTCAACTGATTTCAGTGGGATTTAAGCATAACTGATTTCCTCTGATCAGGAACTATTGTCTGAAATCATTGTTTCCTCTTTGTTCTCTGCTGCATTTGCCCAACCCTTGTGAAAGTGTCCTGTATAACCTGCAGGCTGACAGGGGGGAAAAGGAGAAGATGACAGTGTATTACCACTGCATCTTGGATAATTAGCATCCCCGCCTCTTGCTGTCTGTCTGGGACAAGGGCATTAGGAAGTCTCTTGCTGAACTGTGGAAAAACATGAACAAGGAAGTTACAACCAACAACAAAAAACAAAAAACCACTCCCTGTGAAATCAAATACAACATGAATGAGAAAGGAGCAGGGAGAAGAATAAGCCAAGTGATTCTGGGGGAGTAAACAGTTTGTGGAATCTCAGCAGTTAAAAATATTAATAATTTTGTGTCAGAGATTACTCTGGGTTGAAAGGATTTTTTCTGGAGAAACTCTGCTCAGGGGACGCCTGAATGAGGCTCCTTTCATGTCCCTAAGTGCAGCCCTCAGGTATCAAAACCCAACCTTCTAGTCTCCAAGCTCTGCATCTTAACCACTAAGCCACCGGGGGAGCTGCTATCCCAGAAGTTAATAGATGTTGATTATAGCATGAGAGTCCAGCAAATCAATAAAGTTCTGAATAGTGGATGTGCAAAGTGATATAATGGTGTGATGTGGGGGGTGGGGGCAGAGAGAGAACTGAAGATTTTGTTCCCATCAGTTTCTAGGCCAGACGTGAAGGCACCTTTTGGTGAGTTCATTCTGCAGTTCCTTTCGCCTGACCTAGTGTGAGAAAGATTAGCCAGCAACACAAGGTTGCCATTGCCTAGGGTACATTTGATTGTGGTTCAAAAATACCACAATCTTTGCGGCGGCTCCTTCTATGTACCCCAGAACTGAAGATATTTCCCTCTCTTTAAATAAGAGTCTATTATGCATTGTTTGGAATAGTAGCTGTGTTAGTCTGTGGTTCAGGCATATCAGAAAATAAAAAATAAAACAAAAACACTGCAGCACTTTAAAGACTAACTGCTATATTTTTACTGTTAGCTTTCGTGGATCAAGTCCACTTCTTCATACAAGGAGTAAAACAAGAAGTAACCAAGTAACAGTAACCAAGTAAGAGGTTAAACTCATTAGCTTTGCTTGGCAACTTCACACTTTTGAGATTGAAAGGGAGACATTTAAACTAATCTGAATAATCTATTGTTACTGCTAGCTGTAGGAAGCTGGTTTGATACTCATGCTTGTCTGTCATTCTGCTTGATTTACTCTTTACCTCATTGCTTTGTGATCCTTTTCCCTTGTGACATCTTGACCCCTGCATCTGGTGCATATAAACCATGCCTGGACGTTTTACTCCTTGTCTGAAGAAATGGACTTGATCCATGAAAGCTAACAGTAAAAATATAGCAGTTAATCTTTAAAGTGCTGCAGAGTTTTGGTTTTATTTTTTGTTTTCTATTATGCATTTAACAGCAATGCCAGCAAGAAGCATCTTAAGCTGAAGAAGCAGTGGTGGGCATAAAAAAAAATCCCTACCACACTGTGAGTGTGGCCATGTGACTGTGCGGGCATGGCCTGTTGGCCATGTGACTGCTCTTCAGTCACATCCCCAGCCACTTTGGAGTGGTTGGGGAGGCACTTTGGGGTGAAACAGAGCCCAGGAAAAACCTTGGACAAGAGAGAAGTGGCTTCATAGGTTCACTATAGAGTGATGGAAATAGAAGAGGCTTCTTTTTTCATAGCTCTATAGCGAAGAACCCCAATCTGAAGCCATTACCCCCTTCCTCCAAGGCTTTTTCAGGGCTCTGTTTCACCCTGAAGTGCCTCCCCAACCACTCCAGAGTGGCTGGGGATGTGCTTTGGGGTGAAATGGAGACCAGGAAAAGTATTGGAGGAAGGGGGAAATGGAGTCAGCCCTCTCCGAAGCCACTTCTAAGGAGGAGGAGGGTGGGGCATGGTGGGGCAGGGAGGTGGGTGGGACCAGCCATTTTTACTACCAGTACGCGCGTACTGGTCCAATCCGGCTCATGCCCATTACTGTGAAGAAGGTAGTAAGAAACTTAATGAGGTTGTGATGAGAAGTGAGAAGTGATTCTTGCTGCCAAACTCTGGGAAAGAACAAGGATAGTTGATACGGTTTTTGCACAACAGCATGAACACCAAGGATACAGTGACTACAGAGTTCTGCCTCAACTGGATGGTGATGTCAGTGGATTGCACCAACAACCAAGGAATGCTGGCTAAAATTCAGCCAGAGTGTAGAAACAAAAAATGGAGGGGAGATTCCTCCAAATTTCCTGATCACATGTTTAGAAAATTCATACCATCTTTTGCAGGAAGATGAGGTTGTCCCTGCATTAGTAAAACAACTGTCTTTTCCAATGGTAAATACAGTACAGTACTGGAAGCAATCAGTTATAAGTAACATAGACACATGTAACTACAGACTTTGTTGGACAATGAGAAGTAACATAACTACATTTCAAAAGGAATATATCTGGTAGGAACAAAGTTACTGAATTGATTGAACAAGTATTTTTTTTTAATTTTCAAAAATTACTTTTCAAAGGGGTAAGGTCACCTTGCTCGAAAGCCAGTCATATCAGACTCTGGGGTTCAGTGTTCATCTCTGTTTATAGCCAAAGAGCCAGCTTTATCTGTGTCTACAGACGTTTTTGTGGACATGCAGCAGGCATGACTAGACACCGGAGTGGACGGAACGCTGTTTGCCTTCTCACCCAAGTTGTTGTCCAGTTGCACAGTCAAGTCTGACCCTTTGCAACCCCATGGACCACTGCACACCTATTTATCTACTTGCAATTTCTTGCTTTTGAACCACTAAGTTTGCAGGAGCTGGGACAGAGGCTGGAGCTCACCCCATCATTCAGCTCTCAGGTCTTAACCTGCTGATCTTCCAGTCATCAAGTTCAGCATCTGAACCACTAAGCCACCGCAGTTCCCTTTTAAAAATGTATTTTAATGCAAATTGGCCGAAATTTTCCACCTTTCATGCCATCCTCTCATCAACCCTACAGGTATGTACAACACTGTGCATACAGTGTCTTAGGATCATCATCAGTTAATTTGGGGAAAATTCAATGAGTGATTGTAGGGGGGCATAACTTAGACACCCTACTTCCAAACTTTTCCAAACTTGGTGAGGGTTGAGAGAAGAATCAGCAGAAGCTCCCCTCCAATTCTGGTGTGTCTGGATGACTCAGGAGCTGAATTATGCCCCCCCCCCCCATCCCTCTCTGAACTTTCTCAAAGCCTAAGACTTTTGCACACTATTCTATTCCATCCCCAGTTGTTATCCAAAAATAAGCAAATAGGGAAAGGTAACAAAAGTAACAAAAGATGAGTCACAAAATAAGCATTAGGCTTTTTAAACATTTTAGCATTTATGGGTTACTTTTTAAACACTTCATCATATAACAAGAAAAAAATTGCTTTCATAAAGTAACTTCGTAGAAAAGGAACATGACACCTTTTCTTCACATGACCCCTAGGAGACCTCTAGGAATTTAGGGCAAGGAACCTTGCCACAGTCTAAAAGTCTTGCTACTGCAACCAAAAGGTTGTGAGTTCAATCCTAACCTGGGATCAAGGTTGACTCATCCTTCCATCCTTTCAAGGTCAGTAAAATGAGTGCCCAGCATGTTTGGGGCAAAATGCTAATGACTTTGTGAACTGCCCAGAGAGTGCACTAAGCGCTATGTTAATTCTGTTAATTGTTAATTCTGACTGGGTGCAACAAATCCTACAATATCTCAATGGCTGGTATACTGTACAAATGCAGGGATTTTTTTAAAGCTATAAATGGTCCCCAAGGATGATACACAATTAGTCTTCACATCTACCCAATCTACACAGTAATGAACTTGGGCTTTCCTCACCATGGATACTTCAGTCTTGGCGTAAAACAAGATTATAAATAGAGGCTTGATGTGAACCAAGCTTCCTAACAGAGCTTTTTACCTTGTAGTGGCAGCCAAGCTTGCAGTAGGAAAGACTGTTTTACTACCAAATGAAGGTATTTACAATGCAGATCTCTCTGTGTGTCCTCACAAACTCCTTCACTCACATAAACAGAATAAACACAAATTCCAGCCATACTATCTTTGCAAAACTCTTTTGTTCATCCAGCACTATTCTTTTTTTTTTCTAAAGGTATTGACATGTGCTTTGTGAACTTTGGACTTGTAGCAAAGAGAAAGTATGAAAACATCAGGGTCATAAGTTCTTAGGGATACTAGCCTTCATTGTTAGGTGGGGTTCTACATTGTCTAGCAAGGCTGCAAAGAAAATGAATAGTAAAGGTAAAGGTCTCCCTTTCTCAAAAGCCTTGAGTCATCTTTTGATGAGTAAGGCGGGGTAAAAATACTGAAAATAAAGAAAGAAATAATAAAAGCCGCTCATGTCTGACTCTAGGGTGTGGTATGCATCTCCATTTACAGCCAAACAGCCAGTACCATCTATGTCTGCAGACATTTCTGTGGTTGTGTGACAGGCATGACTTGATGCTGGAGCACCCATCCCATCACAGTGGTACCAATGTATCTACTTGCAATTTCTTGCTTTCAAACTGCTAGGCTAGCAGGAGCTGGGGCAGACAACAGACTTCACTCTGTCTTGCAGCACTAGGGTCTTGAACTACCTTAATTATGGCTGGGGAAATGATGGCTGTAATATAACAATGTACTGTACTATCTTGCAGAATTGCTTTATGTATTATTGACAAAAAAAGCATGTGAAGCACTTTGAATCTCCAGTAAGTTGCATAAACACTGTGTTGGTATTCTTACACACAACAGTACTTTTACAAAGTGGATCTGAAAAATTAGCATGCTTTAATATTCTACAGAGATCTTTTTTTCATCCTAAAAATCTAGTTTTGCAGAGGGATTAAGAAAGGAGAAATAGGTTACTCTAAAAAATCAGGGGTTCCCACCCTTTTCAAGCCGGGGGCTAGGTCATGCTCTCTCAATCAGCTTCAAGGGCCAGATGGCCATTTTGCTCTGCCTGCACGATGGGGTGGCCATTTTGTCCAAACAGCTTCAAAGTGGTAGCCATTTTGTTTTTCGAATGCCCTTGGAGGGATGGGGGGGGGCACATGAAATGGCACTGCTAGCTGCATCTGGCCCACAGGCCCTAGGTCGGGAACCCCTGCTCTAAATGGATGCAGAGTGTCAGATGCCATATCTGCACAAATGGTGTCAATCTTCAAGTTGAATGCACCAACGATGAGGAAAATCTGTACATTAACAGCACTATGTAATGCATGTTTACTCAGGGTTCTTGTCATGTTGCAGAACTTGGGAAAGTTACAATTTAAAACAGCAACAACCAGAATCATGCAGCCTGCATGCCCAGTATTTTTCCATGTTCAGCTGGGCTTCTCCCACTTTGAGTATGTTTATAGAACCTCAGTGCAACAGAAAGACTATACAATTGAGAGTGGTTCCCAAGCTGAGGTGTTTACAAAACTATTAAGGTCATCTGACAGGTTGTCCAGAAAAGTTGCCATAATTTGGGAAAGTGAGAAACACAAAGACTGCAGTCAGTTTAATAGACATGTGTATGAGGGATTATCAGGTTTGTCCCAATTGCTGCTTGTTGTGTTTATTGGACATATTGCTTCAGGGCCTTCTCATCCCAGAATCACAGTTTCTGCCTGCATAAGCAAGCCATCAACACAAGCGAAAGCAGATTCTTATCAGGTTATCATTTGCATCCAAAGCAGATCCTGCTTGTTGTCGAACCAAGCACATGCGCTCTAGCTCAGCTGCTATGTTGCCTATGAGACATCAAACACTCTCAAAATCCACAACCTGCCTCTTGTCAAATTGGGTGCCAGAAACACGAGCAACAGCCTTCCACATTATGAAACAAAAGCCAGGTGTGCAAACCCAGCTTTTTCTCCAAAGATGACTGTGGGAAGAGATTAGCAGAGGAAAAAGCAGAGGGTGAAAGACACACCACCAAAATGTTCTTCTTTTTTGGTTTAGCAGATTAACACAACTATTCCTTTGGACATTGGCCAATTCTCCCAAATCTTGATGGAGGGCAGTAGCTTCATCAATGGTGGCCTGGGGCTGAGGAGGAGGACTTTGCGTGCCAAAAGGTCTCAGGACCAGAAAGTGACTTGAGAACTGGGTCAGTGGTATGGGTGTCATGCTGAGATGCGGAAAGCATTAGAAGACCACCACATTATATCGCTACAGTCACAGAATTAGTGATGCTGCTGATATTGCCATCTGTCTCCAGTTTAACCTGTGGCAATTTAAATGGTGCCTGCACTCCGGTGTTGAGGCATGCCTGCCACATGTCCACGGAAACGTCTGCAGGTGCAAACAGCTCTTTGGCTATAAATAGAGATGAGCACTGAACCCTAGAGTCGGATGCGACTAGCTTTCGAGCAAGGGTGACCTTTACCTTACACCACATTAGTGGCACTTTACAGAGTACTCTACACAGTGGTGGGCTCGAATTTTTTTTACTACCACACTGTGGGTGTGGTATGGTGGGCGTGGCCAGGGGGAAAGCCCTGCTTTGCACCCGAATTAGGTCTACTTTATTTCAAAACTTGGATGGGCGGGGCCAGCCAGAATTTCTGCTACCGGTTCTAGCGAACCTGCTGATGTCCACCACTGACTCTACAACATGTAGTGTCATGAGGTAGACTGAGCAATATAAATAAAAACTGCAAAACTGTCAAACTTCTTCCAGTGTAACAAACAGTAATGAGACACAGCACAAAGCAGACCCTACAGCTGTAATATGAATATTTCTTTCTGAAAAAGAGCAAGTGTGTCAGAAACAGCTCACATCTTCTAAGACAGCAATGGGTGTTTTAAAAGAAATTATATTTAACTAGAACATCTTAATATGACTTGATTCATTTTGGAGATTTCCCCCCCCCCTGAAAAAAAAGGGCGTGTTTTCATTGAACTGGTCCTCCCAATGTATTGTTATAATAGCAGCTTGTCCTCTTACCAAAGAGAAGGGAATTAAATTGAGAAGTGAAGCAGCCAAAACAACACATTCTACAATTGTGTGCAGTGATGGGCATGAGCCGGATCAGACTAGTACACGTGTACCGGTAGTAAAATGGACTGGCTCCACCCACCTCCTTGCACCGCCCACCTCCTCCTCCTTAGAAGTGGCTTCGGAGGGGGCTGACTCCGTTTCCCCCTTCGTCCAAGGCTTTTCCTGGGCTCCGTTTCACCCCAAAGCACATCCCCAGCCACTCCGGAGTGGCTGGGGAGGCGCTTCAGGGTGAAACAAGAGCCCTGGAAAAGCCTTGAACAAGGGGGAATTGGCTTCAGAGGTTTGCTATAGAGTGATGAGAATAGAAGAAGCTTCTATTTTCATAGCTCTATAGCGAAGAGCAGCCACATGGTCAACAGGCCATGTCCACCCACTCACATGGCCACACCCTCAGTGTGGTAGGAATTTTTTTTATGCCCACCACTGATTGTGTGTATTAAATTAAAAATGACTCACAGTGTTGTGTTCTATTACTGTACCTTTTACAATGTATCCATTCACGTGTATCCAATGTAACCATGCTTGTGTAACATTATAACCAGCAGCTGCTTAACTGTAGCCCTTGCAATAGGACGCGAGCTAATGACCACCTGGTGGCAATAGCGAGCGTTCAAGCTCTCCTGGCCCAGACTCACCAGCAAACAACAGCGTGGGAAGATTCCCGCCATCACCTACACCTGGACAAGAAGGGCGTGACCGTCCATGACGTCACGCGGACAGTAACCAATAGACTGTCGAGGAGCCACATTCAAAATGCATAGCCACTGTATATATTGAGCTACCCATCCGCCATTACCTCATGTTCCTCCGGATCATCATGCAATAAACCTGTGTTAAGCCAACCCTTCGGCCGTTTCATTGTCTTTGGTCCCATACTCTAAATTGGCGACGAAGGTGGGATATGGCTGCCCACGGGACCAAGACATGCGCCGGTTTCGAAATCAGGAGACCGGCAGACTGGGACATCTTCGAGATGGACTTCCAGGGAGCCCTGGTGGAATCCGAAGTCACGGATGAGGCAAAGAAAAGGGCCATCTTCACCCGGATGCTGGGGCCAGACACCAAGAGGGTCTTGGTGGACCTGATTGCGCCGAGGAGGGCGAGTGAATTCAAGGTGAAAGAGCTCATGCACATGCTGCGTGAGTACTTCCGGCCCTCGACGGCGATGATCCCCGCTCGGAGCGCGTTTTGGAGGCGAGTCCAAGCACCCGGGGAGACGGTCGCCGACTTCGCAGCGGCCCTGCGACTGGCGGCCGGCCCATGCAAATGGGAGAACGCAGAGATCACACTAAGAGACTGCGTGCTGTGCGGCCTGATTGACGCCGAAACTCAGCGCACATTGATGAACCGGGAGCCACCCCCCACGTTGCAGGAGGTCCTGAAGGAGGCACAAGCCGCGGAAGCTACGAAGGCCGGGGTCCAGGAGCTCCAGGACTGGCGGCCAAAGACGGGCAAGGCAGAGTCTTCGGTGCACGTTTCGGTGCACGCGGCCCGGCGAGTTTCGAAGTCGTCCGCGGAGAGCAGCGACGACGAGGACGTCCGGAAGGTCCGGAGGGAAGGCCGGCGTTGCGACGGCTGCAGAGCGAACCACGACCGCGCCAAATGCCCCTTCAGAAAGGCCGAGTGTCACAACTGCGGCCGCCGCGGGCACATCGCCAAGGTCTGCAGGAAACAGCGCGAGGCCCGGAAGAGCTCGAGAGACCGCGCGGCGAGACCCAAGGACAGCACCCAGGCCACGAGGAAGCGAGACGGCGTGGGCCGCATCGCCGACGACAGCGAGGATGACGCACCGGTGTTCAGCGTGTCCGCGGGACACCCCCGTTACTTTGTTGAGGTACTAGTACAAGGGGCCCCCATTAGGATGGAAATTGACTCGGGTTCCTCATATTCCATCATTCCCCAGAAGGAGTTTCTGAAAATTGCCCCCCATGTGCGGCCAAAACTCAAAGCTTTGAGGTCCACGCTACGGGACGTGCAAGGGAACTGCATTCCAGTGTTGGGGGTTGGAAAATTTCAGGTCCAATTTAAGAAACACACCGCGACTCTCTCCCTAGTTGTTCTTAAAGGGGGGAATTGCAGCCTCCTCGGGACTCAATGGTTCCAGCCCCTGGGTTTGTTCATTGGGGGGGTGCATGCCGTTACCGTTGGGACTGACCCGATTCAGGAAGTGTGCAACGCGCACCCCGAAGTCTTCAAGAAGGGACTTGGGAAATTTAAGGGACCCCCAGTAACCTTTGACCTAGACCCTGAGGTCCGCCCAATAAGACTCAAACCGCGCCGGGTGCCATTCGCACTCAAGGACAAAATAGAGGCGGAACTGGACAAATTGGTGGGCCAGGGGATTCTTGTTCCTGTTGATTCTGCGGAGTGGGAAACTCCAATTATAACAGCACTCAAGGCCAACGGGGAGGTGCGCATATGCGCTGATTACAAGTGCACCATTAACAAGGCCATTCGCCCTAATGCGTATCCGGTGCCGGTAGTCAGCCATTTGCTGGCCAGGTTACATGGGGGAAAGTGTTTCGCTAAGCTCGACTTAGCACAAGCCTACCAGCAGCTCTCGGTGACCCCAGCTGCCGCTGCTGCACAAACTATAGTCACCCATAAGGGGGCGTTCCAGGTGACGCGCTTTCAATTCGGCGTAAACTCGACGCCTGGAATTTTCCAGTCACTCGTGGAACGCCTCCTGAAGGGGCTCGAGGGGGTGTTGCCTTATTTTGATGACGTATTGATAACCGGGGGAAGTCGGGCCGAATTGGCAAAGAGGTTGGGCAAGGTCCTGGCGATATTCGAAAAGGCGGGGTTGAGACTGCGAAAAGACAAATGCATCTTCTTCGCGACCGAGGTCAAATTCCTAGGGTTCCGTGTCACTCCTGAGGGAATAAGGCCGTCCAAGTCTAAGGTAGCCGCCATCAAGCAAGCCCCTCGCCCCACCTCCAAGCCCGAGTTGCAGTCGTTCCTAGGGCTGCTGAACTTTTATCACTCCTTCCTTCCCCGGAAAGCAGCCGTGGCCGAGCCGTTGCACAGGCTGCTCAAAAAGGACGAGGCATGGAAGTGGGGCGACCAGCAAGAGAGGGCATTTAGCGAGCTAAAGCAGCTTCTGGCGTCTGACGCCATCCTAACCCATTTCAACCCCAAGCGGCCAGTGGTCCTCATCTGTGATGCATCCCCGTTGGGGGTGGGGGCGGTGCTGTGCCACGTGCTGGAAAACGGGAGGGAGGCCCCGATAGCGTTCTATTCCAGGTCCCTGTCCCAAGCGGAGAGAAACTACGCCCAGACAGACAGGGAAGCATTAGCGATAATTGCGGGAACAAAAAAGTTCCACGACTTCCTGTATGGCCGCCCCTTCACAATCGTAACCGATCACAAGCCCCTGCTAGGCATCTTTACCGCAGATAAGCCCACGCCACAGATCCTATCCCCAAGGATGCTTAGGTGGGCCATTTTTCTGAACGCGTATCAGCACGCGTTAGTGTACAGGCCCGGGAAGGAGATCAGCCATGCGGACGCTCTATCGAGGTCCCCCCTTCCCCAGGAGAACAGCCACGTGGGCGGGGAGGAGCCAGACCATCAGGTGCTGATGATAGAAGTCCTCGACTCACCCCCAATACTGCCCGCCGACATCGCCAAGGCGACCGGCAAGGACAACATTTTAGCAAAGGTTAGCTCCTGGGTGCAGAAAGGGTGGCCAGCGTCCTCCCCGGCAGCGGAGTTCGACCCATTCTTCCGAAAGAAGTTAGAGTTGTCCCTTGAGAGGGGGTGCCTTCTGTGGGGCCAGTGAGTAGTGATCCCGGCGTCCTTACGGCCGAGGGTACTCAAACTCCTGCACGTCAGTCACCCTGGGATTGTGCGCTCCAAAGCCCTGGCACGGAGCTATTTCTGGTGGCCCCAGCTAGACGCCGACATCGAGCACATGGTCGGCACTTGTGAGCCCTGCCAAAGTTCCAGACCAGAAGAAGCCCGCCTGCCTCACAGGGAGTGGGACGCGGCGAAGGGGCCGTGGTCCCGGGTTCATGTAGACTTTGCTGGCCCGTTCCGTGGGACACTGTTTCTCCTTGTGGTGGATGCCTTCTCCAAGTGGTTGGAGGTCATTCCGGTTACAAGCACGGCCACGGCCACAACCATAAAGCATTTGCGGAGGGTTTTTTCCACGTTCGGTTTACCCGACACCCTCGTAAGCGACAACGCAAGTTGTTTCACGTCCTCTGAGTTCAGGGCATTCACAGAAATCAACGCCATTCGGCACATCACCTCCGCTCCTTTTCACCCTGCCACAAACGGCCAAGTAGAGCGCCTTGTGCGCACCACCAAGGACGCGCTGCGGCGCATGGGGCCCGGGGACCTAAACCACCAAGTGTGCCAGTTTCTGCTAGGTTACCGAGTGACTCCCCTAGCGTCAGGATACTCCCCCGCAGAGCTGCTGATGTGCAGGAAGCTGACCACCATACTAACTAGGCTAGACCCCACGAGAGTAGAGGACAAGGGGAAGAACATTGGGATAGAGGACACAAAGAGTTTCGACGTGGGTGCCCCCGTGTATTGAGGGAATTATGCCAGCGCGGGTCCGGCCTGGGTACCGGGCGTCATCTTAGAGCAGACCGGTCCCGTCTCGTACCGCGTCGAGACCAGCACGGGTCTACTCTGGAGGCGGCACGCAGACCAGCTCCGGCGCAGGGTCCCCGACGAGCAGGGCACGGACCGCGGGAAACGTGATTCAGCGTTAGGGTTCTCCCCCACCCGTTCAGCCCAAGGGGGAGGAAAGGGGGGCCATGGGTCCCCACCAAGGGGGGAGGAAAGGGAATCTGTCCTCGTAGATATCCTGCGGGATCGGCCAGCAGAGAGAAGGGAAGCCGATCTCATAGATATTCCGCGGGATCTCCCCACAAATACGGATACCCCAACAGAGTTAGATTTTGATTTTCAGAACCGGGGAAGTTTTGTGGAGTGGTCCCCCACCCGTCCAAGCGAGAAGAGGGGTTTTTCGTTAGCCCCGAGTGTCTCCGGTCTGCCCACAATGGAGTTTTTCCCTTCCCCCAAAACCGCCAAACCACGGCAAGCCTCTAACAAGTCTCCCTCTCCCGTTTCAGGACAAGGGACCAGGGAACGAGGAAGCAGTAGCGCCCCTGGGGCAGGTCAGCCCACATCGCGGCCCAAACGCGTTTGCAATAAGCCATCTTGGCTGAGGGACTTCGTCCCATCCTAGGGGGGAGGGATGTTGTGTTCTATTACTGTACCTTTTACAATGTATCCATTCACGTGTATCCAATGTAACCATGCTTGTGTAACATTATAACCAGCAGCTGCTTAACTGTAGCCTTTGCAATAGGACGCGAGCTAATGACCACCTGGTGGCAATAGCGAGCGTTCAAGCTCTCCTGGCCCAGACTCACCAGCAAACAACAGCGCGGGAAGATTCCCGCCATCACCTACACCTGGACAAGAAGGGCGTGACCGTCCATGACGTCACGCGGACAGTAACCAATAGACTGTCGAGGAGCCACATTCAAAATGCATAGCCACTGTATATATTGAGCTACCCATCCGCCATTACCTCATGTTCCTCCGGATCATCATGCAATAAACCTGTGTTAAGCCAACCCTTCGGCTGTTTCATTGTCTTTGGTCCCATACTCTAAACACAGCCACCCTAATAGGGCTTTTAAGGTAAGTGAGATATATAGGAAGTGGTTGTACCAGTTCCACTTCTCCAGTGGATTTTCCATGACCGAGTTTGGAATTAAACTTGGGTTTCTTCAATCCTAGTCCTTCACTCTATCCACTACACCACACTGGGTACCATCCCATAATTAGAAGATGATCTTGTTTTCCCTCCCAGAGACTGAAGAAATCATGCTTCCCAACAAAACCTGTGCTTAACTCCTAATGAACGATCACAATGCAAAAGCAAACTAATTTAACACAACTTGTAGAGCTTAAAATACTTAACCTCTTAAGGGTGTTTCCCTTTTAACGATACGGTAATTCTATCCTTGTGTGACTAAACAAAAATGTATCCTTTTTGAAAGGATTTTTTTTGCCTTGCTTGAGTGCTCATGACTCCTCCTTCCTCTCAAATAAGACTTTTCTGCCCAGTAGACACATGTTTTGACAGACTATGGAGCAGAAAGCTTCCTGTTCATTACTTCCTGGTTATCCTAGCATAATACTGTATACCTAGATTCACTTATTCATTACCCACAAACAATGAAAGCAAAACAATGGGGCAAAAACAATATTAAATTGTTGGCACTAAACACGTTGTTCTCAGCAATACTGGAATATTGCAATTTTCCTCAGAATTTAGAAAAGTTGACTTCTTCCCCCCCCACAACTCTCATAATCCCAAAGCCAGTCATGCTTTTAAGTCAACAACACTCAAGGCTTAGATGTTACTAGTTAATGTAGTTACTGGTTACTTATTTGGTCATGAGCACTGAAACTGCCAGTTACACAATTACTTTTAGATGCAGTGAGTAACTTGTTACTTAGGTGTAAGGTGCAATATCTAGTTATTTTGAAATTTTTCTTTTAAGGACAATTTAAGGCAGTTTAATGGGAATTTTTTCAGGCTTTTTTATTTTCATTCCTGAGTGATAAGGAAAGTGTTCTTTTGTTTTGTCTTTCGTATTTTCATATTTCCAAGATACAATATCAGAATTGGACACTAGAGGGAACCAATGAATATTCCTCTTGTCCACTCATAAAACATGCTTGTAATTCAGTTACTTATCATTTAGGTAGTATGTGGCTTTTGAAATGTTAATATTTCAAAATTCATATTTTAACAAAAGTACCTACCATATATACTCAAGTATGTTGTGTTTTTAGCCTTCAAAATGAGATCCAAAAATGGGACTCGACTTATACTCGGGTCAATGTAAACACTCAAAAACATGTCCACAAAAATGTCTAAATTAAGCTATGAGAAATCTGGGGAACATAGTAAAAAGTAGAGACATCACCTTAAAAACAAAAATTCGTATAGTCAAAGCAATGATATTCCTGGTGGTAATGTATGGGTGTTAGAGCTGGACCATTAGGAAAGCTGAGTGTAGAAAAATAGATTCCTTTGAGATGTGGTGTTGGAGGAGAGTCCTGAGAGTCCCCTGGACAGCAAAGAGAACAAATAGGTCAATATTAGAAGAAATCAAACCTGACTGCTCATTGGAAGGTCAAATAGTGAAGAGGAAGCTTAAATACTTTGGACATCAAATGAGAAGAGAGGATTCACTTGAGAAGGCCTTGATGCTGGGAAAGGTGGAGGGCAAAAGAAGAAGGGGGCGTCCAAAGTTGAGATGGATGGATGGTGTGGTAGACGCAGTGGGCACAGAGCTGGGCAGGTTGCTGAGGATGATGGAGGACAGAAGTGCCTGGAGGGCAATGGTCCATAGGGTCGCAAAGGGTTGGAATCGACTGTGCGACTGAACAACACCACCCATATTTTCATGTATTTTAATTATTGAAACTCACTAGCAACTGCTGTATTTACCACCCCCCAACTTATCCTTGGGTCAATCTATTTTTCTAGTTTTAGAGGTTCAAATTAGGTACTTCGACTTATATCCGGGATGAGTTGTAGTTGAGTATATACGGTATATATAATTTTTAATATGTTTAATGCAGGGCACTTTGCACACCATATAGAAATTATTGAAATATATGCTGTATGTCTAAACTGATTAACTAACAAGCAACGCAGTTATAATACTTTCTAGCACACATTTTATCTCACAAGGACATGCTGAATTAGGCTGGGCTGAGAGCAAGTAAACTGTTCATGGTCACTCAAGGAAGTTCAGTGTTGAACAAAGATTTGAATGAACGAATGAACAAACAAACAAACTTGGCTTATATCCTGCCCAATTGGTGCAAACACCACTTGGGTGACTCATGACATTAAATAGAGAACATAGATAAAATACAAACTGCATAAATCAATGAACTACCAAGTAGGAAAAAGTAAAGGTTTCCCTTGCTCGAAAGCCAGTCGTATCCGACTCTAGGGTTCAGTGCTCATCTCTATGTCAAAGCCCAAGAGCCAGTGCTGTCTGCTTCTGCAGATGTTTCCGTGGTCATGTGGCAGGCATGACTAGACACACCGGAGTGCATGGAATGCTATTTACCTTCCCACTGAAGTGTTCCCTTTTTTACTACTTGCAATTTCTTGTTTTGAACTGCTAATAGCTCAAGTCAAATGAAAAAAAAAACTTGGTGTATAGAATCATAGATTTATGGAACCTGAAAGAGCCTACCAGACTTCTCCAACCCATTGCTTAATGAAAGAATCCAAGTTAAAGTGTACCTGACAGGTGTCTGTCTAGCTTTCTCTTTGATCACTCCAGTGTTGGAGAGCTCACCACTTCTCAAAAGTCTCCTAAGTGCAAGCCTATGATTCTGTTTGCTAAATCCCAATAATCTCAATATATATTGTCAGCATCTCAGTTGGACTGCAAAAGGACAACTCTAGGGTAAATATATTGTGGATTTTGTTTAACAATATCCTCATTCTTTTAAGTCAACCACAGATATTATAATTTAACAGAGATTGCTGCTCCTGGAAGTCTGCCTACCCTCCACAAAGTAATTAACACTTTCACATTAATTTACATACCTTGGCTTTGGTGTCCAACAGGACATCAACTTCAAAAGACCATGAAAGTTGGAAGGCATGGCAGATTTCCCCAGGAACTTAGACTGCAGTCTTGTTCAGTACAACCATCAATACAGTGCCTGTATCACTGAGTCCCAAAACTCTGATCTAAAAGATTTTATAGCACAGAGAGGAGAATGAATCCAGTCTGTGTCTTCCATTGCCTACTCCTACTACTGTGGACACTGTTCTTCCTTACATACGGTGTATTGCAGCATACACACTCTGCAGTCATCAGCATTTGCAATCATCTGCCTTGCTCCAGGCACTGAGCAGTGGGGAAGTTATAAAACCATTGGATTAAAAGATGAAGTAACTAAGACGGGGGAGGAAAAACCTCAAACACTTTAATAACAACTGGTGCTTTATTGACTTTAATGTGTGTTTGTGAGATATTCCAAAATCAGTCATCCCATATAGCCCAGTGATTTTAGGCTGATGCGTTTTCACTTTGGTCTGGTGGGCTGGTGATTCTCATATATGAGTTAACACATATGAGTTAACTCTGGAACTGCAACGGACTACCACAGCCTTGAGGATATTGGCAAGGTGCGCCTTCACAGCCAGTCCATCTGGCATGGCATCTTCCACATCCATGACCATTGGGAATCAGAATAATGAAGTGATTCCTCCTCTGCTCATTTTGCTGTTGGGCCCAATATGATGGTTTCCAGTGGTATTTCCTAGCTGGGATCCACCTTAAACAAATTCACGCCAGTGGCATTTTTCCTGCTTCAGGAAAAAATGCATACTCAGATACGAGTTGCAACCAACAACTATGACAATGAGTTAACAGGCTTTTCAAGAACCTTGCAAAGACCTGGGCAGTTTTCACATTTTGAGGTCTCATTCCCCCACCCACCCCGGAACTGCCATCCTGAATTCATAGTACAGGTCAGGCAACCAACCATCCATTGCTCACAACACTTGTTCAATCTGAGTGACCAGCAACACTCTCTGAGACAAATGGATTCAGTGAATGGTTTTTAATGCAACCAAAAAAATATATTAAGAAACACAGTTAGACTGTGGGGTGGGAGATATTTGAAAAGAATTCTGAACAACAACAAGAAGAGGAAAAGAGTGTGTCCAAAAGAGTAAACATGTGCTGAGGCATATTTATGAGCACGTTTAAATGTTTTACATTTTTTTAAAAACATAAAAAGAAGTGTTATCCCCCACTGGAGTAGACCTATTGAATCAATGGATTTTGTGTTCCCTCTGATACATTGAGGTGTATTCAATTCATTGGGTTGAAACCAAATATTAGAATCTCAGAGCACATTTATTTATTTATTTATTTCGATTTCTATCACCATCCCCTTGCCGAAGCGACTCTGGGCGGCTTACAATCAACCATAAAAAACACTCAAGTATAAAAACATCCCTACAGCAATTAAAATCATAAAAACATTTAACATTTAAAAGCCATTAAAATGCCCTCCTATCATTCACAATAGGTTAAAACTAAAACCCAATGGCCTTTCATATAAGCCAGCCGGTGGGGGGGGTGCCCCACTGGCAGCACCCCACACCTGCTGGGCCAGCCAAGTTTTAAGGCCTTTCCTAAAGGTCAATAGCTCTGCCTGGAGATGTAGTTTGGTCGATAAGAGGTTCCACAGGGCTGGAGCAGATACCAAAAAGGCCCTCCTTCTAGTGCTAGAGAGGCTTAGGTTCATATTTAGCTTAGGGTGGCACACTACTAAACTTTGTCCATCCAAGATGGATGTGAGTATAGTGTCATGCAACTTTGAGTGAAACTAGACATTAGAGGGAATGCATCTTTCCCACAACTTACCTGTTTTCTCTTCTACAAAAAGTTTTTTTTAAAACGAGAGAGGTGTCTTAGCAATTTAGCTTGCAATCTAACCATCAGATTTTGCTTTATCATTGCCACTGAACAAGAACATAGACAGCTCCCAAGGTTCTCTTAATTCTCTGTAGCAATCCAGCCTGAAATCAAAACATCTGTCCATCAAGCTGATATAGTTCAAGACGCAGAGAAATCACTGGTGCAACATCAGAGAGGAAGGGAAGGGTTTTAATGACAGCAGAAGGTTGCTTCTGTTTCACCAAACTTGTTCCACAAAATAGCTGCCTCTGTTGTTGTTATGTTTGAACCCAGAGATACACCCTTGCTGACTTACCTCCTTGAGGGCCAAATACCGAATTACAAACTGGATCACTTATTCTCATTTTCTCTGTAACTAATCTTGGATAACAACATCACTCAGTGGAAGGTGAGGTCCCACTTCTTACATGATATTACCCACCCACCCCACCCCTGCTACTAATGTGAATGCTTCTAACATGACCATTGGTCATGAAGGGGGTATATCATCTGATGAATTCCATATGAGGCCAATCCCTGATTCTGGTTCTTCACCATCCTCCACATTCAGCAGAAACATCTCTTAATTTTCCATGTTGCACCAATGCAAGGAAAGGAGATCTTTGTATCAGTGCTACAACCTCAATGGTAGACCAAAAGTGTTCTTATTCTATTAAATGTTTCCACACATCACCTCCTAACCACTCCTTAGATCTGCACATTCTCTACAACCTCTAGATGTCAGCTTGTAGAATTACTGTAGTGGCTGGTTGGACAGTTTAATTTAGATTATAGGCAAGCTGTTGGTTTCCTGTCCTGAGTTTCTAGTTTATGTTTATGTTTTTAAAAAGATCTCTAACCCTACAAGAAACAGAACTATGAAGTAACACGACCAGTTGTTACTCTGCCAAATTGTTCTGCTGGGGTTGGTGTGGGTGGGACCTGAAACTACTTTTCAGTGCAATTAGCCAATGAATGAAGTTGTCAGCAATTTAATAGACATCTTGAATCAAATATGTCATATATTTCTAATCTGTGGAGTAGAATGACCCATTTTCCTTACTCCATCAGTCACCCATTTCCAGATTCTGAGCAAACAAAGGAAATCTAGCCTCTTTCTACACAGATAGGCTCTGTTTTTATAGACCCATGTCTAAATAATGCACTGAAAGTAATGGAACCAAAGGAATGAAGCAGCAGGATGCAAGTTCATCAACACTACAGAGTACAGTAGAAGCTTCTGATAATATAAAATCTCTCACATAGTCAGTGAGCTCATTTGGGTATCAGCATGGTTTTAAATGAAGGTTCAAACACATTGAACCTACGCGGCGGCCCTCAGGCTTGCAGCGGTGCATTGCCAGTGGGACGACCTGGACCAGGCCCTCCGTGACCGCATGCTGTGCGGCTTGAGGGACGAGGAGCTTGAGAGGAGGCTCATGACCCGCGACCATCACCTCACGTTCAACGAGGTACTGCGGGAGGCGCAAGCAGCCGAGGAGGCCAGGAGCGGTGTCCGGCTATTCAAGTCTCGAGGGGCCACGTCCGAGAGGGCCAAGTCACCAGTGCAGGCGGCCCGGCGGACACCAGCGAAGACGGCCTGGCGGGCCCCCAAGCCGCCCGCCGCCGCACCAACGTCGTCCGAGGAGTCCTCCACGACAGCGGATCCCTACTCCAGCGAGGACGACGACGTCCAGAGGATCAAGAAGCGAGGTGAGAAGCGGCAGACCCGAGAACGGCAGGACCGCCGCTGCGACGGTTGTGGGGCGGCCCACGACCGCACGAGGTGCCCGTTCCGGAAGGCCGAGTGCCACAACTGCGGCCGAAAGGGACACATCGCCCGAGTATGCAGGCGCGGGCGAGTCGAGGACAAGGGCAGTTCCAGCCATTCCCAGACGCACCAACGAAAGGCGGCCGGCACCAGGAAGGTCTCAGCCGGCCACAGCGAGGAAGGCGTGAACCGCGTGGGCCTGGAGCACCGGCGGTTCTTCATAGAGGTACTGTTGCAGGGGGTCCCAGTGAGGATGGAGATAGACTCGGGGTCTTCTTATTCCATCCTGTCCCAAAAAGAGTTTATGCGCATTCCCCCAGAGAAACGGCCCAAACTGCGGACCATGAGATCCAATCTACGGGACGTGCAGGGAAATGGGATCCCAGTGTTGGGGGTGGGGAACTTCAAGGTGAAGTTCAAGATCTACTCCGAGAAACTGCCCCTAGTGGTCCTAAAAGGGGGGAGGTGCTGCCTTTTGGGAACGCAGTGGTTTGCTCCCCTGGGGATCGAACTGTCCGGCATTAACGCCATCGAGATTGACCCAATGTGGGACGTGTGCGACGCACATCCGGACGTTTTCAAGAAGGGGCTCGGGAAATACAAGGGGCCCCCGGTTTCCTTTGAGCTGGACCCAGAAATCCGGCCCATCCGCCTAAAGCCAAGGAGAGTGCCCTTCGCCCTCAAGGACAAGATTGAGGCGGAACTGGACAAATTGGTGGGGCAGGGGATTTTGGTTCCAGTTGACTCGGCGGAGTGGGAAACGCCGATTGTTACAGCCCTCAAGTCAAATGGGGAGGTCAGAATTTGTGCAGACTATAAATGTACGATAAATAAGGCCATTTGGCCAAATGCATACCCGGTGCCCGTGGTCAGCCATTTGCTGGCCACGCTACATGGGGGGAGGTTTTTTGCCAAGTTAGATTTGGCCCAGGCGTATCAGCAGCTCTCTGTAACCCCGGCTGCTGCCGCCGCGCAAACGATCGTAACGCACAAGGGGGCGTTTAAGGTAACGCGCCTTCAGTTTGGCGTGAATTCGGCCCCCGGAATTTTCCAGTCCCTCGTGGAACGCCTTTTAAAGGGGCTTCCAGGCGTCCTCCCATACTTCTACGACGTGTTGATAACAGCGGGGAGCGAATTAGAGTTAGCCAAGAGGCTAGATGGGGTTCTCTCAGTGTTCGAGAGGGCAGGACTTCGATTGAGGAGGGACAAGTGCGTATTCTTCGCGAGGGAGGTAGAGTTTCTAGGGTTTAAGGTAACCCCGGACAGAATCAAACCCTCCGAGTCCAAGGTAGCGGCCGTGAGAGACGCCCCTCGCCCCACCGCGAAACCGGAGCTGCAGTCATTCCTAAGGCTCCTAAATTTCTATCACTCCTTCCTGCCTCGGAAGGCATCGGTCGCGGAGCCACTGCACGCGCTACTTAAGAAGGATGCGGTTTGGCGGTGGGGGGACAAGCAGGAGAGGGCATTCAAAGAGCTTAAGTCACTCCTGTCTTCGGATGCGGTCCTGACCCATTTTGATCCGAAAAAACCAGTGGTGCTAGTCTGTGACGCGTCCCCGGTGGGGGTGGGGGCGGTCCTGTGCCACGTGTTGGACAGCGGGAGGGAAGCCCCGGTGGCGTACTACTCAAGGTCCCTCTCGAAAGCCGAGCGCAATTACGCGCAAACAGATAGGGAGGCCCTAGCAATAATCGCGGGAACCAAGAAGTTCCACGATTTTTTATACGGCCGCGAGTTTACGGTAGTGACGGATCACAAGCCGCTGCTGGGGATCTTCACTACCGGCAAACCAACCCCACAAATTCTATCCCCCAGGATGCTGCGTTGGGCCATTTTTCTCAACGCCTACCAATATGAGCTGGTCTATCGCCCAGGGAAGGAGATCTCCCATGCGGACGCCCTGTCCCGATCCCCTCTCCCTAGTTTAGGGGACCCCACGTGTGAGGTAGAACAGGAACACCAAGTCCTGCTGATTGAGTCTCTCGACTCACCCCCAATTGTGCCGGCCGACCTCGCCAAGGCCACGGCGGCCGACAAGATCCTGGCCCAAGTTAGTTCCTGGGTTAGAAAAGGGTGGCCCACCTCTCCCCCCGAGGAACATTTCAAGCCGTTTTTCAGGTGCAGAGTAGAGCTTTCTCTGGAAAGGGGCTGCTTACTCTGGGGCCAGCGGGTGGTTATCCCAGAGAAGCTGAGGGCCAAGGTGCTGAGGCTACTGCACACCAGCCACCCCGGGATCGTGCGCTCCAAGGCTCTGGCCAGGAGTTTCTTTTGGTGGCCCCAGATAGACGGGGACATAGAATGCCTAGTGGGCACGTGCGAGAGCTGCCAGAGCTCTCGGCCCGAGGAGTCCCGGTTACCCCATAGGGAATGGGATACGGCCCGCGGGCCATGGTCTCGGATCCATGTCGACTTCGCCGGCCCTTTCTGCGGGTCCATGTTTCTCCTGGTAGTCGACTCCTACTCCAAGTGGTTGGAGGTAATCCCCATGAACAGCACGTCCTCTGCCGCAACCATTAAACAGTTGCGAAAGCTGTTTGCCTGCTTCGGCCTGCCAGACGTCCTTGTGAGCGATAATGTGAGTACCTTCACGTCGGCAGAGTTCAAGACGTTTATGGAGAGGAACGCCGTCAGGCACATAACCCGCCACAAACGGTCAGGTAGAGCGCCAAGTGCGCACTACGAAAGACGCACTGCGGCGCATGGGTCCCGGTGAGTTGAACCTGCATCTGTGCCAGTTCCTCATCTGCTACAGGACAACCCCTTTAGCGTCAGGTTTCTCCCCAGCCGAACGCCTCATGAGGAGGCGTCCGGTAACACTGTTTGACCGGATGGATCCGTCCAGGGTGGAGGATGAAGGGAGAAACATAAGCATAGGGGGAGAGAGCTCCAAAAGTTTTGCGGTAGGGGACCCGGTTCACTGCAGAAACTACGTGGCCTCGGGGCCAGCGTGGGTGCCAGGGACAATTGTTGAGCAAACGGGGCCGGTATCCTACAGGGTCGAGACTAGTTCAGGTCAACTCTGGAGAAGGCACGCCGACCAACTCCAAAGGCGAGTCACCGGCGAGGGGGAATCAGCGTTAGGGTCCTCCCCCACCCGCATTACCCAAGGGGGAGACACAGAGGAGGATACTTTCAAAGAGAGGGATCAGTTTGATGATGATTATGAGTTGCAGTACCAGGGGGATGTAGCGGAGTGGTCCCCCACCCGTCCTAGCGAGAAGAGGGGTTTCAGTTCAGCCCCTGGTACTTCCAGTCCCCCTAGCCCTTTTGTTTTGGAGTATGCAATAGCTCCTGCCCCCCGGAGACCAACACCCCCAAGACAGGCAAC
The DNA here is from genome assembly GCA_035047345.1 of Bradypodion ventrale. Lineage (NCBI taxonomy): Eukaryota > Metazoa > Chordata > Lepidosauria > Squamata > Chamaeleonidae > Bradypodion > Bradypodion ventrale. Next base: position 11,183,211 of record JAWDJE010000005.1, on the reverse strand, counting down.
AGGGGCGAGTCCGCCCACCACAGTCTCTAGAACGCCCGGACAGGCAGCGGGGAGTGGCGAGGCCATGAGGGCCTCTTCGTCGGTCCCGAGATTCGTACTGGGGGGGTCCCCAAACTCCTCAAGCGGCAGGCAGGGATTCACTTCCCAACTATTCATTCCATTCCCGTCCCCCAATGCAAGGGTACCTCAGACGCCACACCGAGCCGCTAATGAGTCCCCCCTTTCCATTGCAGGGCAGGACTCCGCGGAACCAGGAGCCTCCGGCTCCCCTGTGTTAAGTCAGGCGGCTGCACGCCCCAGGCGCACATGTGGCAAGCCACAATGGTTGAGGGACTTCGTCCCATCCTAGGGGGGAGGGATGTTATGTATGCATGTACAATGTTACTTTAAATATATGAATGTAACCAGTCCACAATCACAATGTATCTCAGCTGTTAAGGAACGCGAGCAAGCCGCCCATAGAGGGCAGCTGCGAGCGTTCAGTCTCACATGGTCCACATTGCCCAAATCACAAACAGCCGCGGGAAATTCCCCACATGATCAGGAGCTACAGAAAACAACTGCAGAAGAGAAAACAACTGCAGAAGAGAAAACAACTGCAGAAGAGAAAACAACTGCAGAAGAGAAAACAACTGCAGAAGAGAGGCGTGACCTGGGCGAGGCCACGCCGGTAGCAGCCAATGAGCTACCGTGCAACAAGATTCAAATGTATTGTGTTATGGTATATAATGAGATGTATCTGCCCCATTATCTCATGTTCGTGCTGAGCATCAATGAATAAACCTGTGTTAGTCCTTCCTGCGACTCCTTCTTTGTCTTCCGTGCAAGACACTAAAGAGGTCGAGTCCTAGGCCCCTCTAATATGGGGTGCCTCAGGGCTCGGTATTTTCTTCTCTCCTATTTAACATCTACATGAAACCGCTGGGTGAGATCATCCGTTCCCACGGGGTGCGGTACCACCAGTGCATGGATGACACCCAGTTGTACATCTTGGCCCGTGGGGACCCCAGCGGTGCTTCGGGGGCCAGATGGCCATTTTGCCCTTCCTCCACCACATGGCACTTCCAGGCCACATGAAATGATACCAAGGGCTGCATCTGGCCCACGGGTCGCAGGTTGAGAATCCCTGTAGTAGACCATACTGCCAGTGACTCAATGCCGAGTGTCAGCTAGCAGTTAATTAACCTGACCACCCTGAGGACTAACAGCCTTGGGTGCCGGAGTCCACAAGAAAGGGTGATGGTACCCAAGTGGATTAAATCCCACTTGAATTCATCTTCATGGAGGGCAACAGCTTCATCAATCCTGGCCTGGGTCTGACGAGGACTTTGCATGTCAAACGGACTCAGGACCAGAAAGTGACTTTCAGAACTGGATTAGTGATACTGGTGTCATGCTGTGATGTGGAAGGCAGATGAAACACCACTGCATTATATTCTCAAGACAGTCTTGATGGCTGATCACCAGGAGGATCGCTAATATTTGGATTCGGATATGGCAGAAGAAGAAACTCAATGGGAAACAAAATTACAAAGATGCATCCAAACTAAAGATAATCAGTGGAGACTTAATTTATGGCCACGTAAAATTCTGGATAGCTATGTTGAACAAACAATGGTTTTGTTAACCAGACAGCATCCAAGAATCAACATTATTTCCTGTGGCAATAAATTGGCACTGTTGCTTTTTAATGTTGTAACTGCTTTTTTAAAAAATCAAAGTTTGATGCCCTTGTTTCATTCATTAGGCAATAAAAGTGATTAATTCCCCATGAGCAGCTTTTTTTAGAAAGACTATCATTCATTCCTGTACAAACGGCAGCTAACACTGCCTAGAGATCACTTGCTCAAGATCAGATGAAAAGTTTTGCTTGGATTCCTTACATTTCTTTTTGCAACATCCTAAAGTGCTCAAGGCAGTGCTCTCTTAGTGGTGGCACCATAGTTTTGAAATCCAATACCATGGAAGCCAATTTTGTTCTCAGAGGCAAGGTCAGAGCTTGGCACATCTTGAGATGATAACCTCTTCAAGTTTTGCAGCACTTCCCCAGGGTTTTATATCACAAATCATATATTTTGCAATACTCTCTAAAATCTTGCGAAACTACAACAAAACTACATAGACTTTCAGTGCAAAGGACAATGTTGTTTTGGAATAATCAGCAGTCCCTCACTCAGTTACATACCTTTAGATGACATTGAAACACTTATATTCTCACAACAGCAAGGCTTCGGACTATAATTCGAAACATAAAAATGTAAACTCAGGGCATTAATGGTAGCACTACTGTAAAAATGATGGCATGAGTTTTGGGGTGGGAAACAGTGGGTGGCTTTAATGATGGACATATAGTGTTATTTAAGAACCCCAAATGTGATTTGTTAGTTTACACAATTGTGGGCAGTACTGCAAAATGACCTGTCTGTAAGAGTTGTACTGCAAAACTTTGAAAAATGACTACATATCTTTGGTGTAAGTTTTCATGAAATCCCAGGTTCTAGGGTTGGTTGTCAGGAAAGCTTTTCTTCTTTTTATTCTCAATTAATGGAGTAAATCATAATTTCTTTGTTTTCAAGATAAATTATGACACCCCTGAAACAGGCCATATTCAGTTGTAACAATATGGTAGAGTTCAAAAGAATCCTGTCATGTCAATTAGCAATTATAATGTTAGTTCATTGTTCCTGTTTGCAATAGAAGCAACTAAACCAGGCCTAGTTGTTTATTTTAATATCGAAACCTAGTAGGATCTGGCTGTCTGGCTTGTTACATTGCTAGGAAGCCAGAGATATAAACCAGGGTTTGCTTTCCAGCTAGTATTCTGGCTTGGGGCAGGACAACAAAACAGAGTGCTTTTTGCATTTCACAGTAAACAATGCCTAACCCAGTGATGGCGAACCTTTTGGAGACCGAAATCCCAAACTCAACAGGCTGCCATCTTCACTGCAGAGGGTCGGGGTGAACTTTGTGCTAGGGGAGGGAGGAAGTGCTCCAGTAGTGGGATTCAATTTTTTTTACTACCTACTCTGAGGGCTCAGTATGGTGGGCATGGCCAGGGGGAAATCCCTGCGTTGCACCCGAATTAGGACTACTTTATTTCAAAACTTGGATGGACGGGGCCAGTCGTAATTTCTGCTACCAGTTCTGGCGAACTGGGGTGAACCTGTTGATTCCCACCACCGAAGTGCTCCCATTGGGCTGCTGGACAGTGGGGTGGGGTGAACTCTGTGCTGAGGCAATGGCATGTATGCCCACAGAGAGAACTCTGAGTGCCCCCTCTAGCATGCGTGCCATAGGTTTGCCATCACTGCCCTAGACCAAAGATAGAAGGGATGTTGCTTTTCAGGGTTCCCATGGAGGTACAAATTAGCCCATTTTGCCACTCAAGGACACTGAAAATAACAAAAATGGTTACTGGCTGCAACTGCTTGGATGATGGTGGCCACCATTACTAGATAATCCCATTAACAGTGAAGTTGGTCCAATGGAGGCAGTTGACTCAGGTCCTCTTCAAACTTGGAGTCTGAAAGCTACATCTGGCTACAGATCTGAACTTGAATTTGGTCGCTGAAAAGGTTTTCCTATGTCAGGTGTATTTTGCATTTCTCTTGAGCCTGGCTACACGCACCATGTAAGCTCAGGTTTGTCTTCTACCTTCAGTACGGATTGGAATGTGTATATGTGATCAAAGCTATCCACAGCTGCTGAGCAGGACATTAATTCTCTAAAAGTATCTTGTGACAGAACTCTTCTGAATCCCTCTTCCCCTTATTAAAGCAATAATGTCTCACCAAATGGCAAAGCATTCCCCAGGGATTAGTGAACAGTTGGCTTTAATGTATCTCTTGCCATCATCTGCTCTCACTCAGGATTTGCTAATCCACCAAGCAACACTTTCTTCCTTGATCCTGAGGATTTGCAAATGGCAAACCCCTAACACCAACCTGGTTTCAAAAAGGCACAGAGTCAAAACCTGCTGGGACAAATTTCTTTATGAAAAATGCAGGTTTTGGCAACATGAAAGAGGCTTCCTGTGGCTTTAAATAAAAGGACTCTCAATAAAACAGAACTGATGCTATGGTCTATTTGCACGTTGTGGAGGGGTTGCACTGTGATGGCAAACCTTGGCACTCTAGGTGTTCTTGGACTATAATTACCAGAAACCCAAGTCAGCACTCCTGCTGATCAGGGCTTTTGGAAATTGAAGTTCAAGAACACCTGGAGTGCCAAGGTTCATCATCACTGCTTTAGCAGATACTGGAATAAATCCAAGACCTACAGACTCAGAAAGCAGAAGCATACCTGTCAAGTTGCGGCGATGAAAATAAGGGAAGGTTTCTGGATGCCGGTGCAGCATACACAGTAACCTGTTTGTGCATGCACAGTAACCCATTTGCACATCTGCAGTAACCCCTTCACGCATGCTCACGTGCACAGAAACCCTTTGTGCATGTGCAGTAAGCCCTTTCCTGGCCATTCCAATTACGGGATGGTGCCGGGAAAGAGGGAGAAAGATCAGTGAATTATGGGAAATCCAGGCCAAAACAGGATACTTGACAGGTATGGCAGAAGGGGAAGAGAAAAAAAATTAGACAGCAAGGCATTTTTCACATGTAGGAGTCACAAATCACTGAACTCATAATAATAATTCATAATAATTCATAAGTATCCAGCTATTCCTATAAACATTGTAGGGGAGCACTGCAGGTAGTAGCATTTTGTATTTCAGGTGTTACTCTCTCTCTCTTTTTTGGTAGAAAGGCAGACTATAAATTAATTTTGATCATAGCTTATATTAATTTTAAAATATTAATTTAATACATTATTTAATATAATTTTAATCTTAATTTAATCTAAATATGAATATAATGAAACTAGTCAAAATAATAAATTAATGTGATAAAGCAAACACATTTAAGAAAAACAAATTTCAGCCATGTGACCCATCATAAAATAAAACAATTACAGGAGGTAGATGATACCTTTTGTAGGAATGCATCTGGATTCTGTCAGGCTGTCTCTGACACTTTTTGTATACAGCGCTCCTTATCTCTCTTTCTTTGGGTTTTGACATTCTGATTGATTATGTAGGCTAATGAGTTTCGTTTCTGCTATACAATGATTGCTAGTTTCGGTTCTCTCTCTCACTGCCTAAATAAAGAAAAGGGCTTGAGTAGTTTTGGACCAGCCAAGGACTGCAGAGTGCTTTTCTCTCTGTCTCTCTGTTCCTCCCTACAAAAAGCCTAAGGAAGCAGGACTTCTTGGGACTGATTGTTATCTTAAAGATCTGAGGATATAACTGCTGCTAATGAGACTGACTGAATAAAGAAGATATCTTTACATGAAGCAGAATCCCATCAAGTGGCGCTCCGTGTGACGCTTTGAACTACAATGAGAGAGCCTGCTGTGAAAGCTGCTTCAGCAATTAACACCTCATAATCGACCGGGGAAGGTCTTCACTCACCTACGACCAGGCAAAAGGTCAGACCGGAGGAAAGGTCATAAATCGAGCTCGAAAATTCATCCAAAGGCAACTTTGGGTCCCACATTACGTGAGTGATTAATTTTAATTATGGGATGTTTGCTTTCTTCAGAAATGCAGGAACTTTGTAAAGATATCTCAGATCTTTTGCATGACAATGGGCGAAAAGTTGATGAACAGGAGATACAGAAACTGGCTAAAGCTATAGCAAAATTCTGTCCTTGGTTTAAATATGAAGGTCTGGACTTGGGACAGTGGAAACAGATTGGGAGAGAAATGCAGAAGCATAAAGGGATTTCTAGATCAATATTATTTACATGGGAGGGAGTTAGGGACTGCCTTCAGAGACTTACTCCAAAAAATATTTTATTGTCTCAAAGACTTGATGGCCCCCTCACACAGCTTTTGCCTTCAGAAAAAGGGGGGGCCATGGCAACCATGGCAGCCATGGCAACTGCTCCTCCATCATATGAGAAACAACAGACTCCTGATGGGGGTGGAGGTAGAAAAGAAGATGGGCAATTAGATCCTGCTTTGCAAAAATCAAGCAGTTTTAGCCCTGCAAAGACACATTTTTCTGATGCTTTAACGGCAGCTGTGCTGGACCTGCAATCTCCTGAAATATACCCAGTGATAAGGGGGGCTCCGGCTGTGGGCAACGCAATTGCAGTCCCAGATAGGTATGAAACCCTCCATTACAAATATCTGAAGGAACTAAGAGTCAGCATACGGGACTATGGATTTAATGCCCCTTTTACTAAAGCTTTGTTGGAAGCCATTGCATCTCAAAAATTGCTACCAGTGGATTGGAAACAGATGATTAAAGCGCTTTTGCCCCCAGCAGAAGCCATGCTCTGCTTGCAAGAGTGGAGGGATGTGGCTTGGGAGGTTCATCATACACGCCCTGCACTCACAATGGATATGTTATGTGGGGAGGGAAATTTTGCCAACCCCACACAGCAATTGGCCCTCAATGATGCCCAGCTGGGAGAGATTGCTCAGATAGTCATGCGGGCCTGGAGTAAGATCCCTTCCAAAGGAGACAGCTCCGTTGCTGGATTTGCAGCAATTAGGCAGGGCCCTAAAGAGAATTACACTGAGTTCATTAACAGACTCATGACTGCTCTCAGCCGCCAGGTGGAAAATGTGCCGGCACGGGAAATGCTCATGAAACAACTGGCTTTTGAAAATGCCAATGAGGATTGTAAAGGAGCTCTGACAGCTGTTTATGCTAGGCCAGGAACATCTATAGCAGACATGATGAAAGTTTGTCAAAATGTGGGGACTCACAGTTACAAGGCTCAACTTCTGGCAGCTGCAGTTCAATTGCCCACAACTCAGGCTCAAAACAAACGTTGTTTTGGCTGTGGGAAGGAAGGGCATTTTAAAGCACAATGTCGCTCCTCTCAAAAGCAGGCAGCACACCCTTCAAGGAAGTGTCCCATTTGCCAGAAAGGGTACCATTGGGCCAATCAGTGCCGCTCAAATCCTAATGCCAATCCCTCAGCTGCTCAGCACAAAGACTCTGACTTTTCTCCACAGCAGCAGGGAAATGGGAGTGCGGGCCAGGCTCGGGCCCAGGCAAAATAATAGGGCTACCAGAGGTCAGTGAAGAGGCAATAGAGGAGGTTTTGCAAGAAATGGCAGAAGATATGGAACTTGCCCAAGACATGATTTCACGATATAGAAAGAACCATCCTCTAAAAGAAGGACTTTTATTGAGGTTATCTAAGGACTGTACTTTTACTATGCCAGGGTGTGTGGAGGCTCTTCCCACACTGGTTGATGATGTTAATTTCCAGGGCATGATGGGCATCGTTCTTCCTTGTCCAGACGCCTTACCCGCTTCTGTACACATTGCAGCAGGGTCAGTTACGTTGGGTCACCAAGAAATTGTCATCCCTGCTTCAGCCACGCAACATATCACCCTGCCTAAGGGACAACCTGTAGGACGCCTTCATCTGCTCCCACTAGGGACCACTGCAACTCCATCCCAGGAGGGGACTGCAACAGCGGCTATGGCGGTGATACAAATCACCGAGGATAGACCGACCCGCTCGCTGCTTATGGGTGGACGTTCAGTGTCTGGATTGGTCGATACAGGAGCCGATATTTCAGTGGTGGCAAAAAAAGATTGGCCAACTGGATGGGCCGTCCGCCCCTGTAGGGAAGTTTATGGGGTGGGCGGGTACGAGCCAGCACAGCAAAGTGTTCATCCAATCGTCTTTGAGACCTCAGGGGGAACAAAAGTTTCTCTTCACCCCTTGATTATGGATATTCCTATTACTCTGTGGGGCCGGGATCTCCTGGCTAAAACAGGGTGTACCTTGCAGACAAATTTTTGATACGGGCCTCCCCTGCAGCGCCGTTGCATGCACTTCCACTACAATGGAAAAACACCCCACCAGTGTGGACGGATCAATGGCCGCTCTCAAAAGAAAAGCTCCAAGCGGCGGAGGCCCTTGTACAGGAGCAATTAAATCTGGGACATATTCAAACAACCACTAGTCCTTGGAACTCTCCGATTTTTGTGGTGAAAAAGAAGTCTGGAAAATGGCGATTGTTACATGATTTGAGGAAAGTTAATGAGCACATCTTGCCAATGGGACCTCTACAATCTGGACTTCCTAATCCGAACATGATTCCGGAAGATCATCAACTCATGGTTATAGATTTGAAGGACTGTTTTTATACAATCTTGCTAGCGCCACAAGACAGAGAAAAATTTGCATTTACATTGCCAGTATACAATAATGAACATCCTACTCAACGGTTTGAATGGTGTGTCTTGCCTATGGGTATGGCCAACTCGCCGACTCTATGCCAACATTTTGTGAACAAGGCTTTGGAACCTTTCAGGCAACGCCATCCAGAGGTTAAAGTCTATCATTACACAGATGACATTCTATTGCATGGTCCACAAGTCACGGAGAAACACCTGCAGGACCTAGCAGACATTTTGCAACAAGCGGGCTTGATCATAGCTCCTGAAAAAGTGCAGCGGATGTATCCATTTCAATATCTGGGACATAGGCTCTCAGCTACAGCTTCAACTCCGCTATTGCCAACAATAGCTATTCCGGAGCAGTTCACTCTTGTCCAATTGCAACAATTGCTAGGGAACATAAATTGGGCTCGTCCTTTCTTGGCCCTGAGCACGGAGGAACTATCACCACTCTTTGCTGCTCTTTCTGGACACACTTCTCCAGCGGACATCATTCCCTGCACAACGGAGATGCGTACAGCTCTTCAACGCCTCAACGAAAAGCTGCATACCATCGCTGTGGATCGGGTGCCCTCAGGCACCATTGCGCTGGCATGCGCTCTTCTTCCTACACCGAGGCTGCCCACTGCGGTTTTGTTCGCGCCTGTCAACGCTCAGAAGGTGGCCATCGTGGAATGGCTACACTTGGCGCACACTCCCTCGAAAAACTGTTATCGCCTGCCTGATGCGATTGCTGATCTTTTCCTCAAATGCCGTACTAGGGCAAAGCATTTGACTGGCTATGATGTTGACTTTGTTTGTTTTCCTTTTTCACAGGATCAGCTAACCGCCTTGCTACAGCATTCTGAGGCATTTCAGGTGGCCATGGCGGACTTTGTGGGACAAGTTAAATTTAACCCCCCCAAGGATAAGCGGTTTACCTTGCTGAATCTCACTTCTTACTCCCTGTCATCCCCACTTTGCATGCAACCTATCTTGCATGCCATTACTCTTTTCTCGGATGGCTCCCCCTCCCGTGGAGTCCTTACATGGCAGGGTCCTACTGGGGAATGGGAGGTTGTCTTTACAGGACCTCAAGCATCGGCCCAGCGGTTGGAACTGGCAGCGGTCATACTTGCTTTCTCTACGTTTTCTGATGTGCCTTTTAACCTGATTGTGGATACTCAATATGTTTACCGCCTTGTTTTTACTTTAGCTCAAGCTTATTTGTCTCCATCGATGGATAGGGATCTTTTTGCTTTATTCCAACAGCTTCAAGGTTTTCTTACTAACCGTACGGTCCCTTTCTTCATTGCCCACATACGCTCTCAACACAAGGATCCCAGGTTATTTGACGGAGGGCAATGCACGAGCAGATTCTGCTCTCCGAGACTCTGCTGAGGTTTTTTCTCTCTTTGACAACCCCATTGACAGTCATGCAATGTTTCATCAATCTGCTAAGGTTTTGCATAAACGGTTTTCCATTCCTATGTCACAGGCTAGAGACATTGTGTCGTCCTGTGCTTCCTGTACGAAGTCTCCTATATTCCTGCCATTTGATGCTGTTAATCCTCGAGGAACAGAAGCTAATCAGCTATGGCAGATGGATGTCACGCAAGTACCTGCTTTGGCTCCGCTTTCTAAGTTACATGTGACTGTTGATACCTTCTCTGGATTTATATGGGCTACACCCTTACGGGGTGAAACATCCAGACATGTTATACAACATTGCATTCGTTCGTTTGCGGCAATGGGTAAACCTAAACGCCTTAAGACAGACAATGGGCCATCATATGTTTCTTCTGCCTTTCAGGACTTTTGCCGTCAGTGGGACATTAAGCTAACCCATGGAATACCCTATAACTCGACTGGACAGGCGATTGTTGAAAGAGCCCACCTGACATTCAAAAATTTGTTACACAAGCAAGTGGGAGATAGAGGGGTTCCTGTGGCGGAAATACCTACAGCTGTTGCTAAAGTACTGTATACTCTTAATTTTCTTCTTGCTCCCCATAACAGGTCACACTCTCCAGTCGAATTGCATTTCAGGACCGAGGAGTGTCTTCCTAAGCCATTGGTCGTTTATCGGCAGCAACCCGATCCTGAGTGGAAGGGTCCTGTACCTCTAATCACCTGGGGACGAGGATACGCAGCGGTTTCTACAACCTCAGGACCTGTGTGGATTCCTGCCCGAGCGATCCGCCCATGGAGAGAGAAGAAGGTTACTCAGCTCCAGGATGGTGGTTCACCAGTAAACTAAATGTGCTGACATTTGTTATTTTCTTTCTTACTGTGCTTCCAGCTGTAAGAACAATGCCTCATGGGGGCAACCCCAACTTTTGGATTCGTCATGCTAACTATATGTTTGAGGTTCATGGTAAGAATGCAACGTTATACTATGAGCATCCACTGGCAGTGTCTCAAATGGCTTTTCTTCCGGCATTGTTCAACACGCCAGAGCTGGTTATTGGACATTTGCAACATCTTGATAGATCTACACTCTTCTCTAATCCTCCAGAACAATTTAACAACACCCGCTGGCGAAGCATGACATTCAAGAAATACACTAAAGGACTTTGTTTCTGTTGTCATAGTTCTGGAGTCTGGAATAGTAAATGGAAATACTGGACTCAAGCTCAAAGGGTTTTGCAGAATGTAGGCAATTATACGGGTTGTGACGATTATTTTTGGTTATGGGGTAGTTTTAACAGTTCTTATAAGCTTAATTATACCTTGTATAACACTACTATTGAAGATATATATGATGTTTTTCCTATGTTTACTCCTGATTATTCTGCTATAGATAGTGGTTCAATTTGCAATGGATGGCAAATCAAGGATCCGAACATGTGGTTCTTTTTTAATGGAGTTGCCACGAATTTCCATCCAGGACAATATCAATGTGCAGCATTGGGTTATTTTATCTGAATAATACTATTGAGAAAGAACTTCAGAATTTACAGGAGAGCATTACTAACAATGTACGCACTGATGTTAATCTCTTTGATTGGGTGACTTCTTGGTTGCCTGATTTATCTGTCCTTAGACAAGTTTTCTTTTATGGGTTTATTATTATTATCTGCTTTATACCTTTGTATTTTTGCATTACTTGTATTCCTAATCTTATTTCTATGTGTAACACATGTCCATTGCGTAGAAGGGAGACATCGAGTTTTGCACGACGGCAATTGTACTCAATGAGGTATCACCCTCCGGAACAAAGTACCAGGAGTCAGGAGGGGTACGATGTCCAGGAGGACAGTGATGATGTATATGGAGGAGTAGTTATGGAGTATGATGACATGCAGGGGTATGATTAGCCGTCCCTCTCTCAAATTTAAATGAAAAAGGAGGACATGTAGGAATGCATCTGGATTCTGTCAGGCTGTCTCTGACACTTTTTGTATACAAAAGCCTCTCTGCTCACTGAGAGACAGCGCTCCTTATCTCTCTTTCTTTGGGTTTTGACATTCTGATTGATTATGTAGGCTAATGAGTTTCGTTTCTGCTATACAATGATTGCTAGTTTCGGTTCTCTCTCTCACTGCCTAAATAAAGAAAAGGGCTTGAGTAGTTTTGGACCAGCCAAGGACTGCAGAGTGCTTTTCTCTCTGTCTCTCTGTTCCTCCCTACAAAAAGCCTAAGGAAGCAGGACTTCTTGGGACTGATTGTTATCTTAAAGATCTGAGGATATAACTGCTGCTAATGAGACTGACTGAATAAAGAAGATATCTTTACATGAAGCAGAATCCCATCAACCTTTTCTAGTTTGGAATTTTTAAGGTGACCTAGAAAAGGTATCGTTTACCTCCTGCAATTGTTTTATATTTAAGAAATGAACATTTAATTAATGCTTTTATTATTTTATCTAGAATTCCAGTATGTGGTATAGATGGCATTTTTTAAAGTATCTCATGGCAGTTTAGAGCATGCCTTTTCTTATCCATCCAAAAAAACCTTTGGAAATGGGTCAGCCTGAGAAGTAGAGGCTTGTCTATCATTACCAGATGAGCTTCATGGCTTAGGAGTGATTTGAACCAGGATCTGCCAAGTCCTTGTATGGCATGGTTACCATTGTTTACTTAATCAAGGGAAGATAATGTACATATCACAACACCTTTAGCAATCTACATGTAGGTTTTTGTGGTGCATTGTGATTTTACATGTATGCATTAATAATACATATACAGGTGAAACTCAGAAAATTAGAATATCGTACAAATGTTCATTCATTTCACTTAAAAGGTGAAACAAATAAATGAGATAGACTCACTACATGCAAGGCGAGAGATGTCATGCCTTAATTCATTGTAATTGTGATGATTATGGGGTACATGAGATTGTGGGGGTTGGGGTTTTCATAAGCTGTAAGCCATAAGCATCAACATTATAACAAAGTAAGGCTTCAACTATCTCGCTTTGCATGTAATGAGTCTATCTCATATATTTGTTTCACCTTTTAAGTTGCATTACTGAACTGAATTAACATTTACACGATATTCTAATTTTCCAAGTTTCACTGTTTGTGTTTGTACGCTGCCTCCGGCCCCACCGGTGGAGAAGCCAGCCCAGCACCGGACGCCGGGGGCGTTCCATCTCCCCCGGCGTCCCCGGACCCTGCCCAACCCCCAGGGAGGTTGTATTCATTGTTGTTCTCTCTTCTTCTCTGAGACTTAATGTTCTGCTATTTTTGCCCTTTGAAATTGTATTGTAGTGCACATTTTTTTGTTGTTGTAACTGAGTAGTATATTTTGTGGTTTGAGATTTTGTAACTGTACCTCTGGAGATGTGTTTATTGTATTATTATTATTATTATTATTATTATTATTATTATTATTATTATTATTATTATTATTATTATTATTATTATTATTATTATTATTTATTATTTATTAATTATTAATTATTAATTATTATTAATTATTATTAATTATTATTAATTATTATTATTATGCATTTATTGTCCGCCATGTAAACCACCCTGAGTCAGGTTGTATTGAGTGGGTGGTATATAAGCACGGAAATTAAATTAAATTAAATTAAATTATACAGCCAGCATTTGAGCTGATGGTGAGTCTTCATACCACATTGGCTTTCTTTAGCTGGGAAAAGACCATGGATGGCTAAGCAAGTTCCTTCTTCCAAGCGTTAGCTGCACACAAGCATTTTCAGCTGGTTCTTGAGTTGTCTAACTTTTGCCTTTCCCACTGCCAACTTGGAATTGGAGATATCAGTAGAAATGCCAGCTTCCCACGATTAGGAAGGCCAACACTGTGGGAGAAAATGTCCCGCACACCAGGGGTAGGGGTTTGAGCAATCTGAAATCAAAGGCAACATTTGAAAAATTAAGAAAAGAGAAGACAAGTCAAGTCCAATTTTATGGCACCCATAAGATTCTCTAATTTATTTTAGCTTGTGCTTTTGTGGTTTACAATCCACTTCTTTAGATGCCAAAAAAAGCAAAATAGATTTCATTCTAGACTTTATGATGGCTTTAAGATTTCCTGGCTTAGCAGTAGGATAGCAGCTTTGATACCATACCTAACTTACTGCTTTCCTCCAAGAATCCATTGTGTGAACTAAGAAAATGTACGTTCTGTACAATTTATATCAGTAAAAAATTTCATCTTGCCGCAGGAGGGGGGGTCTAACATTTTAATGGGTGTTCATTTGGATAATTTATTGCGCCCTTTTGGTCTCAAAAGAGATACTGCAGTGTTGGTGGCTTAAGTCATTCAGCAGATAAAAGAAAATCCCTTTGATGCTTTGGAAACTGAGACTGTAAGTTCATGTCCCATTGAAGCCAATGGCCATCATCCAGAGAACTATTTTAGATATCTCCAGGGTTTCTACATGTCAGGAGGGGATGTCTGAATCTTTCTTTGAATATCCAAACTCTCCCAGTTTGTTAAACCCTTTGAACTCAAGGAGCTGCTGATGCAATTTCCTTTAAAATTGGGGGGGGGGGGGGGACTTAGCAAACTGTTCCCAGAGATGCACAGACCTGTCTGGTTTTGTTTTTGTGGCATGCATGATGCAGTTCAGCAGGTATGCTTTCATCCTGCACACACACTCAGGCGACAATAGCCTTCCCGACAGGGGGGAAAGGGAGTCAGCATGAAATGTCATTCCAAAAGGCTTGCCCTCATATTTGCAAAAGAAGCTCCCATCAAATCTGTCAAGTTGGACAGCAACTGCCTTCCTACGCCAGTTTTCGCGACAGCACGCCCCAGCTGGTGTATCCTGAAGAAAAATACATCCATCAACACTTGCCCTAGCTGTTTCCATCAGCTAGAAAAAACTGCAAACCTAGAAAGGAAGGGACATTTTTTTAAAAAGTGTCTACGTGTGTTTCTTACTAACGTTTTAATACTACCTGACTTAGCACTGGCAATATGTGTATATACTGTATCCTCTTTTTTTCTTGTCCAGATCAAACTGTGAACTGCCAAATTGAAGCCAATTTCTTGGCCTTGTCGTTGGCCAAACTTAAATCCTCATCAGTACATGTTTCTGGTAGTAATTGGCAGACCAGCAAATGAGCTGGATTCTGTATCTCTCCACATTAAACCATGTGTTGTTGTCTGCCAGCAGCCCCCACTTGAGCATGTTGGTCTTACATTTAGGCACTCCGATTCTCAGCCGATTCAAGTGATGTAGGGGAAGTTGAAATCCTCAGTCATATCCTCCTTTAATGTTATTCCTTGTCCAGTGAGCTCCTTCTTCCATCTTCTAAGTTGGTTTTGCTCCTGTGTACCCTCATTCTTGTCATAAAATGTGTATGTATATGCGTTTATGCACTTCTATTTTGAGATCTCTTTATAGTAATCATAAAAGCTCATAGTAGGTAATTAGAAGCCATTTTATTAAAAACAAAACAAAATAATACTGATTAAACTTTATGTGTGACAGTTTCTTGGTGGGAATCCTGTTCACATGTAAAGCTGATGGATTTCAGAAGTTAAAAAGATAGAGAGAGAAAAGAAAGACATGATCTGTATCATGGTAACAGCGATGAGATTAGTCATAGCTAAGAAATGGAAATCTGATAACAACATAGAATTAGAAGAAATGTGGAACATGGTATTGAACGATAAATTAACATTAGAATCAGGCCTGTGCTGGGGCACCAAATTACCAGGACAGGCAGCCACGCACTTCTACTGAGAACCCATAACTTAAAGGGCCACACCACATCGGCAGTTTCCGCTTCAGCTCCTCTCACAGGGCTTCCCTCGGCCCTGTGGGTGGAAGTCTGAAGCGCTTCGGTAGTGGCGTGGAGATAATAATAATAATAATAATAATAATAATAATAATATTCACGCCACTGCCAAAGCGCTTTGGACTTTCTACCACAGGACCAAGGGGAGCCCTGCAAGAGGAGCTGAAGCGGAAACTGTCGCGGTAGTGTGGCCCTTTAAGTTATGGGTTCTCAGTAGAGGCGTGCGGCCACCCGTCCCGGTAATTTGGTGCCCCGGCACAGGCCTGATTAGAATTAAGAGTTAAAAAAGGAACTCTAAAGAAATCAAATTTTAAGGAAATATGGGGAGAGTTTCTGGACTATACACTGATAAAAAGGGAATGGAAAAAACCAGACAAAGAGCAAATATTATTTTGGAAAGAAGGATACATTACAAATTAAAGAGATTGTAGAATAAACAAGGTAAAAGAAACATATATATTGTCCTGCTGGGTGAAAGGAGCACGCAGTATTTTTATGTCTTGCAACAGTGTTTTTGTTTGTTTTGCTGTTTTATTGTTTATTGTGAGGGGTAATTATTGCTACTCTTGTATTAATAATAATAAAAAAGAAATTGCAACAACAACAAAAAAGAAAAGCAACAAGAGCAAATTGGGAGGCGTGAGCAAAAGAGAGAGACAAAAGAGGGTCCTGTGAATCCACAGTTTTGTCCCCCCAATTCTCTTTTCATCACATCCAGATGCATCTGCCCTTACTGTATTCAGAATCTGCTCTCCTTCTCCGGCTGTCTCAAGCTGTGAGTCTGGCAAAGGTTCTCTTGTCTCTTTTCAGACACTCCCACAGAAGAGCCAGCCCGAAAATGAAAAGAAACAGTAAGGAACTGGCCCCAAATGTAAAACAACATTTAAGAAGGAATGGAGAAACCTCAGTTCCAAGGGCCTATCTAGCCCTCTGGCATCCTGTTTTCCCACAGTGCTTAAGCCTGTGATCGTGAACCTTGGCACTCCAGATGTTTTTGGACTTCAATTCCCAGAAGCCCAAGCCACCATGAATCTGGATGAATGGGTTTACTGCGATTAATCCAGCCCACACTGCCCTCGTCGCTCCTGGAAGCGGAAGTAAAATGCGCCCGAACGATGTCCAAGAACATCTGGAGTGCAAAGGTTCATCGTCACAGGCCTAAGCAGATGCCCTTCACCAGTAGTCTATTCTCAATGATACTGACAGCAAACAACGAGAGCAGATATTCTGTTGATACAAAAGAGGAAATAGACATTGGTTTTCTTCATCTCTACACAGATTACTCTGCAGCTCCCTAATTCTAGGAGGCCCTGTAGTGATATTGAAAGAGCTACCTTGAGCCAAAGCAGTACAGACCCATTAAGTGGTCAAATGAGGACACTGATCCACCTAGACCAGATTTGTCTGCTGGAAAACTGAATTGCTTTCTTTGCTTCTGAATCTGAATGTTTATGTTCCTTCCTCTCTCCACAGATACCCAGAGAAGGGGGAAACTCTGTGGCCACTTGCAACAGTCAGATTCACAGGGCTGTTAGGGGTTCTCCTCCTCTTAGGGGTCCCCACTACTCTACGTCTCTTAATACTACTCTCTTGTAACCACCCAAAAAGGAGAATAGGGCTCTTGCAAGAATACATGCAAGACAAGGAAGCACCAGTAAGTGTAGCTTGTTATGCAAACTACAGCAGCTGAAATTTTTTCAAATGTGCATCTATTAATTATACAGACACCTTCTCTGTTTTTCCACATGACAACCCTACAATGACTGCAAAGGAGCAACAGAGGCAACTGCCTTTCACAGATTGAAAGCAGGCTGTGCTTTGGAAATGCACAGCTGGAATGAAGACTCTAGGTTGGGCAACGTCAATGTCCAAAAATGGGAAATGTCCAATGGTCATCTCCATGTTCTGTAAGACCGATTCCCAGAACTAGATCATGGGTGGGCAACCTTCAGGAATCCAAAGACTTTACATATACACTCTTGCCTCTTGAAAAGCCACATTATCTGCAGCACTTTACCCACCCAAAAATATTTTTCTCTTAAATTCTTTTACTGTAATTTAAGATCTTTTATTGTAGGTGGAAAATTTTTCCTATATATTTATTTATTTATTGGTTTTCATATGATAAACAATACACAAGACAAATAAAAGGTGCATTAAATTATAATGGTAATAAAACAATATATAACAAATGAAAATAATATATAACAAATGAAAATAAAATATAACAAATGAAAATAAAATTGTTGGGGTTGTCTGCGTAGACATCTGAACCAATTAACTACTCTTTCCAAAATTGGATCGTATCAGGGCTTGGTTTAAATTCATTGTCATCTGACAGTGCAAATTCAACAAAAAGACCCCAAATATCCCAAAATAAGATCTTTGTTACCATTCCCTTTTTCTGATGGATTTGCATAGTCAGTTTCTCGTTAAGTGCCAATTGCCAAACATCTGAATACCATCTAGCCTTTCTAATATTTGTTCCACCTTTTCGTTCCTTGGCAATTAGCTGTCTTGCTACCATCAATAAAGATAACAACAATTCTTTTTTATTATCTTCCAAGTGCAGAGCATCGACTTCACCCAAAATTGCCAACTTTGGACTTAATATTATTGTTGTTTTTAATATTTTGCTCACTTCTTCTTCTATTTCTTTCCAAAACTTCCTCAAATTAAGGAAAACCCTGATCAAAAGCCTATTTTACCTCTGAAGTTTAAATTGAGGTAGAAGGAGGAGAGAGCACCAGTGTAATGAACTGGGTGTGGTATTAGGGATAGAGGAGATCTAGGTTCAAATTCCTTCTGTCAATGGAAAATCCCATGGGCAAATCACTGGCAAATCCACTGCTTGAAAAAAAAAAACTATTGAAGTTGCAGTTAGACAGACACTACTTCACAATTATTATTCTTTCATGTCCAGATCACACACTGGACTGCCAAAATGAAGCCACCCTTTTGGCCCTCTCGTTGGCGCATGTTTCTAGAAGTAATCTGCATACTAGTAAATGAGCCGCCGTGTGTTGATGTCCGCCAGCAGCCCTCACTTGAGCATGTTGGTCTTACATTTAGGGACTCCAATCCATAGCCAATTCAGGATCCTCCAAGTGATTTAGGGGAGGCTGAGTTCCTCAACTATATCCTCCTTTAATGATGTTCCTTGCCCAGAGAGTTCCTTCCTCCATCTTTTTATTTGGTTTCTAATTTGGTTTTTCCACTTCACAATATGCAACAGCAACAGAGGGGAAAGTCCTTTCCCTTTGATTTCCAATGCCGTTTCATAGTTTCTTGTAGGTCATGTTGGCATCTGGGAATTCAAAATTAAAAGTTGGAAGATGCCGTAGTGATTTTTCACCTGATTCTTTCCCTGTTGTTTCTTTCCCTCATTAGGTCTGTTGCTTGATTATTGGTCCATTGCCATCTGTGTTTTTTTAAAGGGCCCATAAAGCAGTCCTCATTAATGTGTGGGTGGTACATGCACACTACAAATCAATTAAAATACAACAAAACTGACAAGGTAATAATTTTACTTTATTTATAAAACTATCTTGTTACTCTATTCTTTCCCTCCAGCTGTTATTATGAAGAAAATGTGTTTTTTGCAAAGATGGAGTCAATTTTTTTTTAAACTTTTGTACAGATCAGTGTGAATGGCATTCAAGAAGCACAACATAGTTATATGTGTTTTTGTTAAGATTTTTGTGCATTTTTGTAGCACCTGTGATGTTTTCTCTTTGTTTATCTTTGTGGAGGTTTGTGTATTTTAATTAATTAAAGAAAGAATGAATAAATGAATGAAAGAATGTGAAAACAGAGTTGCTCAAACATGTGGTGTACTTTTCATATGTATCTCTTTTCTCCTAGCATTAATGCAGAAGCTTTGCCAAATGTGGAAGGTTATCCTACTTGTACATCGATAAGATGCTTTGTTCGGAAATGGCGACATTACATCTATATCACTACCATGGGCAACTGGAGTTGCATAAAATGATTATGTAACCATTTCTGCTTTCTTCTTTCTTCTTCTCTAA
Source organism: Bradypodion ventrale (assembly GCA_035047345.1). NCBI lineage: Eukaryota > Metazoa > Chordata > Lepidosauria > Squamata > Chamaeleonidae > Bradypodion > Bradypodion ventrale. The sequence goes on along the minus strand of JAWDJE010000005.1, from coordinate 11,163,772 downwards.
CCCCCTCAATCTAGTTGTTTTGGGAACCCACCAATATGCATAATGCAACACATTCCCCTTCATTTGAAGCAACTTTGCGTCAACTGCTGCAGCCACAGACAATTCCTAGGTTCTCCCCTCAGCCTTTGGTAACCTTTGTAACAATACCAGCCTGAATGCCTTCAGAAATTATTCAGGCCAGAGCAAATGTCGCTCGTGTTTTATCTCCTGGGAAACTCAGAAACCTTCCAAGAATGAAGTTATGGAAGGAAAGGAAGGAGTAGGGGAATCGCCAGCAAGTGATGACCTGCTGTCTTCATCACAGACAACAAGGCTTCAGTGTCAAAGCCACAAGATGGAGTGCATACACGCCCCCCCCCCCACACACACACACTTTTACACACACATGCACACAGATGGAGAGGCTCATAAAGAAAGGCTCTCTAAACCTTGCTTACAAGCAGGTGGCTGTGTTTCAAAGAAAGAGACACACAGAAAGAACAAGCAAGCAGACATAGAAGTGGTGTTTTGTGGGTTTTTGTTTTCATCCAGTGCTTGAAAGACTGTAAGGAATCAGGGCAACAATTCTACACACTTATTGACTATGAAATAAGCCACCATTGACATAGTAAGACATTTCTTAAAATATATATGCAGTGTTGGGGTCCCTGATGACTTTGACTGTGATCACATAGGGCAGTGATGGTGAACCTTTTAGAGACTGAGTGCCCATACTCAACAGGCTGCTGTCCACGCCATAGAATAGAATAGAACAGAATAGAATAAATCTTTATTATCATTGTCCCCTTGCGGGAAACAACGAAATTTCTCAGTTGCTATATCAACTCAAAATAAGGCACACCCCATAATTTAAAAAGAAACAACTACAAAGACACTAATTAAGACAGTACAATACAGTACAATATAACAATTTAAAATAGGATAAGATGACTTCAGAGTCCTAGAGGGATGGGGCAAACTCTGTGCTGGGGGAGGGAGGAAGCGCTCCCATTGGGCTGTTGGGTAGAGGGGCGGGACGGACTCTGTGCTGGAGCAGTGGTATGCATGCCCACAGAGAGGGCTCTGAGTGCCCCCTCTGGCATACATGCCATAGGTTTGCCACCACTGACATAAGGAAATACAATGCTATATGGACCACTTGTGGAGAGGTCTGGTGCAATTTATTTCCCAATAATCACACAATCTCTAGAATTGTGCTCCAATCTGTCCCAACCTGTGCCCTTTCTGGTCTAGCTGTAGGGTTACTACTTTTGGGGCTGGGGCAATTGCATTGTAGATGTTTTAAGTGAGATCGCTCCCTGCGAAACCAACCCTTTCTTGTGGAATCAGCCACATACTTTTCCAGCTGTTTGATTGCACCCATACTTGCTAAAACAATAACAAACCATGGCACCCTTCTCAATCAATAGCTATTAAGTCAAATAGAAAACTCTCAATGCCATTCTCTAGAATGGGTTCCCAACCTTTTTGTGTCATGGGCCAGACCATGCCCCCCAGACAGCTGAGCAGGCCAGTCACGTGGTTCCTCTTGCCATAAACACTGCCACAAAATGCATCCATGGCTGTCATAAATGCGTTTATGACAGCCATGGGGCAGTTATAGCGGCGTTTAGATAAGACACTGGCATATTTACACATGCACGGGTGCTTTTTGCAGCTGTTGAAAACGTGTCCACTTCTGGTAGCGGTGAGGGTGGTGGTGGGCCACATGAAATGGTGCCACAGGCCAAGTCTGGCCCATGGGCCATAGGTTGGCCACCCCTGCTCTAGAACATAAAGTAGAACCTCGGATAAAGTCCAAACTCTGTTCCACAAGTTTGGACATTATCCGATTTTGGACTTTATCCAAATCAAATGGGCGATGCATCGAATAACGTCCAAAAATGGACTTTATCCGAGATTCCTATATCAAATACCTCGGATAACGTCCATTTTTAGCGGTTTTGAACTTTATGCGATGCATCACGTGTGCATGAAAACCGCGACTTTATCCGAATTGGACTTTATCCGAGGTACCACTGTATCTTGCAGGTAGACCTTGTCCCTACAAATTTCACCCTATAGTTTGTCCATAACATACAATTTCAATAGTTGTATAAAATAATTAAGATCCATAAGGATCTCTCCTGTCTCTCCTTCAGAGCAAAGCTATTGTCAAGAGTGACCAAGGCTCCTTCAATATCAAATCCTACTTGAAACTGAAACTGAATGTCCACTTTCTTGAGCCTGAATTCAAAGTAATTGCTCCTAAAAAACTGAATCAGAGTTACAGTATTTCTCATATATTGTCACAACTGAGGCCAAACTTTTAAAAAAACAAAAACAGTTGCAATCTGAAGGTAATAAATCATCATCTCTCCAGAGATGTCTATCTTGAAATCTGCCCTGTCCGTATAACAAATGTGCAAACTTTACATCATGATGTCCATTCCTCCCAAAATACAAGCTAATTCACAATTTGTGGAGTGGTAGAAACCCTAATAGAATTTTTGTTAAGTTTTTTTACCTCTTTGGGAAGTTTAGTTGTGAATTGCGAAGCTGGCTTCTCATCTCATACAGTATCAAGATCCAAGTGAAAAAGGAAACCAAATATTCCACAACTGTATTAAGTCTTATATGTCAATTTCTGAGATCTAAGAGGTTTTTTTATTAGCAACATGTTTATTTTGAAGTCTGTTTCCCGATTATATTTCACAATGCATTTAGATACATATCAACACACAGGCAGGCCCACCGTAAGCATTGTCAAAGGAAAGGTGAAACTGAATGCGATGGTGGAAACCTATGTCTGTGGTGGCTAACCATGGCACTCCAGATGTTCTTGGACTTCAATTCCCAGAAGCCCAAGCACCCTGTTTTGTTGTTGTTCAGTCGCACAGTCGATTCCGACCCTTTGCGACCCTATGGACCATCGTTCTCCAGGCACCCCTGTCCTCCACCATCCCCCTCAGTCCTCCCAGTTCTGTGCCCATTGTGTCTACAATACCATCTATCCATCTCATCCTTGGCCTCCCCCTTCTTCTTTTGCCCTCCACCTTTCCCAACATCACGGCCTTCTCAAGTGAGTCCTCCCTTCTCATTTGATGCCCAAAGTACTTTAGCCTCATCTTTACTATTTGACCTTCCAATGAGCAGTCAGTGTTGATTTCTTCTAAGATTGACCTATTTGTTCTCCTCGCTGTCCAAGGTACCCTCAAAACTCTCCTCCAACACCACATTTCAAAGGCATCTATTCTTCTGCGTTCAGCTTTCCTAATTGTCCAGCTCTCACATCCGTACATTACCACTGGGAATACCATTGCTTTGACTATTCTAATTTTTGTTTTCAAGGTGATGTCTCTGCTTTTCACTATGTTCCCCAGGTTTCTCATGGCTTGTCTCCCTAGAATCAGCCGCCTCTTTATTTCATGGCTGCAATCTCCATCTGCAGTGATCTTAGATCCTAAGAAAGTAAAATCTGTCACTGCTTCTACTTCTTCCCCGTCTATTTTCCAGGAACTGATCGGGCCTGTTGCCATTATCTTGGTTTTCTTGATATTGAGTCTCAAGCCAGCTTTTGCACTCTCTTCCTTCAAACCGATCAAGAGATTCTTTAGGTCTTCCTCACTTTCTGCCATTAGGGTGGTGTCGTCTGCATATCTCAGATTGTTGATGTTTCTCCCAGCAATTTTGATCCCATATTGTGATTCCTCCATCCCTGCATTGCGCATTATGTGCTCTGTGTATAAGTTGAATAAGCAGGGTGACAGAATGCAGCCTTGTCTTACTCCTTTTCCTATTCCAAACCATTCTGTCATTCCGTGTTCTGTCCTAACTGTTGCTTCTTGGTTCATGTACAGATTTCTCAGGAGGCATATGATGTGCTCTGGTATTCCCATCTCTTTAATCACTTGCCACATCTTGTTGTGATCCACACAATCAAATGCCTTAGTGTAGTCAATAAAGCAGAAGTAAACTTGTTTCTGGTATTCCTTTGTTTTCTCCATGATCCAACGTATGTTGGCAATGTGGTCTCTAGTCCCCCTGCCTCTTCTGAAACCAGCCTGCACCTCTGGTAATTCTCTTTCCACATGCTGCTGAAGTCTATCCTGTATTATCTTGAGCATCACCTTGCTAGCGTGTGGGATGAGCGCAATTGTTCGATAATTTGAACATTCTTTGGCATTGCCCTTTTTTGGGATTGGAACATATACTGATCTTTTCCAGTCCTGTGGCCACTGTTTTGTTTTCCAAATCTGCTGGCATATTGAATGCAGTAATTTGACGCCATCATCTTTTAGAGCTTTGAAAAATTCAACTGGGATACCATCATCTCCACTAGCTTTGTTGTTTGCAGTACTCTTTAGGGCCTTTCTGACTTCACTCTCCAGGATGTCTGGCTCAGGTTCAATTTCTTCATCATTGTGACTATCAGGAGTGTTGAGTTCCTTTTTGTAGAGTTCCTCTGTGTACTCTTTCCATCTTTTCTTAATCTCTTCTGCATCAGCTAGCTCCTTTCCGTCTTTGTCCCTTATCATGGTCATTTTTGCTTTAAATGTTCCCTTGATTTCCCGGATTTTTTGGAAAAGATCTCTGGTTCTGCCTCTTTTGTTGTTTTCTTCCATTTCTTTGCACTGTTCTTTTAGATAGTTTTCCTTATCTCTCCTTGCTTTTCTTTGAAATTCTGTGTTCAAATGATTGTATTTTTTCCTTTCTCCTTTGACTTTTGCGTTCCTTCTTTCCTCTGCTATTTTAAGAGCCTCATCAGACAACCACTTTGCTTTCTTACTCTTCTTTTCTTTTGGTATGGTTTTCTTTGCTGCTTCCTGCATGATGTCCCTTATCTCTGTCCATAATTCTTCTGGCACTCTATCTATTGAGTCTAAGCCATTGAATCTGTTCATCACCTCCACCGTATATTCTTTAGGGATGCTGTCTAGATGATATCTGTCTGGTCTCTTTGTTTTCCCTATTTTCTTTAGTCTAAGCCTGAATTTTGCAATCAGTAGGTTGTGATCTGAGCCACAATCTGCTCCAGGTCTTGTTTTTGCTGACTGTATGGATGTTCTCCATCTTTGGCTGCAGAGTATGTAGTCAATCTGGTTTCGGTGTTGGCCATCTGGTGATGTCCATGTGTAAAGTCGCCTCTTGTGTTGCTGGAAGAGGGTGTTTGCTATGACCAGTGCGTTCTCTTGGCAGAACTCTATCAATCTTTGCCCTGCTTCATTCTGTGTTCCAAGACCAAATTTGCCTGTTATTCCCTCCGCTTTTTGATTTCCTACTTTGGCATTCCAGTCTCCTAGAATAATTTGAACATCATTTCTTGGTGTTTGTTCTATGAGGTGTTGTAAGTCCTCATAGAACTGGTCCACTGTGGCTTCATCTGCACCCGTGGTTGGTGCGTATATTTGGATCACAGTAACATTGAAGGGTTTGCCCTGAATTCTTACTGACATCATTCTGTCATTTTTGAGGTTGTATCCCATTACTGCTCTTCTCACTCTTTTATTGACAATTATGGCTACTCCATGTCTTCTAAGGTTTTCTTGTCCACAGTAGTAGATGTGATGGTTTCCAGAGCTGAATTCGCCCATCCCTGTCCATTTGAGCTCACTGATTCCCAAGATGTCAATGTTTATTCTTTCCATCTCATTTTTTACCACTTCTAGTTTACCTTGGTTCATTGATCTCACATTCCATGTCCCTATGCAGTATTGCTCCTTGCAACATTGCATTCCTCCTCCCTCCTTCCTGTCCCTCCCCTTTCTCCCCTCTGAGGTGTTAAGCATCCTGTATCACCTAGCCTGCCCTTTTGTTTTGCCTTTTGTTTTGGTCCATAGGGTTCTCTTGGCAAGATTTATGGCGTGGTTGCCGGTGTCTGCGCCATTTTTCTCTCCTCATACATTTTATCACAGTTTTTAAAGTTTAAAACAGTTTAAACAACATATTATCATGCATATTATCACACTCTAAAACACAGTCTCTATGTTAATTGCTATATTAAGTCAGTGTAAAGTCTCTATGTCAGTCGCTATATTAATTCAGCTACATTTTTCACATCAGCTACTTATCCTTGTGTCCTCACTCCCCAGGTGGGGTTGTTGTCTCTGGGTCCCTTGCTCCAGGGGCATCGCAGTGGCGGGCAGTGGATGTTTTCCCCGTGTCTCAGCTGTTCCTCTTCCTCTGCCTCTGTCTGCAGTGGTGGATGGTGACCTTTCCTGCCGCCTGCCTGGTCTTCCTCCCTCCCCCGGTTGGGGTGGTCTCGCGGCTGCTTCTGTCCGCGTGCAGCCTCCTCGCGGCGGCGGCTGTGGAGGATCGCGACCTCTCCCGCCGCCTGCCTGGTCTTCCTCCCTCCCCCGGCTGGGGAGGTCTCGCGGCTGCTTCTGTCCGCGTGCAGCCTCCTCGCGGCGGCGGCTGTGGAGGATCGCGACCTCTCCCGCCGCCTGCCTGGTCTTCCTCCCTCCCCCGGCTGGGGTGGTCTCGCGGCTGCTTCTGTCCGCGTGCAGCCTCCTCGCGGCGGCGGCTGTGGAGGATCGCGACCTCTCCCGCCGCCTGCCTGGTCTTCCTCCCTCCCCCGGCTGGGGAGGTCTCGCGGCTGCTTCTGTCCGCGGGCAGCCTCCTCGCGGCGGCGGCTGTGGAGGATCGCGACCTCTCCCGCCGCCTGCCTGGTCTTCCTCCCTCCCCCGGCTGGGGAGGTCTCGCGGCTGCTTCTGTCCGCGGGCAGCCTCCTCGCGGCGGCGGCTGTGGAGGATCGCGACCTCTCCCGCCGCCTGCCTGGTCTTCCTCCCTCCCCCGGCTGGGGTGGTCTCGCGGCTGCTTCTGTCCGCGTGCAGCCTCCTCGCGGCGGCGGCTGTGAAGGATCGCGACCTCTCCCGCCGCCTGCCTGGTCTTCCTCCCTCCCCCGGCTGGGGAGGTCTCGCGGCTGCTTCTGTCCGCGGGCAGCCTCCTCGCGGCGGCGGCTGTGGAGGATCGCGACCTCTCCCGCCGCCTGCCTGGTCTTCCTCCCTCCCCCGGCTGGGGAGGTCTCGCGGCTGCTTCTGTCCGCGTGCAGCCTCCTCGCGGCGGCGGCTGTGGAGGATCGCGACCTCTCCCGCCGCCTGCCTGGTCTTCCTCCCTCCCCCGGCTGGGGTGGTCTCGCGGCTGCACCCTGTGCATCCACACAAATGGGTTTACTGCGATTCATCCGGCCCGCGCTGCCCTTGTTGCGCCTGGAAGTGGAAGTAAAACGTGCCCGTACAGTTAAGGCTCTTCCAGGTTAACCCTTCCTCCATACGGGCGTGTTTAACTTCCGCTTCCAGGAGTGACGAGGGCAGCGTGGGCCAGATGAATTGCAGTAAACCCATTTGTGTGGATTCACAGGGTGCTTGGGCTTCTGGGAATTGAAGTCCAAGAACATCTGGAGTGCCAAGGTTCACCATCACGGACCTATGAACTCACCACCTGTTATTCCTTCCTCCTGCCTTGAAAGCATCCTTCAGTCTCCTCTCCCCACAAATGAACCGACGGGGCAGGGGGTTAACTGTTCTACCATGTTGCTTTCCTGATCTAAAACACTCCCTTTGATGTAGGCAGATTGATTGCACACGAGCCAGCAGGTGGGCCAAACACTTCTTTATTACAGCATGGTCAATCTGTACATGAGATAATGGCGGAGGCTTGTCTCCTTATATATGGTACAATACAGTTGAATTTCACCCGAAGGCGCCCATTGGTTGCAGTACCAGTGACGTCTTTCTGACGTACTGCATACCTGACATAGTTCACCTGTGGCGGGAAGGTTTCCCGCGCTAGTTACTGATTGGGTGATTGGAGCCATGTGAGCTCCACCAGCTGCGCTATGGAGAGCAGCTGAACTGCATGCATACACAACACTCCCAATACTTATTCTTCACAAGGGTGGATTGGGGGGGGGGGGGAGAAGCAGAGACATGCAGTTACAAAACAGAGCAACTATCATCTTTCTTATCCAAGAAAAAAACACACAGATACCAAAGAGGCTAATAATAGAATTAAGGCGGAGAGAGGTTGAAACTCCATCTCCCAAATTAATCACCAAGAGTAAATACCAGGACAGGAAAGTTTTTTTAAAAAAGTAGACAGGCTGCTGGAAAGGTCTGGGAAGGGGCAGGAGCACAATAATTTTCATTAAAAAGATAAGATCACCCAGCATATTTAGGCAGCTTTCAGCAGCTAATACCCCTCAGTCTTTCAAACCACTTATTGTTTTCTTTAATGATCTCTCTCTCTCTCTTACACATAGAAACATATAGAAAAAGTAGCCCAGATGGAAAGCTTCATACTTTTCAGTTTCAGTACAAGTGGAAAAAATGTTAATGACCCTGTCCTTGTCTCTTTAAGAGGAAATGAAAGCTGTCCTTGTCTCTTTAAGAACATTGACTTGATAGTTTTCCAGAAAGTGAATGATGACTATCCACTAAAGGAAATCTGAAATGCTTATCAAATGCCTGATCTTTGGGTACTTTTACACTCATTACAAGGTATGCATTCAAAGAGCTATACAGTACCTTAATGCTTCTACTCAGGCAGCATTAATTGTGGGGATCGAATTGACAATGCATTCAGTCTTTACAATACCTGTGTACAAGGGGTATAGCCGTCTCCTGCAATTATTAACTTGCTTATTTATGTTTCTAAACCCTGTTTTTCCTTTAACAACTACATCCAAATCAATTCAACATGAAACATAATACGCAGAGTCTAAATGATGGTACAAATATTGAAACAATGAACCTGATTTTTGTACAAGCAACTCTTTGGATGGACATTCGATTTACAGTTGTGTCATGATGCAAAAATCAAGAACAATAAATATATGTGTTTCACGGAATTTCTTTAACCACTGGTACTAATACTTAGCCTCCCTCAGAGGCTAACTCAGGGGTTCTCAACCTGCGACCTGTGGGCTGGATGCAACCCACGGCACCATTTCATGTGGCCCACCACCACCTCCACCACACCAGAAAGTGCCATGTGGTGGAGGAAGGGCAAAATGGCTGTCCGGTCCCCAAAGCTGTCTCAGGGAGCGTGACCTGGCCCCCAGCTTTAAAAGGTTGAGAACATTCGATTCCCGAGTACTGCAGGATGGAATGAGCTCCCGCCTTTGTCCCAGTTCCTGTCAACCTAGCAGTTTGAAAGCAAGAAATTGCAAATAGATAAATAGGGACCACTTCGGTGGGAAGGTAACAGCATTCCGTGCACTCCGATGTCTAGTCATACCTGCCACATGACCATGGAAACGTTTGCAGAAGCAGACAGTGCTGGCTCTTCGGCTTTGAAACAGAGATGAGCACTGAACCCTAGAATCAGATATGACTGACTTTCAAGCAAGGGAAACCTTTACCTTTACTAATAATAGAATAGCTTAGGAACTTCACTTCCATCCCACCCTGACACTAGATCCATGCAGGTAGGTCTTCCTGAAGAAGTTGTCATACTCAAGCCATTGGAAAGGTAGGTCAAACTCAACTACCTACCTACAATAACCTATTGTACAAACCTGATTCAACAGGTGAAGGCCAAGCATTCACAAGAATGTATTTTTCCTCTGTGTTTGGCTTCTCCTTCATTATGATGCAATCTCTAGAGTACTCTTCCTTTGTAGGGTATTTAAAAATCAGTACAGCACAGACTGCCCTAACAGAACCAGAACAAATTTTTCTTCTCTACTGAGAAAACATAGATGGCTTATTTCAGTCCTAGCCAGATATAAGGTAATGTTTTGCTGTAGGTCTTGCCGGAGAATGATTTTCTGTGCAAACAGCACTACAATGACACCTAGTGACTAACTATAAACATTATCTCAAACTAGCATTTAGTTCTGCTGCACTTATTGTAATGTTACCCTTCCTTTCCCCAGAACATCTGTCTTTCTTCCCTTGCAATTGAAGAACCACTCTTAAACCGCAATAAAAGCCATTGATTAAACTAGTGCAACATTTGTCAAAATCTTAAACACTGTATGTCACCAAAAAGATATTCAGCTCCCCAACTGGCATTGCTTTCAGCAAAGTGCAGACGGGGGGGGGGGGGTGTTATTGGGCCCTGGGACCCACTTGGGTCTCCTGACCATCGTCAGTCATAAGGAGCTGTAATTTTACATTAAAACAAGGCAGACCCTCCATGCTTAGTCTTGCATCAAACAAGAATATTGCATGATCAAAGCAAAGCAATCACACTTACATACAGCTGTATAGCACTTAATGCTCTCTTCTGGGTGATTCACAAGTTAATTAGCATTTTGCCCCCAACATGCAGGGTACTCATTTTACCAACCTCGAAGGATGGAAGGCAGAGTCAACTTTGAGCTCTGGTTAGGATCGAACTCACAACCTTTTGGTTGCAGGGCAGCAGTTGACCCACTGCGCCACTAGGGCTTCTCAAAAGAGGACTTACTCATACTGTTCTTTTGATTTCCTACTTTCTTATCAGTTTTGGAGAGGCAAATCCAGAGAGGTTCTGGAAGGTAACAGCATTCCATGCACACCAGTTTCTAGTCACACCTGCCACGGCCACAAAAACGTCTGCAGATATAGACAGCTCTGGCTCTTTCGCTGTAAACAGAGATGAGCACCGTACCATAGATTCAGAAATAACTGGCTTTTGAGCAAGAGCAACCTTTATCTGTACTAAACTGCATGAATGTACTATTTAGCTGCATGAACACAGGTCAGGGGTTGCCAACCTTTTTAAGCCGGGGGCCGGGTCACGCTCCCTCAAACAGTTGAGCGGGATAGACTGGTGGACACACACACACACACACATTGTAAATGCTGCCATAAAATGTGTCCGCTACTATCGTAAATGCGTTTATGACAGTTGTGGATGTGTTTTACGGCTGTTTATGGCTGTTTACATCACTTCTGGCGGTGGCAGCAGGAGCAAGGGTATGGGGGCCCCAGATGATTTGGGCCTGCGGGCCGTAGGTTGCCTACCCCAACATAGGTAATAATTAAGCCAAAACTGAAAGAGGGGTAAACCAGACATAGAGGGATAGAGATTGAAGGGTATATTCTAACGTGGCTCAGATTACATCCTGTATGGAGTGACCTCTACTGATTTACCGATACCTTGAAGTGAAATAAAAGATGTGCTTAAAAATAAACTTTCATAGTTTAGAATGTATCTGATTATTCAAATTCCACATTGGCAGAACTATTGGCTGTAGTTCATTCTGTATGTTATCTCTGAGGTGTGGTTGCCACATGGTTACCTACTTATCACACAAAAACATACACTCCTAGAAACATGAGGTATCATAATGTTGAGACTTCAAAGGTGTGGCAATAACTGATAGGAAAGGATCATCTGCGATATCCACAAACAATGGGCAATATGTGCATTCAGGTATCCCTAAGTATTACAAGTTTTTGTAATTATTTAACATAGATTATGTAGGTCCAGGTTTTGCCTACACAAGACCTTCCTTTCCCCCTTTCTACTTCTCAGACTGCTGCTCCATAATTTAGCTTCCTGTGGCAAAGTAGCATCACAATAGTTCTAATAATCCATAAATAGTATGAAAACTAAAAACTGATTTACAAGTAAAATGACCATCTAAAGGTATTAGCATTCCTTAATGGCAGGGGCTCTTCAAGGTGGTGAGGATGGGGCTTTTGCAGGGATTTAATCCCTAAGGCAGTAAGGTGTAGTGATTAGATTTCCAGGCTAATATTTGACCAAAATATTCTCACATACAGGGACATTATTTTACTAGTCAAATTTGTTGTGGTTCTATGCCATCAACTCACCTAGCTCTTATAGCAACTCAATTAATGTAAGTAAAGGTAAAGGTTGTCCTTGTTCGAAAGCCAGTTGTATCCGACTCTAGGGAGTGGTGCTCATGTCCGTCTACATCCAAAGAGCCAGCTCAGTTGTATAGCATTCAAGTCTCGAACTGTTGACCTGCCAACCATCCAGTCATCAAGTTCAGCATCTTAACCACTAAACCACCCTAGTCCCATTTAATTGGGACAGGAAGGTTGACATCCAACTTGACTGGAAGGTTGACTTCCAACTTGCCCTATCATTAATGACTTTGCCTAGCAATTGCAAGCCGAACGCCATATTCTGCCACCAATTAAATGAATCTAGAAAAATTCATGAAAGAAATATAGTCGAAACTGTGGAATGTCTTAGGTTAATCAGTCAGTGATGTCTCTTTAATTATGAACATGTAATAAAAAAGAAAATGCTGTAACCATACAGTCTTTTTTTAGATAACTTCAGGTTAACACAATGTTCCAGCCCACTTCAAGACATTGTGCTCTCTTTGACAAATGAACAATATTAAACTAAAAAAGATAAAAGTTTTTGCTCTGAAATAAACTCCCCCTTTGCTCCTCTCTGATTTCTGAGCCAGGTAGGAGATAGAAAGCTCTCCGACTGAAGAGCAACAAGATTTCTTCCACACCCCACTCTTTGGATTGCTTTGTAGCAACATGGACACATATCTAGTCTCTGACCCAGCCAATTATGATTTAATGGCAGCTTCAAACAGGATCTGTAAACACAAATCTGACTGGAAGAAAAGGCGTACAAAGTTAGCCTGCAACAGCAGCTCCACTTAAATGATGGTACTGTATTATGTTACAGGGGCAGTCAACATTGGTCAAAATTTCAATGCCATAACATCACATGTTTCCATTGTTGGAACTGGAGAAATGGGTGCAACCACTCTTGCACAAGCAGTTCTGAGTACACGATGGTGCAACAGAACCAGAGAGCCCTGCCCCTGGAAACATTCTTCAGTGGGGCTTCAGCTCCCAGTAACCCCAACTGGGATTTGCACTCCCTGAAAAAAATTGAAGTTTCCAAATGTTTTCTGGGATGTTCCTTGGTGGAGGAACATGAATAGTATATATCGTATACCTGATACATTTAGGGTGGTTAGTTTAATTTTTAAATTCCTATATGCTGATTGTATTTTGTTTATTATTTGAGCTGTTTGAGGGGTTTTTTTTTAATATCATTGGTACAAATGTTTTAATTTTGATGTATACTTAGTGGTTAAGATGCTGAACTTGACACCTGGAGGTTTGGCAGGTCAGCTGTTCGAGACTCAAGTGCTGCCTGCCAGAGTGAGTTCCCATCTCTGTCCCAGCTCCTGCCAACCTAGCAGTTCGAAAGCAAGAAACTGTAAATAGATAAATAGGTACCACTTTGGTGGGAAAGCAAACAGCGTTCCGTGCACTCCGGTGTCTAGTCATGCCTGTCACATGTCCACAGAAATGTCTGCAAACACAAACAGTGCTGGCACTTTGGCTGTAAATGGAGGTGAGCACCGCATCCTAGAGTCAGTTACAACTGGCTTTCGAGCAAGGGTGACCTTTACCTTTACCTATACTGCCCAGAGTAGCACCTTACTAGATGGATTTGTGAACAGAATGAATGAATGAATAATCAATCATTTTATTGTCTGCTCTGTAGCGTTAGACTTGATACTCTCTGGTATGAGCACATGGCCATTTGCTGTGGCCTGAACTTGCTGTCTGAGGAACAGCCACTCTATGGATAGGCTTTATGCTCATCACTAGATTGACCAGGTAATAATGAATCAGCCAGAGGAATTATGAACATACAAGTTATCTGCTTCAATGGCGGGCTTCCCCACATCTACGAAACCAGAGATTTTCAAAGTTACTCAAAGTACCCATAAAAAAAACCATCTCACCCCCACCTGTAAAAAAAAAAGAGCATTCTTCTTTACAGAGACAGCTTCTAAATAAGGCAAACAAGGTAAGCAATGACAATGAGGTGAGATGCCAGGAATGGAGAAATGGCAGGTCTGTTACTTAGCACGAACGGTTTTCACACCTGATATGTATCTGACCCACATAGCATTGACATTCCTTTGTTCTTTGGCACATTTGTATGTACACTGACTTGAGGTATTTTAACCTTGTACTTCGGGAAGATGATCTCCAGTAATCATCATTACCTCATTCTGTATTGAGCGTTCTGATTATTATTTTTTCTTGTTCTTTTTAACAGGAAGAAGTGAAGTCATTGGTATTTATTTGCTTGCTTTGGTCGAAGGTCATTCTCTCCAGCTCTTGGGGGTGTCTTACACTCCCCTTTGCTTTTTACCAAGGGCATCAAGATTGTGACCTTAAAAGAAGCAGTAATCACCCAGAAAGATACCACATACAATATTGCCTGATAAGACACATCTATAGATTTACACCTCTACTCAGGTTCTTGCTTTCTAAGGCACAGAGGATCCTTCCTTCCGATGCAAGATTTTTAAAGTTAATAAATCATTTTTTCGCAGGGCCGGCTGCCTCCCACCATTCTTCTCAGACTTAACAGAAAGAAGCAAACAGGAATGTGGCCTATCAGATAAGAATGCCTTTAAGAAAACAAAATGGTTTGGATTCCAAGCCAGCTAATTCATAATACCACAAAGCCCTTTCAGGGACACAACATTCATCTGCCAAAATTGGAAGGAGAGTTAAGCAATCCTAGGAGTTAAGAGGTGGGGAGAAGGGGGGCACTTGGAGAAAAGCAGAGGTGGCGGTTATACAAAGGGGATAAAGGAAATTGCTCTTAAGAGAAAGGTGTACATATATACCTTGCTTATATGCCTCCCATAGGCATCTGGACTGAGTGATCATTATGGAAACAAAACGTTGGACTTGATAGGGTTTTATTCTAGCGTAACAAGGCTGTTCTTAGGGTCTTAATAGCAACACAACCCACCGCTTTGCAGAAACATCACCAAAGGTTATATGAATCCTCTGAGGTAGCCATTGTTAAGGATATCATGGGTTGACAATGTGAAAAAGGTGGTGTAGAAGTGCTGTGCCAGATTGATAAAAAACATTATTTAAGACCATTAAACAAAGAGAGCTCCAATACCTTGGGCATATCGTGAGGAATGACATGAAGTATAGAATACTCCAATTTGTTACACAAGGGAAGGTCTTTGGAAAGAGAGGCCCTGGATGTAGACAGACTTACCTGTAATGGTTAAAGAACCTGAGAAACTGGCTTGGAACATCCTCAGAAGAACTGTTCCAAGGAGTTAAAAACAGGAAGACTATTGTCATGATGATAGCCAACATCCAGAACGGATATGGCTCTTGAAGAAGAAGAAGAAGAAGAAGAAGGTAGTCATTTTGCTGAGAAGAGGAAGGAGATAAGAACCAGACAATCTTTCAATGTAGTCTTCTTGCCTGGTTTGGTAGTACGGGTTTGCTTTGCAGAGGAAATACATAAAAACATATCCATTCTTTAAGGCAGGAGTTCTCAATCTTTTTAAGCCGGGGCATACCTGTCAAGTTTTCGGGAAATTTCTGTCAAACCCCTGTATTTTACACTTTCCCGCCGTCATCCCGTATTAGTTAGACTGCAATTAGACTGGAGTTAGACTGGAGGCCAGCACAGGATAAGCATAGCTGTCCAGTTTCACGTTTTGGCCAGGAAATTTCCCTTATTTGACAGAAATTTCCCGAAACGTGACAGGTATGAGCCGGGGGTTGGGTCACGTACCCTCAGACAGCTTCAGGGGCTGAATGCCCATTTCCCCCTGCCTCCTCCACATGGCACTTCCGGGTGTGGTGGAGGTGGTGGTGGGCCACATGAAATGACGCCGCAGGCTGTAGGTTGAAAATCCCTACATTAAGGGTTCAGCTAATGCCATAAGACAGGGGTTCTCAACCTTTTTAAGCCAGGGGCCCATTCACACCCCCTCAAACAGTTGGTGGGCTGGACTCGTGTCTCCCTCATACACTGCCAATACTCCCCCACATGCCAACAACCCAGCCCACCAACAATTCCCCCCATGACGCCGCTGCCACCAACACTCCCCACAAGCTCAACACCACCACCACTACAAACACACCCCCATGCCACTAGTCCAGCCCGCAAACATGCCCCCCCCCATGCCGATGCTGCTTCCCTGCTTACAGGCCACCGTGGGTGAAGGAGAGGTCCTGCCTGTCATTGCCCACACTCAGCCAGAGCGGCATCAAGGAAGGCCACATACGGCCATGTGCACCTGCCACTTCCACCGCTGCCATGCTTTCCCCCTCCACCTGACTTGACGTGTCCCTAACGCCTTCTTACAACATCCACCCTGCTATGGAGCAGTGTTAGGGACATGTCATGCCTGGTGGAGGGGAAAAGGATGGCGGTGGTGGTGTCGGCGGAGGTGGGAGCTAGGGCGTGGGCTGGATGGAATGGCTCCATGGGCCGGATCTGGCCAATGGACCATAGGTTGCAAACCCCTGCCCTAAGACCAGGCAATCCTACTCGGAAATAGCTGCAATCTCTGCTTTTGGCACTGTAATAATGCTTAGATTTCAGCAAGATGGTGAATCTGTTGCTTTGAATTGAACATCCAGACCAGTCTGCAGCCAACTGACTGCCTTATTCCTCCTAATTAATTGGCTAGATCTTGCCTCCCTCCCCGACCCTTTGGTTCATAGTTGGAGACTCAAGTTCCACTTGAAATTAGAAGTGATGCATCCCTGGCACAGATTTACCAAGTCAGTGAAGTTAAAGACCTAAATGAGAGACTTAGCATGGTGACCCGTTTGAAAATTATTGCTGGGATCTATATGTGTGAAAATGTGATATTATTAAGGTTAAACATTTCTAGCAAGTAGACAAAGCTAGGACTAGTTTCAGTCAGTTGCAGCCCCGCCCCCTTTTAAACCTGCCCACCGGAGCCACTGCACCATCTCGGCTCCCTTCCCTGGCCCAGCCAGTCAGGGGGGGGTGGGAGCAGGCCAGATGAGCCTCGTTCCTGGCGCGGCCATGAAAAGCTGCCGCTGCGGAACCACCGAAGCCGCTGCACCATCTCGGCTCCCTCCCCTGGCCCGGCCGGTCAGGGGAAGTGGGAGCAGCCCAGCTGAGCCTTGTTCTCGCGGCAGGGCCATGAAAAGCCGCTGCCGCCGGAGCCACCGGAGCCGCCGGGACAGTCTCACCTCAGCTGGGTTGGGGCTGGTTTCTCCCTGGCTCAGTTATGGACGTTCGAGCCATGGGGCTCCATTCGTGGCCGTTTCAAGCCATGAGGCTCCGTTCGTGGCCGTTTCAAGCCATGAGGCTCCGTTCGTGGACTTTTTGAGCCATGGGGCTTTGTCCATGGATGTTGGGTAGCCATAGGTAGTGTGCAACTAATTTTGTTTATGTTAGTATTTAAACAGTGTTATTGCATAATATGTACTTGTTTTGTATATTTTGTAAGTTGTGAACTTTGTATTTTTTGGCTGTTGTTTTTTTGTTAACTTCTTTCTATGTATAACTGTATTGTAACTGCATTGTATAGTATATATGGTGTATGCCGCCTCGAGTCGCACGTGGTGTCGAGTGAGGCGGGATATAAATATAATAAATAATAATAATAATGGGGAGAAAATACTTAAACTCACCACCACCAACCCACTCTTAGTGAACCAAGTCTTCTTTTCTAATGAAAAATCTCTCAGACTAATTAAGTGAAGTCTTAGCAGCCCTATTTGTGGCCCACTAGGGCAACATCATAAGGGCCATACATTCCTCAGCAAGATGCTGTTGTGTGCCAATCAGAATGAGCACATGTGCTTACAAAGATTGGTAAGATCCAGTAAGATCCCTTGCCATGTGTCTTTACATCTAAATCTAGCAGGGGGGAAGGGAGTACCCTGACAAACCAATGTAATACAAATACACTGGATGTAATACAAATACACTGAATGAATGCAAATGAATCCAGAGAAAGTTAGCTAAGCATGCCTGTTGTCTCGTGGAAATCAATGGAAATTAATTAATGAACTGTATCCTTGAAGGCTTAGATCAAGGGTTTGCAACCTACAGCCTGTGGGCTGGATCTGGCCCGTGGTGCCAAATAATCCAGCCCCCGCTCTCACTCCAGCTGTCCCCGCCACCGCCACTACTGCCGCCACCACAGGAATCAGCCATAAATTAGTCCGCTGCTGTCGTAAATGCATTTACTACAATTGTGGGTGCATTTTATGGCACCAGTCTGGCCCTCTCAACTTTGAGGGGGCGTGGTCCAGCCCACTGCTGAAAAATGTGGAGAACCTCTAGTTTAGATATTTTAATAGGACTCAAATAGTTTTTATGTTCACCATGTTCAGGCAGAAGAAAATGGTAAGAAGCCAATACTACAACCTAACTCACAGCAATATAATTTTTATTTTAAAAAAACACCTGCTATTTGAGCAATAAATAAGAGTTGTGGGACTCTGAGACTCAATGTTGTTTGATGGTTTGTAGAATGAGGAGTACAGTCGAGAGATTGGTTCATGCTTTGTGAATCAAAGTCCCATATCATATATTTTGTTTGGGCCCATTATTTCAGATTCTGGTTTTCTTTATTTATTTCATCTAAGAATTTGTGCCTCTGCATACCTGTCAACCTTCCCAAATTGGCCAGGATTTCCAGATTTTCAGCGCTGATTTGCGCCATTTCCCGCCAGCAGCTGCCAAAACTCCGGAATTGGCAGTGGGGGGAAAGAGGTACTGCGCATCCCTTCTGCACAAGTCGCGTTCTACGCATGCGTAGGCTTTTATGCTTGTGTAGAACCCTTTTACGCTTGCATAGAACCCTTCTACGCTTCGTAGAAGGCTACACAAGCGTAAAAGGGTTCTACGCAAGCGTGAAATCCTTCTACACATGTGTAGAATGCGACTTGCGCAGAACCATTGTGCACAGGTCCCGGATTGTCCGGAGCCGCAGTTGACAGGTATGCCTCTGTTGTGAGAGAACCAGACCCTGATGTAATTTTCAGTATTTGGAAGAGGTCTTGGTCTTTCGAGGTTAACCCTTGGGACTGTAATAGTATTGTATTTTACAATAGTCTGCTTGTAACTGTACTTCTTTATTTACTGTATTGATCGAATTTTGTGGTATTATTATTACTGTTATTTTGTCTTTGTATTTGTTTGATTGTTTTGTGAACCGCTTTGAGTTTGTCCGTGGACATAGAAAAGCGGTATATAAGCACATTTAATAATAATAATAATAATAATAATAATAATAATAATAATAATAATAATAATAATAATAATAATAATAATAATAATAATAATAATAATAATAATAATAATAATATAAACCCATTTGTGTAGATTCGCAGGGACTTGGCCTTCTGGGAATGGAAGTCCAAGAACAGCTGGAGTGCCAACGTTCACCATCACAGGATTAGAGCAAAAAGCATGATACAGCTATGAGAGAGGCAAGCCTGTCCCATGCTTTCGCATGAGAGAGAGAGATTCAAAATGAAATTTGCTTCAAACAAGCAGAAACAAACATCCCATTTTTTTAGGATGGATGTCAATGGGTCAGTGCTATGTATGTTAAATTGTTTCTGAACACCAAAGACAGTCACCCATTTCTTTAAAAGATCATTTCTTTCAGGAAAGGAAGTGACTTTGTTTCTGGGATAAGAGAGGCCGGACTCTATATCTGTTCCCCTGTAATGATAACATTCTCTGGCTTTCTACTTATGAGAGTGAAATTAAAGCTGCAGCTTGAAAGCTGATTTTCTTTACCTTTGCCACAGGGCAAATAATTCCCAGAAACCTGAGACAGAGGCAATTTGCCTTCTGGAAACTGACAACCTTTGGATAATAGTGATTACCTGTTGATTAGAGAGAGTATCTCCAATATCTTTCTTATACCGCTATCATCTTGCACCAAAATTATCTCCTGGGATTTCTGTTGATCAAGGCACACTTTTATCCTATTTGCCTAGTTTCAAATGTTCCTTCTTAGTCTTGATCTGAACTTTCTGAACTTTCAAATGCTAAGTATCTTTCAGAAGCCCACAAATGAATGAAGGAATATTTCCAAAAATGTCGTCTGAATTTACTCCTCGTTGTTTCCTGTTCATATTTCTGAAATAGCTGTGGCTTATACATTTAGCTGATTTTACGGTTTTTTTGCTGTGAGGCTGGTTTTCCTTGATTTTATCATCTTATGGTGAAATTTGGTTTTATTTGTTTTTTATTCTTATAATAAATACTGTAAGATGCCTAGAGCATTATTATTATTATTATTATTATTAGTAGTAGTAGTAGTAGTAGTAGTAGTAGTAGTAGTAGTAGTAGTAGTAGTAGTAGTAGTATGTTTTTTGGTTGTCATGATGGAATTTATGTAAAAGTTGCCAGCAAATTCCTGTAAATTCTAGAAAGGAAAATATTTTATTTATTTATTTATTTATTATTCAAATTTATATATTGCCGCCCAAATCAAATGAGCGACTCTGGGCGGCATAACAACAGTGAAAATATCACAATCATAAAACATTAAAAAGCCTTAAAATCCTTAATAGACCTTAAAGATTACCCCCCCCCCCCATCAATTATTTAAAAATTATGGTTAAAAGAACGACTAAAAGAATGGAGAGGCCTAGACTATATAAGTCAGCAGGGTGGGGTCACCACGTCACTGGTGCCCCACACCTGCTTTGCCAGCCAGGTTTTTAGTTCTTTCCTGAGGGGCAACAACTCCGCCAGGAGACGCAACTCAGTTGGTAAGAGGTCCCATAGGGCTGGAGCAGACATGGAAAAGGTCCTCCTTCTAGCGCTAGAGAGCCTCTCTGGTCCGCCCAGGTAGGACGAACAGATGTTCATAAAATGTACTATACTTTATAGTAACTTGAGGCTGGATTTATACAAGACTAGCGTAAAAAGCAAGAACCTACCAAGTGCCATCATGCCTATCATAAGTTAACACGTTTGCATTTGAGTCTGACACTCATATTTGAAGTGGTACTTAACAAAGATTTCCTGGAGCAAAACACTATCTCGAGAGTTTTCTACTATGTGTTGACAATGTGCTGAGCAAGAGAGTCCTTGGGAGTTCCTACTTATACTGATTGTTTATGAATGGCTTCAGAATAGCAATGTATTCAAAATTCTTAAAACAATATTTCCAACATATACAAGCCATCAGGGCTAGGTTGAAGCTCTAAATCAGGCGTGGCCAAACTATGGCCCGCCGCACCATTTCATGTGACCCGTGGCTGCCATCCCCTCTCCCAGAAGTGGAAGTGGGCACGTTTATGACAGCCATAAAACACGCATGTGCATGCATAAATGCGGCCATGGCTGCCATAAACACTGCCATAAATGCACCTGTGGGTGTCGTAAATACGTTTACGACAGCCGCGGATACATTTTACAGTGGAAGGAACCACGTGACTGGCCCGCTCAACCATGTGACCGGCCCACGGCACAAAAGGTTTGGCCATCCCTGCTCTAGATCATGGTTGGGCAAATTGCATCCCTGGATAATGAATGGTAGATTGCAACAACCAGCATTCCTCCCCACTGGCCATGCTGGCTAAGGCTGATGGAAACTAGTCCACAAAGTCCAAAGGGCCACACCTTGCCTGCCCTAAATACTTTTCCACATTACACAGCCACTGCTTTGGGGAAAAGCCGTGTTTCTTGAAAGGATGCTAGGTGGGTTTTTGTTTGTTTTGTGTATGTAATAGTTTGGTCAGAGCATGATGCAAAATGCAAGCTTTCTCACCACAACCTGATCTTATATAGTTGAGGACAGACTTTACCTAACACCCCATTTTGCCTAATTTTAAATAGAATTTGGCCCCTAAACCTCTCTCATGTTTGCCTCAGACTGTGTATAGTTGTTGGGGTGGATGGAGTGGAGGAGGTGAAAGTTCTTAATAAAATTTTCCCCCCAAAAAAATTTATCATTCTTGAGAAGCCGTTGCTATGGGACTCTAATGTTCATGACAGATGGCAGAGAGGGCTGTTCTCCTGAGAGCCGGGCTCTAAAGCTGACCACTCAAGCATGCCATTAACATTCTTCAAATTCTTCCAGCCTTCACAGCATCAGACGTTCAGGACAGCCACTGCCCTCTACCCCAACCAGCCTCTGGCTTGGCTGTCTCCAGACAGCCTCCATAAGTCTGTAGATGCTGAGGCAGGACAAGGCATTGTCCTTTCTCCATCAAGTGGGAGTGGAGGGGGGGGGGGAGGTTTCATGCACAGGTGGAGGGGGGGAGTGATACACAAAACTCAGACTCACGTCATTATTAATTCTTGCTAATAATAGGGCTATCAACCAACTGAACAGTTGCATTGTTGGTCTCAAACAGGGGTTCCCAACCTAAGGACCAGGGGCCGGATTCGGCCCATGGCATCATTTCATGTGGATTCAGCCTATGGCACCATTTCATGTGGATTTGGCCCATGGCACCATTTCATGTGGCTCCAAGAGCATTTGAGAAACAAAATTGCCACCTCTTTGAAGCTGTTGGGTCAAAATGGCCACCCCCATCGTGCAGGCAGGGCAAAATGGCTGTCCGGCCCTCAGCTTGAAAAGGTTGGAAACCCCTGGTCTAAAAGAAATCTGACTCTTCTTCTCTCAAATATCTTTGAATTACAATAATTGTATTTCTGGGCTACCTAACAAAAGTATAAAGGTCGCCCTTGCTCGAAAGTCTGTCATGTCCAACTCTAGGGTGTGGTGCTCATCTCCATTCACAGCCAAAGAACTAGCACTGTCTGTATCTGCAGACATTTCTGTGGTCATGTGGCAGGCATGACTAGACATCAAAGTGCACAAAACACGGTTACCTTTTCCGCTGAAGCAGTACCTATTTATCTGCTTGCAATTTCTTACTTTTGAACTGCTATGATGGTAGGAGCTCACAAGGAAAGCCTTCTTTGGCAAGGCCTCTCTTACTAGTTATCAATGAGAGAAATAATTCTATATATAGGGACACTTCAAACTGCTCTCCTATGTGTTTTGGCACAACTCCTGATGTTGTTTCATCCCTGGGACATACTAAGGATATATTCATAACTGTTTGTCATTTAATCTCTAGGAAACAGATTCCCATAGCAACAGCTATGATTTGGGGGATTTTTTTTTTTTTGGCTAAGTGGTTTTTCCCATTGAAAAATTGTTGTACGATTTTTTCCATAGGGAAAATTGTCATGCGGGACGCTTTCCCCTCCAAAACCTAATTGTTATGCGATTTCGTTGCTATACGAGGAGATTGTTGTATGAGGTTCCACTGTATTATTATTCCAATTATTTTGATAGGTTAAATGAGAGAATATTCTCGTCTCTTGCTGAGGTTCTCTCCGCCTATCTTCTGTTTCCTTGTCTAAATTTCTCTGTGAGTGAGGTGGGTGATGGGAACACATGAGGTACCAATAATACCAAAACACTATACTGTATAATGGTAATTGTAGTATCGTCAACTGCAACTCAGGGAAAAAATGCATTCTCTGGTAATTGTAGTACTAACTTCCAAATCAATAATCCCCATGCTTTGCTGTCTTGGAAGTCTCCACAACTACAACCCCTATCATTGCAAGAAAGAAAGAACTTTCCCCAACAGCTAATACTTAAAGTCATGTGATTTCTATATATATATATAGCCCTCATAATTAACTGCCATGAGGAATTGTTCTACTCCTGAGTTATGGTTACTCAGCTTTCTTTCCAATCAAATATTTCCAGTTTTATAAGTCAAATGTTCTTTGAAGCCAACAACAATAACTGTGGTTATTGCTTCCTGATTTGATAAAGAATAGGCATTCCTGAGAATATCAACCATCACAATCAAACCACAAAATTAATGGAAGTGGGGTAGAGGGAAACAGCAGCAGAGATTAATATAAGTGTATTGCAGCCCAAATCCAGGTTCGTTCTTTCAGTATTGTAACTGAAAGACTAGTTGGCAAATTATGTCATGAGTCAAAGTCCATAGCATACTTTGATAAGTAGCTTGATAAAGGTGTGTGCATTATAGCACATAATCTCATCCAGTGAAAATTAATGTGGCTGCCTTTATAAAACCGTTCCCTTGGATCAGGATGAAGAATGTCCAGGCATTTCAAAAACATCATGGCACTTAGGGAGTATAGTATCTTTGCTTTCTTATCAAATTTTCTTGCTATGTAATCTCTACCTTCTACATCACATACATAAAAATAGTCCAGATTAATTCAAATTGAATAACTACTGATACTGGTTCTGTATTCACATGATTTAAATACAAATATACTGGATCAGAATGGCAAAGTAAAGGACTTGGATTTGAACTCCAGACTACCGCATAGCCTGGAATTTCATGCCACTTGGACAACGCGTATATATATATATATATATATATATATATATATATATATATATATATATATATATATATATATATATATATATATATATATATATATATATATATATATATATATATATATATATATATATATATATATATATACACACCTTCAGAGTGTGCCAATGGTATTAGCCAAAAATAGGTAGAGATAGTTGCCTAACCTTGAAGATCACCTCACATGCAAAAATCAAACTGCTTCCTTTGAGATTTGCCTCCTCACCTGGAGAACCAGAAAAGTTCAGTTCCCTGAGACTTCATCCCATGCCCTGAGAACCAGTTCCTCTATGAAATCAAATCATTATTCACTTGATTATAAACAATAATCAGATCAGTTTTGAGGAGGAAAAATGTATTTTGGAATACATATCCCAAAAAGCTCAAGAATGTGGAGAATTAGATATATTTGGCTTTATTCTCTTCCTCCTTTGTCTTTGAGAGAGCCTCCACTTACCACAAGTTAATTAATTAATTAAAATTTATATGCCGCCCAATCAGGAGAACCCAACTCAGGTTTGTAAATGTCATGTTGTAAATGTCTCTCATGTTTACGACAGCTGCAGGTGCATTTATAGCAGCGTTATATGCATGCATGGTCACATTCTAGGCATGTGCAGGCGTGTTTTACTTCCACTTCCGGTAGTGGTGTGGACAGCGTGGATAATTTGCTACCATGGGCCAGATCCGGCCCATGGGCAGTAGTTTGAGCACCTCTGGCATATAAGATCAGGTGCAAAACAAGCATCAACATTGATTGAGTTGGCAAGATATTGGTGGGCTGGGCATGTGTGCCACTTCAAAGGTGGCAGGTGGATGAAAGCTATCACAGAATGGATAATACTTGACATAAAGCAACCACTAGGAAGGCTAGCAACCAGATGGGAAGACTAGTTCTGGGCAAAGCTCCCTAGGCCCTTAATGAGACTGGCACAGGATCAGAAACAGTGGGAGATGATGCTTTGATCTGCCACGTCAAACTAGACATGTGAAGTATGGATCTACTAAGTAATCAAGTAAGTTTCTCACAGTCCAGCTCATAGTCAGAAAAGTAGAAAAGGAATTAGAGCAACTGACCATGGATGGTCAAAATGTGAAAAGCTTATCCCCATTCACCTACACGTCCATTTTGATGTTCAGATAAGACCCACGTACATCTTGCTCTATCCTAGGACAGTATAGTTTACCCAGGACTACTCAGGGTGCCACAGTGGGAATCAAATTATCAATCCCTGGCTCTGTAGCGAAATACCCATTTTCGAACACTGTCAAGGTATAAACAGTTGAAGGCTTCCTACTGCTGCTTCCCCATGCAAGGCAATCATTATCTCTTCAGTTGCAACCCGTCATGCCTCTATTACAGGCTTAGAAAATCAGAGAGTAAACAAAACAAAACAAAAAGACAAAAAATGTGGCACTTTAAAAGACTCTCTGCTGTTTTTTTGATGTTAGCTTTCATGGCTCAAGTCCACTTTGTCAAACATAAGGAAACCCATCTTTTAACTTTTCCATTTTCACTAAAGAAAGGATCCTGGGTTAGGAAGCATAAACAGGTGAGGTAATCACTAGAAATAGGCAGTATATATGATAATATATGTTTCACCACAAAACCACTGAAATGCTATGGAAAATTTTAACATAAGAACATGAGAACAGCCTTGCTGGAACAGGCCACAGGAGCCCATCCAGTCCAGCATTCTGTCTCACACAGTGGCTCACCATTTCCTTCAGGGTATTCCCAAGCAGATGCCTTCACCTGCTTAGGATTCCCTGGAAATGGCATTGAGAGATAACCTGCCTATCTCTCCAACCCGGAGGTTGCCCTTAGGTATCCATAATTATAGCCATTGATACCCTTGTCCTCCATGAACTTGTCTAATCCTTTCTTGAAGCTGTCAAGACTGACAGCAGTCACCACTTCTTCTGGCAGGGAGTTCCATAGACCAGTAATCCTCTGGGTGAAAAAGTACTTTCTCTTATTTGTTTGAGAACTAGTACCCAAAAGTTTCATGGAGTGCCCCCTAGTTCTTGTGTTATGCGATAGGGAAAACAGTTTTTCCTTATCTACTTTGTCCACACCGTGCATGATTTTATAAACTTCAATCAGGTCACCTCTTAGACGCCATTGTTCAAGAGTGAAGAGGCCCAACCGTTGCAACCTCAGATGGTAAGGAAGGTGTTCCAGTCCAGTAACAGTGCAGGTGATCTCACTAGTTTTTTGTCTTAAGGCAGGAGTGCCCAAACTACGGCCCGTGGGCTGGATCTGGCCCCCAACACCAATTCAACTGGCCCATGTCGCCCTTGCCACTCCTGGAAGCAGAAGTAAAATGCACCCATTAACAGGCCATAGTTTGGGCACCCCTGGTTTCAGCAGAGAAAATGGCAGCCTAAAAAAAATCTATCTTGCAAAACAGATTGCAAGGCGCATTTTACTTCCACTTCCGGTGGGAGGAACCATGTGATAGACCCGCTGAACCATGTGACCAGCCCGCTGAACCACGTGACCAGCCCATGGCCCAAAAGGTTTGGGCACCCCTGTCTTAAGGCCTTACCTTTAAAATGACAGCTCAGACAGCTCATTCCGACCTCAGTCTGAATTTCAAAACACTGACAAAGCCTGAACCAAGTTTCACTCATCCCGATGAGCCTAAGAAATGCTTTCTCTTATCATTGGGGTACATGTATGCCCACCTTCGGAACCCCGCGAAGTTGGTGTACACCCATTTTCACCTCCTCCCTCTGTGCCAGTTTTCACCTCCACCTTCTCACAAACCTCTCCAGAAACTTAATTTATACAGTTTCGGCAAGTATAAACGCAGATCTGTCTCTCTCTCTCTAGCAGCTGACTTTGCCAAAGCCTGCTTACCTTACAAAATCCCAAACCGAGTCTGGCTAACATCCATGCTTGTTTGAAGAGCTGTTGAAACGGGAGCAGGCAGGAAATGTGGCCGTTGTGATAATGGCAAGTGTGTGAAAGGGAAAGAAGTCGTCGAAGAAAAAGACCAAGCACGTCGCTACCTCCTAGAGTGAAAAGAGCCGGCAGCCCAACAAACCAGTCTGAAGTCAATGAAGCAGGTGGATTCTGTCCAGATACTCAAGCACAGAGGCAGGAGGCTTAAACCAGCCAACTGCAGAACACAGCTCACTTTACTTGTCCTCTACCTGCCAATTGTCCGCAAGTTTGGCTGAAAAGAGCTGCAGTAGTGATGATGTAAGGACAAACAGATGATGGGGGAGAGGGGATAATCAGGAGACAGTTTATGTTGGCCATTTTAAGGGAGCAGTTTGCATTTGGGGGCTGCGGTGGCCAAGTGGTTAAGAAGCTCGCCTTGTTAGCTGGAAGGCTGGCAAGTCAGCAATTTGAGACCTGGGTACTGCATGACGGTTTGAGTGCCCGTCTCTGTCCCAGCTCCTGCCAACCTAGCAGTTCGAAAGCAAGAAATTGCAAGTACTCTACTGTACATATATAGGGACCACTTTGGTGGGGAAAAGACTGTGCTTTTACTTCCCTTTTGAATCTTTCAGTACATGTATTTTATGAAATGTCCAGCTGCCTAGCTTTGTATATTGCCTTAAGTTCACCTGGCCCCAGGGCCGTAGCAAGGATTCTAGGTTGTTGTTGGTTTTTTGTTGTTGCTGTGTGTGTGTTTTTTTTTTTGGGGGGGGGTGAAATTTTTTTCAGGAGAAGCAAAAAAAATTCAGGAGGGGCAACAATGTCACACTCACATATATAACATTGGCATCAGGGGGGGGGGGCTGTTAGCTCAGGAAGGCTTTCAAACACCCCTGGCCCTCCTGGCTACGGCCCTGCCTGGCCCTCATAATTCACTTTTATAACCTGATACAGGTGGATGAACTTTCTACGTATAAAGTTAACAAAGCAGTTTCTGCTCTTGGTGATTTGTTTTAGCAGGTGAGGGAGCTAAAACTGACTCGGGGTTCTGCTATGGACCATAAATGCATAACACCTATTGGAAAGCACATGAATGGAACAGGTAAGAGCCTGTGAGGGCAAAAGCCAATGTCCATTAGACAGATGGGATAAATATGTTCAGACCAATAAAGCTCTTAAACTCTGATATCCAGAATCCAGCCCCTATCCGCTCCTTTGCCATTTTGCCTTTATACATAGAGTATTGTCTTCTGTAAGTCCTTGCTTAGCATGTGAAGAATTTTTAAATGTTCTTCTTCTTTCATGCCCTGATCAAATACTGAACTGCCAAAATGAAGCCACTTTCTTGGCTTTGTCGTTGACCAAACTTAAGTCCTCAATGCATGTTTCTGGCAGTAATTGTCCGATCAGTAAATGAGCTGGATTTTGTATCTCTCCACATTCACACAGTATGTTGTTGTCGGCCAGCAGCCCCCGCTTGAGCATGTTGTTCTTGCGTTTAGGGACTCCAACCCTCAGCCTATTCAAAGTCCTCCAAGTGACGTTAAGGAGACTGAGTTCCTCAGCTTTGAAATGTTGATAGCATATATATGCATCCAGCAATAATTCTATTCCTGCAATTCATAGTAAGTTACAACCAGAATAAGTCAATTGAATCAACGGGACATGTAGAGGAGTTGACTAACCAAATCCCACTGATTCAATCGGATTACTCCAGTTGAAATTTACTACAGGATTTCAGCCTATTTGCATGTAACTGCTTGGTAAACTAATTGTCAATGAGCTCATCCAAACAAGTTGTGTTGCTCAGATTAATGTAGGTTGGAACTGTGAATCCTTCCCCCATAGATCAACAACGACTCACTCCAAGCACCTATACCAGCTTGAATTTTTTTGTTGAATACACCCCAGGTTGAATATCCACACTATAACACATCTTCTTTCCTCCTTCAACTCTCTTCCTCCATCTCTCTCATGTGCTCTCCATTCTACGCTTTGTCTACATACCTTGGAAGGGATGTGCAGAAGCCCTGTCCTTCTATAGACAATGGGGGTAAATTCAGAATAGTGTCAGCCATCTTGAAGTCATAAGCTAAACCAGAAACAAAGGCAAATTTCTTCAATTCTACTGTATTGAAAGCAATGACGTATGCCAGCAAAAGGTGGGCTTTAACAGCTGCAGAAGAAAAACAGCTGCAAGTAACACAACATGCAATGGAGAGATCAATGCTCAGAATCTCACTCCACAATAAAGTTTAAAAAAAGGATATCATACAGGGACTCCTCACTGAATAATGACTCCAAGGTATCCAGGGTATCCAAGGGGGAGTATAGAATTCCTTCCAGAACTCAAAGGAAAGAAAGGGTGCAGGAAACATAGGGAAACCTAGAGCCATTGCCTCTTGTTTTTCTTCCATAGAAAAACAATTTATTATATTGACTATGACAGGCATGAAGTAGAGGGTAAGAGGCAGATGTGCTTGGGAGAAACCCCCTCTCCCCATTTAGAGAGTCAGCCCTGCTTCATGTGGGGAACACTTCCACAGATGAAATCATAACTCATGTCAGGGGAGTTCTAACTCTACTCTTCTGATAGGAACTGACTATGTTCCAAACAAGAAACAAACCCCAGTTCTCAAATGAGGAAAAACCAATCTGGAAGCAGAAGGGAAGAGGTTGATTCACATCTCAACTGATGTCATGTAGATCTGTTCAACTTTTCAGAATCAATGAGTGACTGAACTACCTCTTAGGTAAAGACAGTGGTGGGCATCAGCAGGTTCGCACCAGTTCGCCAGAACTGGTAGCAGAAATTCCAGCTGGCCCCACCATCCAAATTTTGAAATAAAGTAGTCCTAATTCAGGTGCAACACAGAGCTTTCCCCTGGCCATGCCCACCGTACAACGCCCACAGAGTAGGTAGTATAAAAAATGAATCCCACCACTGGGTAAAGGTAAAGGTCACCCTTGCTTGAAAGCCAGTCATATCCAACTCTAGGGTTCAATGCTCATCTCTGTTTATAGCCAAAGAGACAGCACTGTCTGTATCTACAGACACTTCCGTGGACATGTGGCAGGCACGACTAGGGTTGCCATACGTCACGGAAACCTGGGAATTTCCCGGGTTGTAACTGTCCCACCCAGTTCTATTTCAAAAATTGAAAATTCCTGGTTTTTAAACCAAGGGGCGTGCTTGGTTATCTACAAAATAGCCTTGACCACGGAAACATCTGCAAACGCAGACAGCACTAGCTCTTCGGCTTTGAAACAGAGATGAGCACTGAACCCTAGAGTCGGATACAACTGGCTTTCGAGCAAGGTAAACCTTTACTTTTGTCCCGGTTTTGTGGGAGATAATTATGGCAACCCTAGGCACGACTAGACAACGGAGTGCATGGAAAGCTGTTTATCTTCCCACTGAAGTGGTACCTATCTGTCTACTTTTTATTTATTTATTTATTGTATTTATACCCCATCCATCTAGGAGATTTTCCTACTCTGGGTGGCTTTCAAACTGCTAGGCTGGCGGGAGATGGAAACTCACTCTATCATGCAGCACTCAGGTCTTGAACTGCTGACCTGCCGACCTTCCAGTCATCAAGTTCAGTGTCTTAACCACTGAGCCACCAGAGTCCGCTGAACTACCTCTTACAAAGATGCACTTCATAAACTAGAGAGGAGACCTAGTCTACCATTTAAAACAATACCCTGACATAGCTGAGAAAAGATTTTGCTCAGGACTATTTAAACAGGACTTTAAAGAAGCAGAGCGAACAAAGCTTGACAAATAGCTTCCCTGCAAATCAAAAAAAAAGGGGGGGGGGGAATCCTGCTGCTTTTTTACATTCTTTCATCAGGCATAGCCTTTCTCCTTTCATTATCAAGAGTTAATGGATTATGCCTTTGAGAGCTACAAAGGTTTTGGCAGTTTTACAGAAAAGCAAGAATTCACAAACCATGTTGGCCTAATCTTTCATCCCCTCCCCTTCCCAGTTTCCTGCAGCATTAATGTTATTTCATCTGAGCTTTGGCATAGAACACCAAGAAATTAAATCAAGTAAATCCCATTTTTTTGTGAATGGAATCAATTAGCCAGTGGAGTTTGTTCCAACAATTATGAATCAAATCGGAGCTACATATGAGTTATTCAAAATGCAGGTGCCAATCTTAGTCTAAAATTAGGTTTGGGCAATGCTAATCTTTGCTT
Source organism: Bradypodion ventrale (assembly GCA_035047345.1). Lineage (NCBI taxonomy): Eukaryota > Metazoa > Chordata > Lepidosauria > Squamata > Chamaeleonidae > Bradypodion > Bradypodion ventrale. The sequence continues at coordinate 11,132,565 of JAWDJE010000005.1, read as the reverse complement.
TAAAAAAGACAGTGCTACAAGTGAAATATGGAGGCATTAAGCATCTTTCTGACAGATAGGAAGTTTTAGTTCCTAAAGTCAGTTTTTGTTGCACACCCAACTTGGTGCGTAAGGAAGGCATTTTACAACATTGTCACCTGCACTATTGGAGTGATGTTCCAGGTTCAGAAAGATGCCATCTGTTTTTAACAGACGGAAGAAGTCGAGGAAGAAATTCTCCCAACTAATCTATTGTTTTTGACATACTCGGAGTTCTGTGGAGCCATTTATTTTGAGGTAGTTTTGAAAATGAAAGTATGTGGTAATGTTGGAGGCATAGTTCAGTTGAAAACCAGGATCAGTAATATGTTTCCATGGGGAAATATGTTCCTAGGAGCCCAAAGGTGGTTGACTTCCTCAATACCCCACCCCAAAATTTCCAAACTTTTTTTAAACATAGCAAAAGACTCCTTATGTCATAGAAGCATTTTGTCCTGTTTTGAAGGTCCTCAGAACCAATGGGTCTCTTCAAGGTACCACTTTTTAAAAAATGGCCTTCAGAAGATAAAGAAGAGTTTTTCAGATTTAAAAACAAAATTTGTTCAGATGTTGTGGCCACAGGAGCAGATAGGTAAAGGTAAAGGTTGCTCAAAATCCAGTCCTCTGCGGTTCAGTGCTCATCTCTGTTTGTAGCCAAAGAGATGTTTCCGTGGACATGTGGCAGGCATGACCAAACACCAGAGTGCACAGAAGGATGTTTACCTTCTCACCCTGATTTAGATGCTAGATTGTGGTAAAGGTAAAGGTTTCCCTTGCTCGAAAGCCAGTCGTATCCGACTCTAGGGTACAATGCTCATCTCTGTTTCTAAGCCGAAGAGCCAGCGTTGTCTGCTTCTGCAGACATTTCCGTGGTCATGTGGCAGGCATGACTAGACACCGGAGCGCACGGAATGCTGTTACCTTTCCACCGAAGTGGTCCCTATTTATCTACTTGCAATTTCTTGCTTTCGAACTGCTAGGTTGGCAGGAGCTGGGACGAAGACGGGAGCTCATTTCCGTCCTGCAGATTGTGGTGGGTGACTCTAAATATGAACAGAAGACAAGGAAGAATTCATGAACTAGAAGAAAGGAGGAATATACGTGAAGTCAAGTTACGTGAAGTCACAAAACACTTCTGAGACCCCCAGCATGTTAAATCACCGCTCCCTTGGGTGCCAAAAAAGTGCTTTCCTGGGTGTTCCCTGGGGAGTTCATGTCGATTATCCTTCCTCTACTGTAGCTGATCTCTCCTGCCGCTCCAAACTATTTATCATTCTACCCACGGATTGCTTTGCAGGTCTGTCTGTTTATACAAGGAAGTTTACTGGGCTAGAAAGAGCTGATTTCTAAGCCTACAACAGGCACCTGCTTTATTTCTCCGGTTTCAAACCCAGTGAGAGGAGGAATTAATTTCTTTTCACCCGGGCAAAAGATCTGTGGAAACAGATGTTCAAGCAAGTCCATACTAAACCAAAGATTGTTTCTGGGAAGACAACCAGAATGTGTTGGTTATAGTTTGATAAATAGATGGTCCTGGTGATTTTATGAAAAGGTATTCTAGATGCTTGAAAGAATACCATAAGAGGGAAAGTTAATTCCCCACTCCTACGGTTTAGAACTTTATATTATAAATGTTGCCACGAGGGAACCTAATAGCAGATAGAAGGATATGTTCTTCTGGCAAACTCATTTCTTTGAAACTCAGGGTCATAGCCAGGATTCTAGATGTGGGTAGACTAATATTTTTTCAGGATGGGGAACAATGTCGTGTCTGTGTGTGTCTCTGTGTGTGTCATATATATAAGCAGCCGGGAGTTTGAGGGTGGCCACCCCCTGGCTATGGCCCTGCTCAGACTACATATTGCAATTAACATTGGGCGTATCCTGGTTAATGACAACCTTGTGTTGCCGGTTAATCTTTCTCACACTAGGTCAGGTGAAAGGAACTACAGAATGAACTCATCAAGTGGTGCCTTCATTTTGGCAGTTTCACATCTGACCTAGACATGTAAGAAGAAGTGCATCCATCAAGTTCAGATTCAAATAATTCATTGCCATGAATACCTTGGAGAAATTATGAGATACTTGGACAAAAAAAAGAAGTAAATTTTCTTGGTTTTCTTTGCTGTTTCTAACTTTGAATGCCACAAAGAGAGGCAAGGAGCAATGCTGAACAGCAAAATCCTATTCCTTACCACTGGAAGATTTCAGCACTTTTTCGACATATCCTAAGCCCATTTTCATAGTCATGGGATAGCACTGCAGCGGCTTAGTTAAGATGCTGAGCTTGGAGACTGGAAGGTCAGGTTCCGATACCGAAGGGCTGCACAGCAGATCTTCGGGACATGAATGGAGCCTCGTTCAGGTGTCCCCTGAGCAGAGTTTCTCCAACAAAAATCCTTTTAACCCAGAGTAATTTCTGACACTAAATTTATTATTATAGTCAAGGGATATAATTTTGCTTTCACCAAACAAAGTGAAAGTCAAAATTCTTGGGAAACTGTTTTTAAATGACCAAGAATATATCATACACTTTTCTTCCACCTTAATAGAATTGTGGCTTCAAAACAATCTTCCTGATTCTAACATGCAAATGCCTCCGTTGAAATAAAGCACAATGTGGCTAGGATTCTTCTTCTTCTTCTTCTTCTTCTTCTTCTTCCGTGTCTAGGCCAGACATGAAACTGCCAAAACTAAGCCACCTTTTGGTGAGTTCATCCTGCATTTCCCTTTACCTGACCCAGTGTGAGAAAGATTAGCTGGCAACACAAGGTGGCCATTAGCAGGGGATGCCCAATTGTGGTTCACAAATACTACAATCTTCGAGGAGGCTCTCTCTGTTGTTGTTGTTGTTGTTGTATCGCACAGTCAATTCCGACCCTTTGTGACCCTATGGACCATTGTCCTCCAGGCACCTCTGTCCTCCACCATCCTCCTCAACCCGCCCATTGCATCTGTATTACCATCCAGCCATCTCATCTTTGGCCACCCCCTTCTTTTGCCCTCCACCTTTCCCAGCATCAAGGCTTTCTCAAGTGAATCCTCTCTTCTCATTTGATGTCCAAAGTACTTCAGCATCATCTTTACCATTTGACCTCCTAAGGAGCAGTCAGGGTTGATTTCTTCTAAGATTGACTTATTTGTTCTCCTCGCTGTCCAGGGAACCCTCAAAACTCTCCTCCAACACCACGTTTCAAAGGCGTCTATTCTTCTGCGCTCAGTTTTCCTAATGGCCCAGCTCTCGCAACCATACATCACCACCGGGAATACCATAGCTTTGACTATACGATTTTTTATTTGCAGGGTGATGTCTCTACTTTTCACTATGTTCCCCAGCTTTCTCATGGCTTGTCTCCCAAGAATCAGTCACCTTTTTATTTCATGGCTGCAATCCCCATCTGCAGTGATCTTGGATCCTAAGAAAGTAAAATCTGTCACTGCTTCTACTTCTTCCCCGTCTATTTTCCAGGGACTGATCGGGCCTGTTGCCCGTGGCTAGGATAAAACTAACCAAGGCATTGAGAGGATATGGATGTAATCAAGACCGAAGACTCCTTCTTCTCTTCCTATAGTTGAAACCATCTTCCAGACCACCAGGTTAAGCTCTGGGCTTTGAAAAGGCTCGACATTACCCCATCCTTCTTGCTGGCTCTGCTGCTCAGATGATGGTGCTGGAATGCCGGCTGATTGTTCCTGCTAAAAGACAGCTGCCAAACTCTTTGGCTTGGCTAATACTGGCGCTGCAAGTGAATGGGTTTCTTTTCTTTACCTGATTCTGACTGCGATAAGCTAGTCAGGAAGCATGCTGTACTTACTCAGCAAGGTGAACTGCTTCACCTGGATCTAGAGAAGAGCTAGGGAGTGGAGGGAGGCAGGGAAGGAAGGGAATGTCTGGTTTTAAAATAGAACTAAATGAAAGGCACAAGTGGGAGGGGAAACAGTCCTTCAGTCCCACGTTGCTTTCTTTCCTTCTCAAGGACTGATATAACCTCTTCTGGTCAGGTTGTTAGAAACAAGAGGATTAAAATTCTGCAGATGGTGGAGACTGAGAAACGAGCAGTACAGATATAGTGAATTTAAATGACCATCTTGTCTCAAACCACATAACGCTTGCGGTTCTCAAATAAAAACCATTGGCACAACAGGTTCAAGATACACAATCATCAATGACGGGTCTTGGGGACATGAAAGGTGTCTCATTCGGGCGTCCCCTGAGCAGAGTTTCTCTAGCAAAAAAAATTTTCAACCCAGAGTAATTTCTGACATGAAATTTATTTATCAGGAGCCCCGGGGGCACAGTGGTTCAACTGCTGTACTGTAGCCAAAACGTTCTGAGTTTGATCCTGATAAGGGCCAAGGTTGACTCAGCCTTCCATCCTTCTAAGGTCAGTAAAATGAGTACCCAGCATGTTGGGGGCAAAATGCTCATTAACTTGTGAACTGCCCAGAGAGCGCACTAAGTGCTATGGGGCAGTATACAAGTGAAATTGCTATAATCAACTTGGGCAAATTACTGTCACAGGTCTTCCAGATGAGTCTCCCAGCAAGGATGATTCAGAGTTTTCCAAATTCAACCTGTGTGAGGAGGTTACCAAGTCCTGCAGAACCAGGTTGCATGGATCGTGGCCTGTATTCAGTTTGATGGATCACAAATCAAGTAGCCTTGGTCAAAGGCTTAAACCCTGAGGATTTAGATCAGGGGTTCCTAAGCCAGGGGCCGGGTCAAGCTCTCTCAGTCAGGTTTGAGGGATAGCCGTTTTGCCCTGCCTGCATGATGGGGGTGGCCATTTTGTCCCGACAGCTTCAAAGGGGTGGCCATTTTGTTTATTGAATGTCCTTGGAGGGGGGGGCACATGAAATGGCACTGCGGATTGGATCTGGCCTACAGGCTTTAGATTGTGGACTGCTGATTTAGATGCTGTACGTGCCAGCTAGAAATTCATAATGATTTTTATTAAACCAAATTCATTTTCTCAGAGGTGAGAACTATATGCCTACAGCCAGCATTTGGCCCCCAAAACCTGCTGTAAAGGTAAAGGTTTCCCTTGCTCGAAAGCCAGTCGTATCCGTCTCTAGGGTTCAGTGCTCATCTCTGTTTCAAAGCCAAAGAGCCAGCATTGTCTGCTTCTGCAGACGTTTCCATGGTCATGTGGCAGACATGACTAGACACCGGAGTGCACGGAATGCTGTTACCTTCCTACCAAAGTGGTTATCTACTTGCAATTTCTTGCTTTCGAACTGCTAGGTTGGCAGGAGCTGGGACAGACGATGGGGAGCTCATTCCGTCCTGCAGTACTCAGGAATAGAACTGTTGACCTTCCACCTCCCAGTCAGCGTCTTAGTCACTTGGGCTAGAATCACAAGAGCTGATCAGGGCTCGGGCTCCGGCTCCTCCTCCTCCCCCCCCCCCCTTTAAGTTTCCATTGGTATAGTTGCCTATTTAAAGACTATTTCAACCCCCCTACCTGTTGCAGGGTAAAAATAACCTTTTTTTAAAATAAAAAAACAGCAAAATGATGGGTGCACCTCATTTGTATCCATGTAGGATATTCAGCATCATTTTCAGGTATATGTCTCATTTTGTCCCACCACTTATTAAAGGCAATATTTGTTGAAGTTCTACGTTTTTCTGCTAGAATTTTAAAAAATGACACCGAAACGGAGCACAACAGCCCCTTCCACTTCCAACATGGCTGGCTGGCTGGCTGGCTGGCTTGGTTGGTTGGTTGGTTGGTTGTTGGGTTGTTTGTTGGGTTGTTGGTTGGGTTGGGTTGGGTTGGGTTGGGTTGGTTGGTCCGAGTACCACTCAGGGTGGCTTATAGATAGATAGATAGATAGATAGATAGATAGATAGATAGATAGATAGATAGATAGATAGATAGATAAAAATCATCCTGTAATAGCCAATAAAACACACAAGAAACAAAGCCAGATGGCATAAAAAACATCTTAAAACCGTGACTATATCCAAACAAAAACACTATGTTTACCTACCTGCGAACAACCACCTTCAGTGTCTTGCATGATCCCTTCACCAAAGAAATGGCTCTTTGCCTAGAGCTGCTTAGCTCCACCTCATTAATGTTCACCACCTCATCTCCAGGCTGCAGCTGAGAGTTGAGTAAATCTGCTTTGCCTCCTTTTTCAATCTGGAATTGAGGCAGGTTGGGGAGGAAGAAGGAAAAATTAAAACAATTGTTTCAACAATACAGTACTTTTCTCTACCCACTTCTTCCTTTTCTTTTTAAAGAGAAAAAAGGCATCAGAAGGCAACGTGTTCAAATATTTTTTTCCCTGTGAAATATAAATAAGAGGTAATGGTTGTACAGTACTGTAGTACTTATCCATATGCTGATGAAACTTTTCTATTCTAGGCACAATGTCCTTCCAAAACGTCCAGGAAGGAGATTCCACAGGCTCCTTAGGCAATTTTAACTCAATGCTAAATTGCTCTTACTGTTAAGAACCAGCCATGTGTGAACCTTGTTGGGAATTCAGTCTGTGCCCCTGTCTTAACATCCATAGGCTCCAGTTACTTATCAGTTCACTTTAACATATGGCTATGAATGCATCCATGTGAAAAAGGTGGGATATAAATCAAATTAATAACTTAACTGGCACAATATTGCTTTGGTCAAAGGTGACTTGGTTGTACATAAGTCACGGAGGTGCTTTGAGATATTTTGGGAATATTTCAGAATTCAATCTGTCATGATGTACTGTTCTTTCCAGATGAACAAATCTCTTCTTTTTAATAAGAACCATGTCATTGTAAGGAAGGGACAGTGGTGGCTTACTGGTTAAGACGCCGAACTTGACGACTGGAAATTCGGCAGGTCAGCAGATTGAGACCCGAATGCTGCACAACAGAGTGAGTTCCGGTTGTCTGTCCCAGCTCCTGCCAACCTAACAGTTTGAAAGCAAGAAATTTCAAGTAGATAAATAGGTACATCAGTGGGAAGGTAAACATAGAAACGTCTGCAGACACAAACAACGCTGGCTCTTTGGCTATAAGCAGCACTGAGCACTGAACCTTAGAGTCGGATACGGCTGGCGGCCGTATCCGATAGGGCGGCCTTTACCTTTACCTTACCTAATTGTAACTAAAAGGCACTAGGACACACACACTCACAAAAAACAACAACAACCCTATAATGTATCAATTCTCCAAAAGGGATCAACAGCTGTGTGCTTGTGGCTTGAAGAGGAAAAAACTTCCTGAAACATGTATGTGATGTGCACAGTTGAAAATTATTTTAAAAGCAAATGATGTAATTTCATAAATAATGTGGTTTAATCCATCCTGGATTGTAACAGTGCATACTGTAGACCAGGGGTTCGCAACCTATGGCCTATGGGCCAGAGCCTGCCTGCGGCACCATTTCATGTGGCCCACCACCCTTGTTCTTGCCGCTGCCGGAAGCAGTGGAAGTGGTGAAAATCACAAAAAATGCCTCACTGTTGCCACCAGAAATAGCGGAAGCCGCAAAAACAGCCCAAAACGCATCATAAACGCACCCATGGCTGTCGTAAACATATTTACAACAGCTGTGGATGCATTTACAGCAGTGTTTACAACAGAGGGAACCACATGTCTGGCCTGCTCAGCGATCTGAGAGGGTGTTGTCCAGCCCCCGGCGGGAAAATGTTGAGAACCCCTGCTGTAGACAGAGAAACTACAAGTTTCTATGCTGTCCCATGCAGAAGGGGAGGACTGTATATAAAACAGAAGGATTCAATCTATGCTTTTTTCCTGACACATGCTTTACTGTGAAATTGTTCTTATGTGGGGGAAATGCAGAAGAATATAACCTCCTACTTCACACTCCTACTTCAGTTATCGGCACCTACAACAATTCTAGTAGGAGGCTGCAGTGGTGAGAAATTGTTCAAATAGTAACAGCAATCAATGTGATCTGTGGGGAAGGCTAGACAGAGAGCCGAGTGAGATTGGGTATCTTGACCTCTCTGGACTTTCTGAAACTGACCACTTGCTCATTGTTGCCCCTATGAACTGTAAATAGTCTTTGAAAAGTTACATTTCAGATGTAAAGAATGACAACCTATATATGTAATGTTCAGGCTAGCCCGGAAACTAATTGACCTGTTTTTATGTTTATTTAACAGTCACCTCAGGGTTTAATCTGAGTTTGAGTGCAGAAATGGGTTGGCTCAGTTAGACCAGCCCATGGGTCCACGACAACACCTTACAGCTTCTAGTATACATATTGCATTTTAAACCACATCATAGTTGTGGGTGGGGAATATTCCTGGGTAAAATATTTGCATTAGGGTGTGGTGGCAGCCCAGAGAGAGAAAGCAGTATTCATATCCAGCAAGCTACTCCATGTGATGCATAACTCTGCCACCAACATCAGATTGATCACAACGGCAAGCAAAACCCATTAGAACCATGATGGCGAACCTTGGCACTCCAGATGTTCTTGGACTTCAATTCCCAGAAACCCAAGTGCCATGTGAATCCACATGAATGGATTTACTGCAATTCATCCGGCCCACGTTGGCCTCGTCGCTCCCAGAAGCAGAAGTAAAACGCACCCATAGGGGGCATGCTTGTCAAGTTTTGGATTTGAAAATAAGGGAAATTTCCTGGCCAAAATGGGATACTTGACAGCTATGCTTATCCTGTGCAGCCCTCCAGTGGTGGCATTAGGGCATTGCAGTCTGACTGATATGGGAGGACGGCAGGAAAGAGGGTAAAATATGGGAGTTTCCTGGCCAAAACGGGATACTTGACAGCTATGATAGGGGGCATTTTACTTCCGCTTCCGGGAGCGACGAGGGCAGTACGGGCTGGATGAATTGCAGTAAATCCATTCGTGTGGATTCAGAGGGTGCTTGGGCTTCTGGGAATTGAAGTCCAAGAACATCTGGAGTGCCAAGGTTCACCATCATGGCAGTAGAACATACTCCCAGAGCAAATGATTCTACAGACACTCTGGAAGACAGCAAAACCCGGAAACACCAAACACACCTTAGAAGGCTTCCAGCACCATGAAACTTTGGGATTAAAGAGAGGTCAAAAGTCAGTACTGATGTTTTGATCTCCATGTGTCAACATCCAGGAGCCCATGGATGCTGCACAACAGATTGAGAGAAAGAATTATATTCCAGTTTTGGCACTTTGATTCACTTATAGGAAAAGCAGGAAAAAGAAGAATGGAAAATTAGATGTAAGAAATGTGATCTTGAATTCCTCTTATTAGATAGTTTACCCGCATCGGTTGCTGACTAAAACATGGATATCGTAACTGGTAAGACTCTGAAATATTCTTTCAGAGGAGCAGGAGAATTAGTGAGTCTGGATGTAGCACAACGTAATCAGGTTTAAGCTACTTTCTGGCTCTCCAGTACCAGGGATGGAGAAATTGAGACAAATAAATCTAGGATTTTGATGTTTTTAAAAGAGAAGACAATGCATGAAAGAATGAAAAATGAGAGGGAAAGGGTCAAAACAAATCTTGCAGCCAAATCAGAACATATAAATTACTGTATTTAAATGACTCCAACTATTTTTGCACCATATTTTGCAACACAGCCCGATGCATATTTATTTAAAGGCAGTCGTGTTGAATTCAGTGAGCTTTTGTCTCCTATTTGAAAAAGTACAGCCTTGAACTAATCACAGAAGTCAGACTTTCTGGTATTAAATGATGTAATACCGTGTACCAAATGCAACCCTCCCCCTCCATTTTTCTCTTGTTCTTTAGATTTCCTGCTTAAGTTTCACTACTGCCAACGTAGAATGATCTTGGCAAGCAGTCAGTCTACCAAGAGTGCCACAGAAACAAATTTGCTGCAGGCCCTGAGGATGTAAAAAGGGCCCGGCTGACTTATCTGACTCCTTGTGGCAACTCTGAATTTTTAATCCAATAGAAGTGGCTCAAGTCGCTAAGATGCTGACTGGGAAGCGGAAGGTCAGCAGTTCGATTCCTGAGTACTGCAGGACGGAATGAGCTCCCGTCTTCATCCCAGCTACTGCCAACCTAGCAGTTCGAAAGCAAGAAATTGCAAGTAGATAAATAGGGACCACTTCAGTGGGAAGGTAACAGTGTTCCGTGCGCTCCGGTGTCTAGTCATGCCTGCCACATGACCACGGAAATGTCTGCAAAAGCAGAAAGCACTGGCTCTTCGGCTTAGAAACAGAGATGAGCACTGCACCCTAGAGTCGGATACGACTGGCTTTCGAGCAAGGGAAACCTTTACCTTTACTTTACTAGAAGAGAGAAGGTTTAGCCCAGAGGTGCCCCCAACTTTTTGGGGCATGGCCAATCACGTGGTTCAGGGAACTGGTCACTATGGCCCAGGGGCCGGATCTGGCCATGACACCAATTCATCTGGTTGCTCCTGGAAGTGGAAGTAAAATGCGCCCATATGGAGCAACGAGGGCTATGCGGGCTGGATGAATTGGCTTCAGGGGCCAGATCTGTGCCCCAGGATATAGTTTGCCTGGTTTAGCCCTTAAGTTGATTTTCCACGTGCATGAGCATAGTTATTTCTGGCTCCACCAACCTATTTCTATTTAGGAAGCAAAACAAAAATATTTCATCTCTTCATCTTACTTAACAAAGCTAGAATTATAAGTACTAAAGAAGCATAAAATGTGGAAGTGGTATTCCTTGTTTTGCAGTATGCTGAGACAGTCAACATGCTGCACCCGAGTAATCCAGATTCTGGTGTAGTGGAAGTGGTCAAATTAAATTCTGCAGCCTGCATACAATACATAAACTAAGTTCGTTTGCATATGCGTTGTTTCAACTAATGATGTGGCAAGGAGCAAATGACTGTGAGAAGCATCATATTCCCCATTGGAAATCCTCCCTGCTATGAATTCAATTTCCCACGTCCAAGTGAAATGTTCTTACTATCTGCATGGAGCCTACTTATAGTCAGTCTCATTTTAAAGTCGATCTGTTTAAAGTCATGATGGAAAATTGGGGAGGGCAATTTAGAAAAGCATGGTGGATTTATACACCATCACTCTGGAACTTGGGAGATACTGTAGGTAGCCTCCACTCTCTGTCCTCCACCTTATTCCAAATACCCTCGATGGAATCATGACTGTGTGATCACCAATTTGGATTCTCAATCCGCTTCTTCACAGGTGTGATTAGAAAGTTAGCTGAGTGAGATGTGGACCTTCAGTCTGCTGGAGAAGTGAGAAGAAATTTGTCTAAAGCAGGGGTTCCCAACCTACGGCCTGCAGACCGGCCCTGGCCCACAACGCCATCCCATCCAGCCCGTCACTGCCCCCATCGCACCCGGAAGTGGAAGCGAGTGTGCTTGCGTCAGCCGTAAAATGCACCCACGCATGTGCAAACATGCCCATGGCTGTCGCAAATGTGGAAGTAGACACATTTACAATAGCCATAAATGCACCCGCTTCTGTTTCTTGGGGGGGACATGATCTGGCCCGCTCAGCTGTCAGCGGGCATGGTCAGGCCCATGACGTAAAAAGGTTGGCCACCCCTGGTCTACAATGTAGCTGTACAAGGTGTACACAGAGAATACCCACCATCACCACCATCAACTGCTCAGGGAAGTGTTTATAAGTTTTAGGCACAGTCAGTGCTACACCAAGAGCGGGATTTTAAGGCAGAAAGGCAGGACTGTCACATAACACAATGCATGAGAGGGCTTACAAGGGAATAAAAAGCATTGCCATCCAAAGGTCTGACACCCCAGCTCAAAAGACCATTACATCCACACTCCAAAAGTACTCAAGTGGGCATCGCAGCCCTTGACCAAAGGACTGTTCTCTCAAAGGCAGAATATAGCTATTTCTGAACTATATTCTCTTTCATGTGCTGTTATAGCTTCAGTAGGTTGGAGAGCCAGGAGTCAGAAGCTAAACCTCTGCTGTGCCTCCTGGGAGACAGCCAGCCAGCCAAGGTCAACCAGAGTACTGTGGTACTTTACATAACAAACGCATTGCACAGTGAAAAATTTGCATAACAAAGCATTGTGCAATGGCAATAACCCGCATAACGGGGGGAAATTGTTTGTTATGCGGGGGTTTTGTTAACTGGGGTATACCTGCTCAATGGAAACCCCAGGTTTGGTGTATGAGAACCAAGACACAGGACACAGCCTCGGGCTGGGTTAACTTAGGTTTATTGCATGGTGGTCAGAGGGAACATGAGGTAATGGCGGATCAATAGCTCTTTATATACAGTAGTAATACATTTGAACGTGGTTCCACGATAGCCCATTGGCTATTGTCTTCGTGACGTCATTGCTGGTCACGCCCTTCTTGTCCAGGTGTAGGTGGTGGCGGGAAACTTCCCGCGCTGTGGCTCTTTGATGAGTTTGGACCAAGAGAGCTTGGACGCTCGCTGCTGCCAGCTGGTGGTCATTAGCTCGCGTCCTATTACAGGGTTTATAGTGATACAGCTGAAGGTTACATTGTTTCCGGTAGGCAAGGTTACATTGGTTGAGATACATTGTTATCACATGTAGAAGGTTACACCATTAGAACACAACACTCCTCCCCCCTAGGATGAGACGAAGTCTCGAACTCAACACTCCTCCCCCCTAGGATGAGACGAAGTCTCTCAGCCAAGATGGCTTATTTCGAACACGCTGGGGTCTCGCCGCGGGCTGCCTTTCCCCGGGTGTGCTACCTTCTCTTTGTCCCCTGGTTTCCTGTCCTGTAATCGGAGAGGGAGACTTGTTAGTGACTTGCCGCGGCTCTGCGGCGTTGTTGGGAGGTGTGTGCTTTATTTGGGAAGAACCGGGGGCACTGGGGGCTAACGAAAAACCCCTCTTCTCGCTTGGATGGGTGGGGGAACACTCCCAAAAACCCCCCCGGCTCGCAAAATCAAAATCGGAATCCACTTCGGGGGCAGCGGTCGCAAGCTCCTCTCCCCCTTCCCCAGGCTCTGATAGAGCTGGCGTATCACAAGGATATGAGTCGGGACCGCCGCTGCTTTCCCCCCTTGATTGGGACTGTTGCCCGTCGTTGTCTCCCCCTTGGGCTAAACGGGTGGGGGAGAACCCTAACGCTGAATACTGTTGCTGAGCCCCACTGACCGGCCCCTCAATCACTCGGCGCCTAAGTTGGTCTGCGTGCCTCCTCCAGAGAAGACCGGTGTTAGTCTCTACCCGGTATGACACTGGCCCCGTTTGTTCCACAACCGTCCCTGGTACCCAGGCTGGACCTGCGTTGGCGTAGTTCCTGCAGTGTACAGGATCGCCGACGGTGAAACCTTTCGAGACCGCTAACCCTATGTTCTTCCCTTTGTCCTCGACCCTCGTCGGGTCTAACCTGGACAGTATCGTAGTTAGTTTTCGCCGCATCAGCAGCTCTGCCGGCGAGTATCCTGATGCTAAGGGGGTCACCCTATACGCTAATAAAAACTGACATACTTGGTGATTTAGGTCCCCCGGGCCCATGCGCCGCAACACATCCTTTGTTGTCCGCACCAGCCGTTCCACTTGGCCATTCGTGGCCGGGTGAAACGGTGCGGATGTGACATGCCGAATGGCGTTCGCCTCCATGAATGCCCTGAACTCGGTGGACGTGAAACAACTCGCGTTATCGCTGACCAGAGTGTCAGGTAAACCGAACGTGGAGAAGACTCTCCTTAGATGGCTAATTGTAGTAGCGGAGGACGTGCTCTTTACCGGGATAACCTCCAGCCACTTGGAGAACGCATCCACCACCAGGAGGAAGGTGGTTCCTCGAAACGGGCCAGCGAAATCTACATGCACCCTGGACCATGGCCCCCTTGCTGTGTCCCATTCCCTATGCGGAAGACGGGCCGCCTCCGGTCGGGAGCCCTGGCATGCCTCGCAAGTGCCAACCATGTGTTCTATGTCTGCGTCCAGCTGTGGCCACCAAAAGTAACTCCGGGCCAGCGCCTTGGAACGGACGATGCCCGGGTGGCTGACGTGGAGCAGTTTGAGCACCCTCGGTCGCAGGGACGTAGGGACCACCACCCGCTGGCCCCACAAAAGGCACCCCCTCTCTAGGGACAACTCTATTTTTTTTCGAAAGAATGGGTCGAATTCCGTACCCGGGGATGACGCCGGCCACCCCTTCTGTACCCATGAGCTAACCTTCTCCAGCGTTCTATCTTTGCCTGTCGCCCTGGCGATGTCGGCTGGCACGATTGGGGGTGAATCTAAAACCTCTATTAACAAGACCTGGTGGTCTCTCTCTACCCTTGCCTTCTGGTCGCCCGACAAGGGCAAAGGAGACCTTGAGAGTGCGTCTGCATGGCTGATCTCCTTCCCGGGCCGGTATTCCAACTCATGTTGGTATGCGTTGAGAAAGATAGCCCACCGCAGCATTCTCGGGGACAGAATCTGTGGCGTGGGCTTATTTGCAGTGAAAATCCCTAGCAGGGGCTTGTGATCGGTCACGATTTTGAACGGGCGACCATACAGAAAGTCGTGAAATTTTTTGGTCCCCGCCACTATCGCTAATGCCTCCCTGTCGGTCTGTGCGTAATTCCGCTCTGCTTGGGACAGGGACCTAGAATAAAACGCTACCGGGGCCTCTCTTCCGCCGTCCAACACGTGGCAAAGCACCGCCCCCACCCCCACCGGGGATGCGTCACAGACTAGAACCACTGGCCGTTTGGGATCGAAATGCGTTAGGATTGCCTCGGATGTTAGGAGTTGCTTCAATTCTTGAAACGCCCTCTCTTGCTCGTCACCCCACATCCATGTTTCCTCCTTTTTAAGCAACCGATGGAGCGGTTCGGCCACAGACGCCTTCCGTGGAAGGAAGGTATGGTAAAAATTGAGGAGCCCCAAGAATGACTGTAGCTCGGTTTTGGATGTGGGGCGAGGGGCCTTCTTGATGGCGGCTACCTTGGATTTGGACGGCTTAATTCCCTCGGGCGTGACCCGGAACCCTAAAAACTCAACCTCTGTTTCGAAAAAAACGCATTTGTCTTTTCTCAGTCGCAGCCCCGCTTTTTCGAACACCGTCAGTACTTTATCCAATCTCTTTGCCAATTCGGCCTCACTCCCCCCTGTAATCAACACGTCATCAAAATAAGGCAACACCCCCTCCAGCCCCTTCAGGAGGCGTTCCACAAGCGACTGAAAAAGGCCGGGTGCCGAGTTCACGCCGAACTGTAAACGCGACACCTGGAACGCCCCTTTATGTGTAACTATCGTTTGTGCGGCTGCCGTGGCGGGAGTTACAGGGAGTTGCTGATAGGCTTGTGCTAAATCGAGTTTAGCGAAACACTTTCCCCCATTCAGCCTGGCCAGAAGGTGGCTGACCACCGGCACGGGATATGCATTGGGGCGGATCGCCTTGTTAATTGTACACTTATAATCAGCGCAAATGCGCACCTCCCCGTTGGCCTTTAACGCTGTTACAATTGGAGTTTCCCACTCCGCGGAATCAACAGGAACAAGAATCCCCTGGCCCACCAGTTTGTCCAGTTCCGCCTCTATTTTGTCCTTTAGTGCGAACGGCACCCTGCGCGGTTTAAGTCTTATCGGGCGGACCTCCGGGTCTAGGTCGAAGGCTACGGGGGGTCCCTTGAACTTCCCCAGTCCTTTTTTAAAAACGGCGGGGTGCACGTCCAATATCGCTTGTATTGGATCTACCCCCACGGTATGCACCCCCCCTATGAACAAACCTAAAGGCTGAAACCACTGTGTCCCTAAGAGGCTACAACTTCCCCCCTTAAGGACAACTAGGGGGAGTTCCGCAGAATGTCTCTTAAAACGGACCCGAAATTTCCCGACCCCCAACACTGGAATGCTGTTCCCCTGTACATCTCGTAGCGTGGACCTCAACGTTTTAAGTTTGGGCCGCACGTGGGGGTCGATTTTCAAGAACTCCTTTTGGGGAATTATAGAATAGGAGGACCCCGAGTCAATTTCCATTATGATGGGGGCCCCTTGTACTAGTACCTCAACGAAGTAATGGGGTTGTCCCGCGGACACGCTGAACACGGGAGCGTCGTCCTCGCTGTCGTCCGAGATGCGGCCCACGCCGTCCTGCTTCCTCGTGGTCCGGGCGCCATCTTTGGACCTCGCTGGACGGTCCGGTCTGGTCGAACGGTCTTGTGAATGCCTCCGGCCCTCTTTTCGCTTCCTGCACGCCTTGGCGATGTGTCCCCGACGGCCGCAGGTGTAACACTCGGCTCTTCTGAATGGGCACCTCGCGCGCTCATGGGCCGCTCCGCAACCATCGCAGCGGCGACCTCCTTTTCGGACTTTCTGGACCTCCTCGCCGTCGCTGCCCTCCGTAGACGACTTCGAGGCCCTTCGGGTTGCGTGCACCGACTGTCCGGGCTTTCCGTGCACCGAAGTCTCCGCTCTGCCGGCCCTAGGACGCCACTCACGCCACTGGTGCATCTCGTCTACTCCAGCATTCGTGGATTCCGTGGCTTCCGCGGCCTCTACAACCTCTGTCAGCGTGGGTGGTGGCTCCTTGTTCATCAGGCTGCGCTGCACTTTCTTGTCTTTCAGGCCACACAGAACTCCGTCCCTGAGGGCCATCTCTAGGTTGTCCCATCTGCAGGGGGCGGCGGCTATTCTCATGGCTGTTACGAAGGCCTCAACCGACTCGTCCGGCGCTTGGACTCGCCTCCAAAACGCGCTCCGAGCGGGAAACATGGCTCTCGAGGGTCGGAAACGCTCACGCAGCAGTCTCATGATGTCATCGGCTTTGAACTCGCTCACCTTTTTCGGTGCGATGATGCCCACCAGCGTTCGCTTGGTTTCCATCCCAAGCATTCGGGTGAGGATGGCCCTCTTCCTTTCCTCGTCGTCCTCTTTGACTTTGAGTTCCACCAGTGCCGCCTGGAAGTCCATCTCAAAAAGCTCCCAGTCTTGCGGCGTGGTGATGTTGAACCCGCTCTGTGCCCTGGCTCCTTGGGAATCCATCATCCCACCTTCGTCGCCAATTTGGTGTATGAGAACCAAGACACAGGACACAGCCTCGGGCTGGGTTAACTTAGGTTTATTGCATGGTGGTCAGAGGGAACATGAGGTAATGGCGGATCAATAGCTCTTTATATACAGTAGTAATAAATTTGAACGTGGTTCCACGATAGCCCATTGGCTATTGTCTTCGTGACGTCATTGCTGGTCACGCCCTTCTTGTCCAGGTGTAGGTGGTGGCGGGAAACTTCCCGCGCTGTGGCTCT
Organism: Bradypodion ventrale; assembly: GCA_035047345.1. Lineage (NCBI taxonomy): Eukaryota > Metazoa > Chordata > Lepidosauria > Squamata > Chamaeleonidae > Bradypodion > Bradypodion ventrale. Next base: position 11,115,403 of record JAWDJE010000005.1, on the reverse strand, counting down.
TTGATGAGTTTGGACCAAGAGAGCTTGGACGCTCGCTGCTGCCAGCTGGTGGTCATTAGCTCGCGTCCTATTACAGGGTTTATAGTGATACAGCTGAAGGTTACATTGTTTCCGGTAGGCAAGGTTACATTGGTTGAGATACATTGTTATCACATGTAGAAGGTTACACCATTAGAACACAACACCAGGTAATGAACTTTTTTTCCGTTATGCGGGTTATCTCCCATAACGAACCCCATAACGAAAAAACCGCATAGCCAAGTGCTCAGTGGGACGGAGTTTTTCGTTATGCGGGGTTCTACTGTATTTGTGCTGATGGGGTTATATGTCCTGACACTTTGTGCCCAAACAGTCCATTCTCCATTCATTCATTCATTGAATAAATTAGATATCTAGTAATCCTACAAGCTTCTGTTTCTCAAAGAACACTTCTGCAACTGATTTGGAATTATGAAAGAGTAAGAGGAGGAGGAGTAAAGAGGGGACATTGGCATTATTATTATTATTATTATTATTATTATTATTATTATTATTATTATTATTATTATTATTATTATTATTATTATTATTATTATTATTATTATTATTATTTCAGAGACCAAATGGATGCAATATCTCTTCTGTGGGAGAATTATTTGCCAGTCTGTTTAAGGGACAAACTGTAATGGGCTGATAGTCTTAACAACCACCTGAAACAACATGATACAACCAGCTGTTCCCATCACTTCCTTACTGGGTATAGCTTTGCCTGTTTGCTTTCATTCTCGGGGTTGTTGTATAGCAGCATGACTATGAGGGTTAAAAACAGGGGTGCCCAAACAACAGCCCGCAGGCTGAATCCGGCCCCTGATGCCAACTCATCCGGCCCACACCGCTCTCGTCACTCCCAGATGTGGAAGTAAAATGTGCCCATAGGTTTCCAATAGTACAACCAAATATATAGGTTTTGTGTGTATCTATATCTATGGGAACTGCAGTGGCTTAATAGTTAAGATGCTGAACTTGATAACTGGAAGGTTGGCAGATCAGCAATTCGAGACCTGAGTGCTGCACAACAGAGTGAGTCTCTGTCCCAGCTCCTGACAACCTAACAGTTCGAAAGCAAGAAATTGCAAGATAAATAGGTACCACTTCAGTTGGAAAGGTAACAGCATTCTGTGCTCTCCGGATGCCTGCCACATGACCACGGGAATGTCTGCAGACGCAGACAGCACTGTAAACAGAGATGATCACCAAACTCGAGTTGGATACGACAGGCTTTTGAGCAAGGGCGACTTTTACCTATCTATTGCTATATCTAGATACTGTATAGCTCCAATTTGCTATCTATGTCTATATAAAGATCTATATGGTATAAAGTATTGTATCAAGTATTATCAAGTACATAACCAGTAAATCCAGTTTTCATTTTGCAAATATAACATACATTCTTCACTAGCTGGCAATTAAAATGCACCTGACATCACTGCACACACCACAATTGTAAGCAAATCAAAACCCATCTCCATATCTCCCATTGAGGGTTTCACACCACCTGTACTTTCTATATGGTAAAGTTTTCCTTGCACTTCTTTGAACGTCATCTGACCATTCATCACAAAGCATTACATACGCTACTGTGCAAAAGTCTTAGACCACCACCAGGTGGTTGGAGGTGAAAATCAATGAGGGATGGGGGTAGGGGCATAACTCAGACACCCTAACTAACTCCAAACTTCACCATACCTGCATATGTCTCAGCCCTTAATTCTTTGTAGAATTTGCTGCAACAGAGATAATTAACACAGCTACTGTTCCTTACTAGTTTGAAAAGTTTTGGGAAGCCAGCCGGGCGAGCGGCGGAAGGGCCAGATGCGCCGCCACCGGGCAACCACCCACAGCCGGAGGGGGGGGTGAGGAAGAGGAGGAGGAGGAGAGCCGGTTGAGCAGCGGAAAGGCCAAGAGAAGACCAACTGAAAGACGGGAAGAGGGCAGAGGAGGAAAAGCAGGGGGCGAGACTCAGAGTCCCTGACAAAGGATAAGTACCTGATATGCAGATGTAGAAGACTTAATATAGAAACTGACATAGAGACTTTATACTAACTAAATACAGAAATTGACATAGAGACTGTGTATAAAGTGTGATAATATGCATGACAATATGTTGTCTAAAATGTTGTCTAAAATGTTTTAAACTTTTAAAAACTGTGATAAAATGTATGAGGAGGGAAAAATGGCGTAGACACCGGCAAACCACGCCACAAAGCTTGCCAAGAGAACCCTATCGACCAAAACAAAAGGCAAAACAAAAGGGCAGGCTAGGTGATACAGGATGCTTAACACCACAGAGTGGAGGAAGGGGAGGGACAGGAAGGGGGGAGGGGAAATGCAATGTTGTAAGGAGCAATACTGTATAGGGACATGGAATGTGAGATCAATGAACCAAGGAAAACTGGAAGTGGTAAAAAGTGAGATGGAAAGAATAAGCATTGACATCTTGGGTATCAGTGAGCTCAAATGGACAGGGATGGGTGAATTCAGCTCTGGAAACCATCATATCTACTACTGCGGGCAAGAAAACCTTAGAAGAAATGGAGTAGCCATAATTGTCAATAAAAGAGTGAGAAAAGCAGTAATGGGATACAACATCAAAAATGACAGAATGATGTCAGTCAGATTCCAAGGCAAACCTTTCAATGTCACTGTGATACAAATATACGCACCAACCACTGGTGCAGATGAAGCCACAATGGACCAGTTCTATGAGGACTTACAACACCTCATAGAACAGACACCAAGAAATGATGTCCAAATTATATTAGGAGACTGGAATGCCAAAGTAGGAAATCAAAAAGTGGAGGGAATAACAGGCAAATTTGGTCTTGGAGTACAGAATGAAGCAGGGCAAAGATTGATAGAGTTCTGCCAAGAGAACGCACTGGTCATAGCAAACACTCTCTTCCAGCAACACAAGAGGCGACTTTACACATGGACATCACCAGGTGGCCAACACCGAAACCAGATTGACTACATACTCTGCAGCCAAAGATGGAGAACCTCCATACAGTCAGCAAAAACAAGACCTGGAGCAGACTGCGGCTCAGATCACAACCTACTGATCGCAAAATTCAGGCTTAGACTAAAGAAAATAGGGAAAACACGGAGACCAGAAAGATATCACCTAGAAAGCATCCCTAAAGAATACGCGGTGGAGGTGATGAACAGATTTAATGGCTTAGACTCGGTAGACAGAGTACCGGAAGAATTATGGACGGAGATGAGGGACATCATGCAGGAAGCAGCAAAGAAAACCATACCAAAAGAAAAGAAGAGTAAGAAAGCAAAGTGGTTGTCTAATGAGGCTCTTAAAATAGCAGAGGAAAGAAGGAACGCCAAAGTCAAAGGAGAAAGGAAAAACTACAATCATTTGAACACAGAATTTCAAAGAAAAGCAAGGAGAGATAAGGAAAACTACCTAAAAGAACAGTGCAGAGAAATGGAGGAAAACAACAAAAGAGGCAGAACCAGAGATCTTTTCAAAAAAATCGGCGAAATCAAGGGAACATTTAAAGCAAAAATGACCATGATAAGGGACAAAGACGGAAAGGAGCTAGCTGATGCAGAAGAAATTAAGAAAAGATGGAAAGAGTACACAGAGGAACTTTACAAAAAGGACCTCAACACTCCTGATAGTCACAATGATGAAGAAATTGAACTTGAGCCAGACATCCTGGAGAGCGAAGTCATAAAGGCCCTAAAGAGCACTGCAAACAACAAAGCTAGTGGAGATGATGGTATCCCAGTTGAATTTTTCAAAGCGCTAAAAGATGACGGCGTCAAATTACTGCATTCAATATGCCAGCAGATTTGGAAAACAAAACAGTGGCCACATGATTGGAAAAGATCAGTATACGTCCCAATCCCAAAAAAGGGCAATGCCAAAGAATGTTCAAATTATCGAACAATCGCGCTCATCTCACATGCCAGCAAGGTGATGCTCAAGATAATACAGGATAGACTTCAGCAACACGTGGAGAGAGAATTACCAGAGGTGCAGGCAGGCTTCAGAAGAGGCAGGGGGACTAGAGACCACATTGCCAACATACGCTGGATCATGGAGAAAACAAAGGAATACCAGAAACAAGTTTACTTTTGTTTTATTGACTACACTAAGGCATTTGACTGTGTGGACCACAACAAGATGTGGCAAGTAATTAAAGAGATGGGAATTCCAGAGCACCTCATATGCCTTCTGAGAAATCTGTACATGAAACAAGAAGCAACAGTTAGGACAGAACACGGAATGACAGAATGGTTTGGAATAGGAAAAGGAGTAAGACAAGGCTGCATTTTGTCACCATGCTTATTCAACCTATACACAGAGCACATAATGCGCAGTGCAGGGATGGAGGAATCACAATATGGGATTAAAATCGCTGGGAGAAACATCAACAATCTGAGATATGCAGACGATACCACCCTAATGGCAGAAAGTGAGGAAGACCTAAAGAATCTCTTGATTGGGCTGAAGGAGGAAAGTGCAAAAGCTGGCTTGAGACTCAATATCAAGAAAACCAAGATAATGGCAACAGGCCCAATCAGTTCATGGAAGATAGATGGGGAAGAAGTAGAAGCAGTGACAGATTTTACTTTCTTAGGATCAAAGATCACTGCAGATGGGGATTGCAGCCATGAAATAAAAAGGCGACTGATTCTTGGGAGACAAGCAATGAGAAACCTGGGGAACATAGTGAAAAGCAGAGACATCACATTGCAAACAAAAATTAGAATAGTCAAAGCAATGGTTTTCCCAGTAGTAATGTATGGATGTGAGAGCTGGACAATTAGGAAGGCTGATCGGAGAAGAATAGATGCCTTTGAAATGTGGTGTTGGAGGAGAGTTTTGAGAGTCCCCTGGACAGCGAGGAGAACAAACAGGTCAATCCTAGAAGAAATTAACCCTGACTGCTCATTGGAAGGTCAAATAGTAAAGATGAAGCTAAAGTACTTTGGACATCAAATGAGAAGGGAGGATTCACTTGAGAAGGCATTGATGTTGGGAAAGGTGGAGGGCAAAAGAAGAAGGGGGAGGCCAAGGATGAGATGGCTAGATGGCATTGTAGACACAATGGGCACAGAGCTGGGAGGGCTGAGAGGGATGGTGGAGGACAGAGGCGCCTGGAGGAAAATGGTCCATGGGGTCGCAAAGGGTCGGAGTCGACTATGCGACTGAACAACAACAACAACCAAAGAGGGAAATCTGCTTTATATATTTGGCAGAGTGGGCTTTGAGTACCTGTACATGCAGGAGAAGGCAAACTTCCATAGTGTGGTGTTGTCTTTTGCTGCCACCTAGCGTCCATATTTGGGACATGGCTTGATAACTCCATCAGATTTTGACATGTTGTCCCCACAGAATTTGGAGGGCTGTTTAGATTGCCAACCTAGCAGTTCGAAAGCAAGAAATTGCAAGTAGATAAATAGGGACCACTTCGGTGGGAAGGTAACAGCGTCCCATGCGCTCCGGTGTCTAGTCATGCCTGCCACATGACCACGGAAACATCTGCAGAAGCAGACAGCGCTGGCTCTTCAGCTTAGAAACAGAGATGAGCACTGCACCCTAGAGTCAGATATGATTGGCTTTTGAGCAAGGAAAACCTTTACCTTACCTTTGCCTTAGATTGTATGGGGAATGCCGTGGCTTAATGGTTAAGATGCTGAACTGAATACTGGAAGGTTGGCAGTTCAAGACCCAAGTGCTTCATGATGGAGTGAATGCCCATCTCTGTCCCAGCTCCTGACAACCTAGCACTGTGATGGTGAACCTTGGCACTCCAGATGTTCTTGGACTTCAATTCACAGACGCCCAAGCACCCTGTGAATCCACACGGATGGGTTTACTGCGATTCATCCGACCCGCGCTGCCCTCATCACTCCCGGAAGCGGAAGTAAAACACACCCATATGGAGGAAGAGATAACCCGGAAGAGCCTTAACATGCACGTGCCTCTCAGGTTGCATGTAGTCCATGACTATCAAATTGTCAATATCTGGCTTTGTTAAGAACACCTTCTGGACAAGCTTTGATATCTTCAGAAAATGCCCATCAGCTTAATCTTAACCTATAGAGGGGTGTTAATCATTGAACTCCAGTATACACGCCTGCACCCGGCTATCGTATCCCATACTGAACCTGGACCGCAGAGCGCCGCAACATTGCCAAAGCCGCCAGTGGGGCAACAGCCCCATGAATGGGAACAAAGGGAAACAACCTCAATTCCCAACGTCCACTGCGCCGTGCCATGCCTCAGCCAATCAGGCTGAGAGGCAAGAGCAAAAAGAACGTTGGAAAAAGCAGCGCGACCGATTGAAATCGAGCCGCAGGAAAAAAAACCGCCCCACGAATGCAAACAAAACAAACAAAACTCCAAGTCCCAGCGTCCTACGCGCCATGAGCACTTCATCCAATCAGGCTGAAGGGCGTGAGCACACAGAACACTGAAAAAGCCGACGCGCGAAAAATAAAATAAAAACACGCCGGCCTCCCACAACGAGAGCGCAAGTCCACCGCAGCCGGACACAGCACCTCACGGCCTCGCAAACAAACACACACAAACAACCATAGTGAGACCACCACTAGTCTTATTTCCCGGAGCAACGGGGAGAAGAGGGACTCCCTCTCCTCCACGCTACCCCGCCAAAGACACGGTGAGATCACCGCCGGCCTCAAGGTCAGTTGAGCCGGGGTGGGGAAAAATACCACCAGCAGGCAGCAGTTCATCAGGGGAAGCACCCTCCCTGACGGATGACTGGCTGCTGCCTTTGCACTTCCGACTGAGGTAATACAAAAGCAGCAGCCAGCTATGTGCAAGGAAGAGCACCACCCCTTACGGATTGCTGCCTGCCTATCTCCGGTTAGGTAAGCCAGGAGAAAAAGGAGAGGAGAGAACCATTGTCAGGCAGATAGCTCTTCTCTGCCTCCTTTTCACCCGAGCTACCTAACAAACCTTACCGGGGGAAGAGCGGGCTGACTGCCAGCTCCTCCTTTTCCCCATTGCTGCATCAAAACCAAAATTCGAAGCAGCAATGGGGAAAAGAGGAACCGACAGGCAGCCCGTTCTTCACGCAAAAGTACACACCAACAACAAAACCAAACATTTACCCAAAACGCCAAACACCAAAAATAATAAAACACAAATAAATAAATAAATAAACAAACAAACACATTAACCAACAAAACAATAAACAACAAAATCCACAAAGAAAAACACCCAAAATACCATGAAAGCACAGGGAAAAAAACCTAACTACAACACAAAAATACCTAACTCAAACAACAAAAATGCCACAAATTAAACAAATAGTCACAAAAGAAATCAGAAACATAAAAAACAACCAGAAATAAACAAAACAATTAAACACATCTAAACCCCAAAAAAACCACAAAAGAAGAAACAGAAACACTCACCAGTCCAACATCAAAAAAACAAAACCCAGATTAAAAAAACCCAGAGAATTCACCAGCACATCCTCCCTCCATGACTCCAGAACAGAAATGAAGAAACAAAGACTACTTACCGGAAGAAGCCCCACCTAGAGGCCGGGAGAGAAAAAACAAGTCAAACAAAAAGAGAATCCAACACTATTACTAACAGCCCCACCTAGAGGCCACAAGAGTAAAAACAAGTTAGAAAAATAAGAAATAAATCCAAATCACAAATAAATCTAATAAAATAGATCAAAAAAAGTCACAAAACACAAATGCAAAACACCCCCACCCAAACAACCCTTAACAACAAAAAAACCAAACCCACAAATAAAAACTGCCCTGCTGGCCGGGCACAAATATGCTAGTAATATATATATTAGTAATATATATATTACTAGCATATATATATATTACTATATATATATATTACTAGCATATTTGTGCCCGGCCAGCAGGGCAGTTTTTATTTGTGGGTTTGGTTTTTTTGTTGTTAAGGGTTGTTTGGGTGGGGGTGTTTTGCATTTGTGTTTTGTGACTTTTTTTGATCTATTTTATTAGATTTATTTGTGATTTGGATTTATTTCTTATTTTTCTAACTTGTTTTTACTCTTGTGGCCTCTAGGTGGGGCTGTTAGTAATAGTGTTGGATTCTCTTTTTGTTTGACTTGTTTTTTCTCTCCCGGCCTCTAGGTGGGCCTCTATGTTGTTGTTGTTCAGTCGCACAGTCGACTCCGACCCTTTGCGACCCCATGGACCATTTTCCTCCAGGCGCATCTGTCCTCTACCATCCCCCTCAGCCCTCCCAGCTCTGTGCCCATTGTGTCTATAATACCATCTAGCCATCTCATCCTTGGCCTCCCCCTTCTTCTTTTGCCCTCCACCTTTCCCAACATCAATGCCTTCTCAAGTGAATCCTCCCTTCTCATTTGATGTCCAAAGTATTTTAGCTTCATCTTTACTATTTGACCTTCCAATGAGCAGTCAGGGTTAATTTCTTCTAAGATTGACCTATTTGTTCTCCTCGCTGTCCAGGGGACTCTCAAAACCCTCCTCCAACACCACATTTCAAAGGCATCTATTCTTCTGCGTTCAGCTTTCCTAATTGTCCAGCTCTCACATCCATACATTACTACTGGGAAAACCATTGCTTTGACTATTCTAATTTTTGTTTGCAATGTAATGTCTCTGCTTTTCACTATGTTCCCCAGGTTTCTCATCGCTTGTCTCCCAAGAATCAGTCGCCTTTTTATTTCATGGCTGCAATCCCCATCTGCAGTGATCTTTGATCCTAAGAAAGTAAAATCTGTCACTGCTTCTACTTCTTCCCCGTCTATTTTCCAGGAACTGATGGGGCCTGTTGCCATTATCTTGGTTTTCTTGATATTGAGTCTCAAGCCAGCTTTTGCACTCTCCTCCTTCAGCCCAATCAAGAGATTCTTTAGGTCTTCCTCACTTTCTGCCATTAGGGTGGTATCGTCTGCATATCTCAGATTATTGATGTTTCTCCCAGCGATTTTAATCCCATATTGTGATTCCTCCATCCCTGCACTGCGCATTATGTGTGTATATATATATATATATATATATATATATATATATATATATATATATATATATATATATATATATATATATATATATATATATATATATATATATATATATATATATATATATATATATATATATATATATATATATATTTGCTCCACCAGTGCAGTTTCTAAACTTGCCCACGACATGCAATAAATTTTGATTTTTCTGTACAAAAACTGTAATGTGCTGTTGAAAGATGCTAGTGAAAAGAAGTGGCTATTCCTTTCCTCATCTTAGCCAACAAATTTCCCATGTGCTCAACAAGCAGCAAATTACTGATTATTTAATTTGCTAAAGTTTCTAAGAGGGTATTTGTCGTTTTTATTTCTATTGATGAGAAAACTGTCCAACGGACTTTTTGGGGGAAAGCAGTACTGCATCCCAAACAGTGTTGAGCTGCTCTAGGTGCCCACAGGTATCCAGGTGCCGGTAGTGGAAATTCCCCCAGGCCATGCCCATTTGGCTGGCCATGCCCACCTCCCTACCCCAAGCCATGGTGTAGGGAGGCCAAGTGCGTATGGCCCACAGAGTTAACCATGCCCACAGAGTTAGCCACGCCCATGGTGGGGGTAGTAAATTTTTTTGCAGCGCATCACTGATCCCAAACTGTACTCATGATCTGAGGTCAATCGCAACAGCGCCCAAAGTCAACTCAGCCTTCCAGCCTTCTGAGATTGGTAAAATGAATACCCAGCTTGTTGGGGGGTAAAATGCTAATTACCTGTGAACTGCCCAGACAGTGCACTAAGTGCTATCAAACAGTATATACAATAAGGGTAATTGTTATTGTTAAAGCAGACAGCATTTTATTGCATTTCTAAAGGCTAATAGTAATATTAATGGTAATGATAATTTTGTGTCTGAGATTACTCTGGGTTGAAAGGATTTTTAGGGGACAAACCCAAACTTCCAGTCTCCAGCTCAGCGCCTTAACCACTACGTCACCGGGGGAAGCAACACAACAAATTACTTTCCTGAGCTACAGCAATGTGAATATCAAGTCTGTAATGCATCAAGTTCATTTTAGAAAACTATGTTCCAAGCTCTCTGGATAAGCTTGTACCATGTGAGTAGTGATATTATAATTATGTCCCTTTCGTGTTATCTCCAGTCCTTTAGGGGTAAGAAGTCCCTAAAGGTTCTTCTAGATAGGATATCCAGCCCCTTTAATTCCCCTGTCAAGCATGAATCATAATGGAAATTGCACCATCATCATTCAGGTGATGTTCCATTTATCTCTCTTTCTACTGTTTCCCCCTCAAAGCTTTTTTCTTCTTCTCTGAACTTAGGTTGATTGGTTTTGTTGATAGCCCTTAGCTCTGGTGGGAGAAGGGTTGATATATCTCATTGCGTTTCACATGACATTTCTTGCTCAAATTCCTGTAAAAGACTGGGAGCCCTTGAGTTGTACAAAATGACTATGGATTGGTAATCATTGTTACAGATCTCCCTGCTGCAAGAGACAATAATTTTCTGCTAAGAATGTGTCTTGTTTAAGTACCCACTATTACAGTGGATCCTCGATTAATGACGCGTTCGAATAGCGTGATTTCTGCTTACCGACGCATCGTCACTCCCCACGTGACTATCCATCCGCACAACGACAAAAAAACATCGTTGTGCGGATTAACGACGTTTTTTTTAACATCGTTGTGCGGATAATGACAGTTTTTGCTGCTAGATGGCACAGCTGCCATTGAAAACCACACAACGACGTTTCCCCTATAGCGACGCTACTTGGGGAACCAAGCAACATCATTATGTGAGGGTCTACTGTACTTGCATTGCAGAATCAAGAGCTTAGATTTAGATCCAAGACATTATACTCAGAAGGTCTGAAACGGCCTGGCACGTTTTACTTCCACTTCCAGGAGCGATGAGGGCTGCACAGACCGGATGAATTGGCATCGGGGCCTGGATCCGGAGCATGGGCTGTAGTTTGGGTACCTCTGGTCTAAGCAGAGAAAATGGCAGCCTAAAATCTCTCTCATCCTGTTGCAAAACATATCTGTTGCAAAACAGATTGCAGGGCGCGTTTTGCTTCCTCTGCCATTGAGAGGAACCACACGACTGGCCCGCTGAACCACGTGACTGGCCTGAGGCCTGAAAAGTTTGGGCACCCCCCTGGTCTAGATATTCTTTTTTGCTGCTAAGTAAATAATAGTTCTCTTATCCCTCTTGTTCCTGAGCTTCAACTATTATGTTTTCTGTTCTTGATATTCAGCAGGAGAAATCGCCTCCACTCTTGAACTAATTAACATGGTGCAGATCCTTTCTTTTACTTCTTTTGGATCCCTAATTGAGCCTTTTGGTTGCCAAACAGCTTTGTAGGCTGTATGCCATACAAAATAAGGCCATTTGTCCAACAGGCACACATAAAATGTTTCAGGCCTCTTCCCTGCCTCGACAGCATTGATGGTAAACTTGGAACAAAGGCAACCGTTTGCTTGTCCATTTGGTGTCGAAAGCTATTTCCGTCTATAACCTGGATACAGAAAATGACATACTCCATTGCTTGGCAAACAACAAACCTTTTTTTAATTAAAGAAACCAGTTCTTGTAAGAACTATATAATAGAGCATCACATTACTTATAGGGGCTCTGTTTAATTCCCCAAAAAAGGGTGCAGTATTTATTTTTATTTTTCCATAACATGATATATTCCTAAACATTTAATTATACATTCATACATTCACATTGGTAAAGGTAAAGGTCCTTCCTCGAAATCCAGTCATATCTGACTCTAGGGTTCAGTGCTCATTTCTGTCTATAGCCAAAGAGCCAGCGATATCTGCGTCTGCAGACGTTTCCATGGACATGTGGCAGGCATGCCTCAACACCGGAGTGCACAGAACGCTGTTTACCTTCCCACCTAAGTGGTCCCTATTTATCTACTTGCAATTTCTTGCTTTCAAACTGCTAGGTTGGCAGGAGCTCACTCCATCATGCAATACCCAGGAAGCAAACTCCAACCTCCCAGTCAGCAAGTTCAGCATCTTATCTACTCGAGCCACCGCAGTCCCCTTATACATTCACATGCACACTCTTAATTCTATCTCAGTCTTTTTTCCTATGGCTTGTTAATCACATTTTGAGTCTAGCTTTAAAAATAATAGACCAACATTCTAGCCAGTTTTCCAAGGTCTCTTCTGTATTTTGCGATTGACTACCAAAGACCATATTTTCATAAAGTTATCTTGTTTTATTTCTTCCCTGTGTAATCTAACCCAAATGGTCAACTTCTCCATCAAGGCAATTGGCCAAATTTGCTCAGGAATCCTTGTAAAGAGATATCTTGATGGTTATTATTTTACCACTGTTAAGAAATTTCATTTCACTCTGTTCCTTTTAGAACTGCCACCTTTCATCCAATAAACAATGAAAATAGTAGCAAGGTTTCATTTGAAATTATTTTCTGATTTGGTATATTCGCTAACCAGTCGATTTCCTCATACCAGAATAACCTTTCCTTTAGGCAAGAAATTCACATATGCTGTCATTGCACAACTGAGAAATATACAAATAAGATAAAGGTAAAAGTTGCCCTTGCTTGAAAGCCGGTCATAACTGACTATAGGTTCAGTGCTCATCTCTGTTTATAGCCAAAGAGCCAGCGGTGTCTGTGTGTGCAGATATTTCTGTGGCCGTGTAGCAGGCCTATAGAATGCACCAAAGAACTTCATTTAATATTAATTTAATTTAATATTTCAACTGCGGAATCGACTGTGCGACTGAACAACAAAATGAAGTGGTAACTATTTATCTGCCTGCAATTTCTTGCTTTCGAATTGGCAGGAGCTGGGACAGGAATGTGAGCTCACTCGGTCATGCAGCACTCGGGTCTCGAACTGCTGTCCTACTGACCTTCCAGATGCTGAATTGTTAACTGTTGGCAAATGCCTGATGCCATTTATCCCATTATCTTTACACCAGAGTAACCAACCAATAGGACTGTGGCCATACTCTTGAATTTTTCTCTTCCAGTTAACCTGCTGTCCCTTTTACCCATCCACAAAAATAGACATTGACCTCCATTTATATACAAGTTTTTGCATGCCATGACTTATTTTCTTTGCTGTTTCTATGCTATGTGTGCTAAACTGATGAACTAGTAAATTGTTTGTTTTTTGTGTCAGACATTACTCTGGATTGAAAGGATTTTTTTTTTTTTGCAGGGGATGCCCAAATGAGGCTCCTTTCATGTCTACCATCTAAAAGCACCCTTAGAGTTATCAGCTCTATCTTCCCATATGGATGGCGAAAAGCAGCCATGTTATAAAGTTGACAGCTTCTGTCAACGCAGCTCTTGGGAATCAAACCCAAGTTTCCGGTCTCCAGGCTTAGTGCCTTAACCACCCCACCACCTGGGGAGCTAATTAATTAATGCCGAAAGGACATTATTACTCCATTATGAAGTATGTGTTGTGATTTTTACTGTTTGATTCATACAGTTCAAGTTAGTGGGATTTTGGAAACAAAACTAGCACCAACACAGATTTATTTATTTATTAAATTTCTATACTGCCCGTTTGGGTGGTATCCCCACTCTGGGATAAAAAGAAATGCTGATGTATCCCTCTATACCTGTGATGGCGAACCTTGGCACTCCAGATGTTCTTGGACTTCAATTCCCAGAAGCCCAAGCCCCCATGAATCCGCACAAATGGGTTTGCTGTGATTCATCCAGCCTGCACTGTCCTCGTCACTCCCGGAAGCGGAAGTAAAACACGCCCGTACGGAGGAAAAGTTAACCCGGAAGAGCCTGAACCATACAGGCACGTTTTACTTCCGCTTCCAGGAGCAACAAGGGCGGCGCAGGCCAGATGAATCGCAGCAAACCCATTTGTGCAGATACATGGGGGCTTGGGCTTCTGAGAATTGAAGTCCAAGAACAACTGGAGTGCCAAAGTTCGCCATCATGGCTCTATACTGTGGGAGGCACTCAGCAATTACTGTCTTTGCCTCCCTAATCAAAGGAGGCTGAATGTGTATCTTAATTAGGAGAACGTCTAGATTTTTGCCATCATGAGTTGCAGTAGATTTAGTTTTTACCCAGGACAGCTTTCACCTTTGCCTTTCCTTGGTTCCCAAATGCAATACTTTTAATGTGACAAGTGGTCTTGCATGTCATTGCCTGTGAATAATTAAGTGACAAACTGACAAAGCAAATAAGCAGTCTTGTCCCCTTCTTAACATGGAAGACCATAAGCACTTAATCTCAAGGATATTGAACAAATTCCCATGCTTAAAATATAAACTTCTCATGTTCACGAAAACTTATTTCAACCTGAGAAAGCAGATGGTATTGGTTCCTGCAAGATAAAACAAAATATTCCAATATATTCAGGCACACTAAGCAGTTTGTCTGATGAAGATCAACCTCTGGTTTTTATTTGAGTTAAAGCTTCCTGATTATAGGGCTGTATTTCTCCTATATTTGTGCAAGATATGCCTGGAATGTAAACCCATCAAAAGCTTCTACCGACCAGAAAAAAGATTGACTGTATGGATCAATGATGGACCAATGTATAATTCTTATCTAGATGCTTAGAAAATAACTAGTTACAGATAATATAGACATCCAAGGACATTTAAAAAGATTTTAGAGGTATTTTAGAGGAATTATGTAGGGTATAACATTCCCTTTTCTTAAAAGCCAAAAGTAGTATTTATTGATTTTGTCTTTTATATTTTTATGAATATTTACGAGACACAAGATCTGAATTGCCTTGAAAGATTTCCCCTGCATTTATCAGGTCTTCTGGTAATACAATAAGCAAAATCCTGTCCATGAAGGCATAATGTAAAGTTTCACCAATGGAAATGTGCCACAAATTACGCCAAGTAACTGGGAATTGCACGATTCAATTACTCAATCACTTGTGTGATTCCCATTGTTTCACAATGTACTGGAAGAAGTGTTTTGTGCATAACACCTCTTCCTTGGCGCCGCTGTGACTACCAGAGGCATAACTTTGAGTTACACCTATATAACTAGGCGAGAGAATTGTGCCTGATGTGTTAGTAAGATCAACACAATAAATTCCTTGTGTGACTGAAGCAATGACAACGGTAAAAGGAATGTAGCAGCCAAGAAGTCATGAGTAACACAATAAGTTTATTTCCAAATGTTCTGAGCTAGGTCTAGTTATCACTGTGTCTGTAAAGAGAATACCATACCAATTCTGGAATCTGAGAGGTTCTTAGAAAATTAAACTTTTCTACTAGCTGTTTTTCTTTCTTTCTGGAGAGAAGCAGCTGGAGGCAATATATACTTGGGCATGTGTCTCACACGTTTCCAACAAGAAATACCAACAGATGTGTTTGCATCCTTCCTGGAAACAAGAAGTTGAGACCTATTTTTTTAAAAAACATATTGTGCCCTGGGACCAAAAGTAAAAAATCTCTGTAAGTTTTTGTTTGTTTGTTTATAGCAGCGATTCCCAACCTACGGCACCCAAGCTGACCCCGAGATGCCATTCCATCTGGCCTGTCGCCACCTCTGCCGCACCCAGAACTGGAAGCGGATGTGTTTATGTCAGCTGTAAAACATGCCCACACATGGATGTCGTAAATGTGGAAGTGGGCGCATTTATGACAGTTGTAAATGTGCCCGCTTCTGGGGTGTAGTCCGGTCCACTCAGATATCTGGGGGCATGGTCAGGCCTGCGACATAAAAAGGTTGGCCACCCCTTTTTATGTACATGGCAGGACAGTCTACAACAGGAGTGGGTGGCATGAGACCCTTCAAAAGTTGTCGATTGCAACTCTCATCAAGCTTAGAGCAGCCAGTGGTAACAGATGATGGAAATGCCATTCAGGACAGGGTCAAGTCCTCTATAAAATAATGTTGATAAAATCAATAATAATACAGCTAACTTTTTAACCAGAATTAATAAGAGGCAGGCAATCTCTGCTGCTATAGTTTTGACTGTATAGAAAGCTCAGTCCTTGGGCAGAACAATCCCACTGGGTTAATTTGGATTTGGTGTATGAGAACCAAGACACAGGACACAGCCTCGGGCTGGGTTAACTCAGGTTTATTGCATGGTGGTCAGAGGGAACATGAGGTAATGGCGGATCAATAGCTCTTTAAATACAGTAGTAACACATTTGAACGTGGTTCCATGATAGCCCATTGGCTACTGTCTGCGTGACGTCATTGCTGGTCACGCCCTTCTTGTCCAGGTGTAGGTGGTGGCGGGAAAACTTCCCGCGCTGTTGCCTTTGATGAGTTTGGACCGAGAGAGCTTGGACGCTCGCTGCTGCCCGCTGGTGGTCATTAGCTCGCGTCCTATTACAGGGTTTATGTGATACAGCTGAAGGTTACATTGTTGCCCATAGGCAAGGTTACATTGGTTCAGATACATTGTTATCCATGAGGAAGGTTAAACCATTAGGACACAACACCCCTCCCCCCTAGGATGAGACGAAGTCTCGAAACCACACTCCCCCCCCCCTATGATGAGACGAAGTCTCTCAGCCAAGATGGCTTATTTCGAACACGCTGGGGTCTCGGTGTGGGCTGCCTTCCCCTGGCTTTGCTACCTTCTCTTTGTCCCCTGGTTTCCTGCCCTGTAAGTGGAGAGGGAGACTCGTTAGTGACTTGCCGCGGCTCCGCGGCGTTGTTGGGAGGTGTGTGCTTTATTGGGGAAGAACCGGGGGCACTGGGGGCTAACGAAAAACCCCTCTTCTCGCTCGGACGGGTGGGGGAACACTCCCGAAAACCCCCCCGGCTCGCAAAATCAAAATCAGAATTAAATTCGGGGGCAGCGGTCGCGAACTCTTCTCCCCCTTCCCCAGCCTCTGATAGGACTGGCGTATCAAAAGGGTATGAGTCGGGGCTGCTGCTTTCCCCCCTCGATTGGGACCATTGTCCTCTGCTGTCTCCCCCTTGGGCTAAACGGGTGGGGGAGAACCCTAACGCTGACTCCTGTTGCTGCGCTCCACTGACTGGCCCCCCACTCACTCGGTGCCTCAGTTGGTCCGCGTGCCTCCTCCAGAGGAGACCGGTGCTAGTCTCGACCCGGTACGACACTGGCCCCGTCTGTTCCACAACCGTCCCTGGCACCCAGGCTGGACCTGCGCTGGCGTAGTTCCTGCAGTGAACAGGATCGCCGGCGGCGAAACCTTTCGAGACTGCCAACCCTATGTTTTTTCCTTTGTCCTCGACTCTCGTCGGGTCTAGCCTGGACAGGATCGTGGTCAGTTTTCGCCGCATCAACAGCTCTGCCGGCGAGTAACCCGATGCTAAGGGGGTCACCCTATACGCTAACAAAAACTGACATACTTGGTGATTTAGGTCCCCCGGGCCCATGCGTCGCAGCGCATCCTTTGTCGTACGCACCAGCCGTTCCACTTGGCCATTCGTGGCCGGGTGAAACGGCGCGGATGTGACATGCCGAATGGCGTTTGCCTCCATGAATGCCTTAAATTCAGCGGAGGTGAAACAACTAGCGTTATCGCTGACTAAAGTGTCGGGTAAACCGAACGTGGAAAAGACTCTCCTTAGCTGGCTAATTGTAGTGGCGGAGGACGTACTCTTTACTGGGATAACCTCCAACCACTTGGAGAATGCATCCACCACCAGGAGAAACATTGTTCCACGGAATGGGCCAGCGAAGTCTACGTGCACCCTGGACCATGGCCCCCTTGCTGTGTCCCATTCCCTATGCGGAAGACGGGCCGCCTCTGGTCAGGAGCCCTGGCATGCCTCACAAGTGCCGACCATGTGCTCAATGTCCGCGTCCAGCTGTGGCCACCAGAAGTAACTCCGGGCCAGCGCCTTGGACCGGACGATGCCGGGGTGGCTGACGTGCAGCAGTTCGAGTACCCTCGGTCGCAGGGACGTAGGAACCACCACCCGTTGGCCCCACAAAAGGCAGCCCCTCTCTAGGGACAACTCTATTTTTTTTCGAAAAAATGGGTCGAATTCCGTACCTGGGGATGACGCCGGCCACCCCTTCTGCACCCATGAGCTAACTTTCTCTAGCGTTCTGTCCTTGCCTGTGGCCCTGGCAATGTCGGCTGGTACTATTGGGGGTGAGTCTAAAACCTCTATTAACAAAACCTGGTGATCTCTTTCTGCCCTTTCCTTTTGGACGCCCGACAAGGGCAAAGGAGACCTCGAGAGTGCGTCGGCATGGCTGATCTCCTTCCCGGGCCGGTATTCCAGCTCATGCTGGTATGCGTTGAGAAAAATAGCCCACCGCAGCATTCTTGGGGACAGGATCTGTGGCGTGGGCTTACTTGCAGTGAAAATTCCTAATAGGGGCTTGTGGTCAGTCACGATTTTGAACGGCCGACCATACAGAAAATCGTGAAATTTTTTGGTTCCCGCTACTATCGCTAGTGCCTCCCTGTCGGTCTGTGCGTAATTACGCTCTGCTTGGGACAGGGACCTTGAATAAAACGCTATCGGGGCTTCCCTTCCGTCGTCCAACACGTGGCAAAGCACCGCCCCCACCCCCACCGGGGATGCGTCACAGACTAAGACCACTGGCCGTTTGGGGTCGAAATGCGTGAGGATTGCCTCAGATGTTAGGAGTTGCTTCAACTCTTTAAACGCCCTTTCTTGCTCGTCGCCCCACACCCATGTTTCCTCCTTTTTTAGCAACCGATGGAGTGGCTCAGCCACGGACGCCTTCCGTGGAAGGAAGGTATGGTAAAAATTGAGGAGCCCCAGAAATGACTGTAGCTCGGTTTTGGATGTGGGGCGAGGGGCATTCTTGATGGCGGCTACTTTGGATTTGGATGGCTTAATACCCTCTGGCGTGACCCGAAACCCTAGAAACTCAACCTCAGTTTCGAAAAAAACACATTTGTCTTTTCTCAGTCGTAGCCCCGCTTTCTCGAAGACAGTCAGAACTTTATCCAATCTCTTTGCCAGTTCGGCCTCACTCCCCCCTGTTATCAACACGTCATCAAAATAAGGCAACACCCCCTCCAGCCCCTTCAGGAGGCGTTCCACAAGCGACTGAAAAAGGCCGGGTGCCGAGTTCACGCCGAACTGTAAACGCGACACCTGGAACGCTCCTTTATGTGTGACTATCGTTTGTGCCGCGGCCGTGGCGGGAGTTACAGGGAGTTGCTGATAAGCTTGGGCCAAATCGAGTTTAGCGAAACACTTTCCCCCATTCAGCCTGGCCAGCAGGTGGCTGACCACCGGCACCGGGTATGCATTAGGGCGGATCGCCTTGTTAATTGTACACTTATAATCAGCGCAAATGCGCACCTCCCCGTTAGCCTTCAGAGCGGTTACAATTGGAGTTTCCCACTCCGCGGAATCAACAGGAATAAGAATCCCCTGGCTCACCAGTTTGTCCAGTTCCGCCTCTATTTTGTCCTTTAGTGCGAACGGCACCCTGCGCGGCTTGAGTCTTATCGGGCGGACCTCCGGGTCTAGGTCGAAGGCTACAGGGGGTCCCTTGAACTTTCCAAGTCCTTTTTTAAAAACGGCGGGATGCGCGTCGCACACCGCTTGTATTGGATCCACCCCCACGGTATGCACCCCCCCTATGAACAAACCTAAGGGCTGAAACCACTGCGTCCCTAGGAGGCTACAACTACCCCCCTTAAGGACAACTAGGGGCAGTTCCGCAGAATGTCTCTTAAAACTGACCCGAAATTTCCCAACCCCCAACACTGGAATGCTGTTCCCCTGTACATCTCGTAGCGTGGACCTCAACGTTTTAAGTTTGGGTCGCACGTGGGGGTCGATTTTCAAGAACTCTTTCTGGGGAATTATAGAATAGGAGGACCCCGAGTCAATTTCCATCCTGATTGGGGCCCCTTGTACTAGTACCTCAACGAAGTAATGGGACTGTCCCGCGGACACGCTGAACACCGGAGCGTCGTCCTCGCTGTCGTCCGAGATACGGCCCACGCCGTCCTGCTTTCTCGTGGTCTGGGCGCCATCTTTGGACCTTGCTGGACGGTCCGGTCTGGTTGAGCGGTCTTGTGACTGCCTCCGGCCCTCCTTCCGTTTTCTGCACGCCTTGGCGATGTGCCCCCGACGGCCGCAGGTGTAGCACTCGGCTTTCCTGAATGGGCACCTTGCGCGCTCATGGGCCGCTCCGCAACCATCGCATCGGCGCCCCCCTTTTCGGACCTTCTGGACCTCCTCGCCGTCGCTGCCTTCCGTAGACGACTTTGAGGCCCTTCGGGTTGCGTGCACCGACTGTCCGGACTTTCCGTGCACCGAATTCTCCGCTTTGCCGGCCCTAGGACGCCACTCACGCCACTGGTGCATTTCGTCCACTCCAGCATTCGTGGACTCCGCGGCTTCCGCGGCCTCTACAACCTCTGCCAGCGTGGGTGGTGGCTCCTTGTTCATCAAGCTGCGCTGCACCTCCTTGTCCTTCAGGCCACACAGCACTCCGTCCCTGAGGGCCGTCTCTAGGTCGTCCCATCTGCAGGGGCCGGCGGCTATCCTCATGGCTGTTACGAATGCCTCAACCGACTCGTCCGGCGCTTGGACTCGCCTCCAAAACGCGCTCCGAGCGGGAAACATTGCCCTCGAGGGTCGGAAACGCTCACGCAGCAGCTTCATGATGTCGTCTGCTTTGAATTCGCTCACCTTCTTCGGTGCAATGATGCCCACCAGCGTCCGCTTGGTTTCTATCCCAAGCATTCTGGTGAGGATGGCCCTCTTCCTCTCTTCATCGTCTTCCTTGACTTTGAGCTCCACCAGCGCCGCCTGGAAGTCCATCTCAAAAAGCTCCCAGTCTTGCGGTTTGGTGATGTTGAACCCGCTCTGTGCCCTGGCTGCTCCTTGGGGATCCATTATCCCATCCTCGTCGCCAATTTGGTGTATGAGAACCAAGACACAGGACACAGCCTCGGGCTGGGTTAACTCAGGTTTATTGCATGGTGGTCAGAGGGAACATGAGGTAATGGCGGATCAATAGCTCTTTAAATACAGTAGTAACACATTTGAACGTGGTTCCATGATAGCCCATTGGCTACTGTCTGCGTGACGTCATTGCTGGTCACGCCCTTCTTGTCCAGGTGTAGGTGGTGGCGGGAAAACTTCCCGCGCTGTTGCCTTTGATGAGTTTGGACCGAGAGAGCTTGGACGCTCGCTGCTGCCCGCTGGTGGTCATTAGCTCGCGTCCTATTACAGGGTTTATGTGATACAGCTGAAGGTTACATTGTTGCCCATAGGCAAGGTTACATTGGTTCAGATACATTGTTATCCATGAGGAAGGTTAAACCATTAGGACACAACAGTTAAGTGACATAAAATGACCCTATCTGAATATGTAATAAGCCAAAACTCCCCCCATCCCCCAGATTTTGGGAGAAAGCAGTTTTGCCTGTCTTGTGGAGTGAGACCCGTTGTTCACTAGTTCTAGTTCAGAGCCACTTTTCAAGATTCCTACAACAAAGCACATGGTAATGACTTCCATTTAGTGTCGCTAACTTAGAAGACAGAAGCAAAGTATGAGCACATCTCATATAACCAGTACTGACAGCGTCAAGGTTAATTGAGGACAATTGCATCATGGACGTAGGTTTTCCCTGATCAGTTGTAGCTCAGGAATTCCTTTCCCTTCCCCACCCGCCCTCTCCTCATGAGAAACACCATTACAGTTAGAACAGTGTTTGAAGGAAGAGACAGAGAACAGTGGGAAGGTTTCTTTTCCACACAAGGATTTGTGCATGAATGTATTAATAAAACCCGTCGTCTCAGACTGATAAATTCATACACAAGTGCACCAAAAAAGCCACAAGTTACTCAGCAAGGACAAATGTTTAATATCTACAGGTGTTTAGGTGCTTTTTCAATACAGCTGTTTAAAGCACATAACTTTGGCACTGTGGAATGGGTGGTATGAGAAACATAATGCCCAGGAAAGACAGTGGGGTGGGTGTGATATGCGTAAAGCGAACAAAGCAAGTTTATTGTTCCCTGGATTTATATTTACAGTATATATTATTCCTTGCTGCAAACCTCCACCTTTTCACAGTTAGACAAATAGTGTATAATGTCTCTGGAAGTGGCAGCTGCAATGAATGAAGAGCTTAATGTCACACTTTCTCTGTAAAAGAGTCTTGGTTACATTTCTGGTATTTTCAGGCACAGATAGAAAGCCCTCCTCTCAGGGTTCCTGAGAAGCCATGCCCATTCAATGTAGGATAGGAAACACTGAGTTGGGTAGATCAATGATCAAATAAGGTAGGTTTGTATATCTGCTTTTCATCAGAGATATCAGTAAATAGGGCAATTATAGATTCATTGTCGTTGAGTGACAAATAACTGCACTTCGTTCACACATAGGACATGGTCAATATCTGTAACTGAAGAAAGACAGCCAAATGAGTGAACAAAATGCAGTTATGCTCCATTTCTTCTCTGTTCTTCATGTAGCTTGTCTCTGCTATCCGAGTCAGCTACATTAGTGCTTCTTAACCCACCAGATTTCTTGGACTTCTCAGTCCTCCAAACCCTAACAAGTGACTTTGCTGACTGGGGTTTCTGGAAGATGAAGTGCAAAACATCTAGAAGAATAAAGATTGAGAACCACTGATCTAGAACACTTCTGGTTGAACCTTATTTTAAGCAGTCACTATAGGTTGTTGCCTTCAATTTGTAAATGTAGTGTTTTTCCCCACAGTCTATTCCATCTTTTTCCCCTTGATCAAAGAACATTTGTTTAAAGAGGAAAAGCTGCATGGTGTTTTTCAATCTGTGGCTCCAAGTATTATCCATCTGAAAGCACCCTATCAGCTCTATCGTCCCATATGGATAGCAAAAAACAGCCATGTTATAATGTTGACAGCTTCTGCTATTTTCATCTTGTTGCTTTGATTGCTTCTGGCTCCTTCCTTAGGGTATGTTATTGCTTATAATGAGAGAGCTTTTGAAATGAACCAGTCTCACACTGGGCAATTGGAGCTTGTGAATTGAATTGCTGAAATTATCCCAGCAGCTGTGAGCCAACTTGTGATAGTTTGGGCGAGATTCCTGCTCATGGATGGTTCCTTTCAATTCTTTGCATCAAGTAAGTTTTTAGCCTTGTCCATCATCTAAGTTATAGGCATATGATGACTAGCAGGTTTTTCTAAAATGAATATAGCTCCTCTCTATGTGTTGATGTTACTGTAGGCACATGGAAGCCAGCAGTTCCCAAGTATTTATTACAGAATGAAGAATAGACTAATTCAGTTTGTGGTGATAGCAGAACCTGCATTTATGGTTGTGCTAAACCAGGCTTAGCTGAAGGGGGAAGAAAAAGCAAGGAGAGAATAATTAAGGGGTGGAGTGTTCATTAAGAAAAATAAAATTCAATACCACTGGCACAACAGACAGATTACAAAATATCACAACTGCTTGTGCAATATTAGTTGTGCAGGCAGAAATCCCCAACGGGATTCCAGTCTGTATACAGAAGCATAACTAGGGTAGGATAACCAGAAAGGAGAGGGCGCAAACATTTGTTGCCAAACATTTCTGTGCAGGTCGCTTCTATGCATGCGTAGAAGGCTTTTACGCATGCGTAGAACGGACCTGCGCAGAAACATTCTGTGCAGGTCCTGTAATCTCCAGAGCCGCGCTTGACAGGTATGATTTCTAGCAGTAAGACTTTGTTCTGTACTTCAATATTTCTACATAAGACTTGTGAAAAGTTTGCAGTGCTCATGCAAATGACAATATGGCATACAGAATACTAGAGGTAGAAGCTAAATAGAAAGCTGTAGAAATGAGTGACGCTGCCATGTGTTTGCAGGAAGAGGAAATGTATTTTCCAAAAATTGTTACATTTAAATCTCCCCATCACTACCACCCAATCTGGGGGGGGGGGGGAATATCTTATTTAAACAGCTGCTGCCTTGATGAGCCGCTCTGAGACCTTTCATGCAAGATCAACTGAAGAGTAAGTGCATCATTGTTTAACTTCTCCCGCCCAGATGGCTGGATCCGAGTTTTCTCTAACTAAGCTCACAAGTGATGGACAGGATTGACAAGAGCATTATCACAGCATAATCAGACAAAATGAAAAGGGAAACCTTCCATTTCTCTCTTCAGATAAAGCTTGCTGGCCAAATTCGATAGCGTCAGGATAATACATGCTTCTTTTTTTGTGTTTATCAATGAGACTTGTTTGTCAATGAAATATAAGGATTCTTGAGCCATGAAAGTTATACCTACAAATGCCAACTGGATTCGGAGAGCTGAAAATGATGAAGACAAATCTTCTGACATATGTTTCTGAACAAGAAGCAATTGGGGGCAACACCGCTTTCTAGGTGCACAAGCCAGTGTCCTGTTTGGAAAATGGGAGCACAAAGGCAACTGAACAAGGGAGTTGGACTCGATGGCCTAAAAGGACCATTCCAACTCAGTTATTCTATTATTCTAAATCACACTTATGGGACTTATAGTCCAAAACCTCTGAAAAGCATCAGATTGCCAATCACTGATCTAACTTTGCTATATTTCATGTACTGTACCATACTGACACTAGCAATGTAGGCATCCAGTATTGTCTTGACTTCTCTACTGATTAGTACGGTACTTTGAGTGGGTCTTAGAGACAACGATAATTGAATTAATTTCATACAATTCAGATTTTCCACCTGGCTCCCATTTTTCCTCCATAGCTTGGAAAGGAGAGGGACGATCCCAGAATCCATAAGCTAGGATGGCCGCCGGCTCTGTTGTCTGGAGGGCTGAAGTTCCCCAAAAGCAACAGTTCCAAGACCTTACCTTTTCTAGCATCTTTGGGATTCGCACATAGCAAAACAGGTTCTCTGTACAGAGTTTTGTATATCTGTCTGGACCGCTTTTGGGCTACTTCGGTGCTAACCTTCTGATTTGTGGTAATACCTCTATCATGTGTCACAAGAGATTAGATGCCAAATACCACTAAGAAATTGGATGGAATCCTAGTTGTTGGTCTAGAACAGTGTTTCCCAAGCTTTGTTATTTGGACTTCAATTCATACCTGTCAAGTAACACGTATTGGCCGGGATTTCCCATAATTCTGCGCCACTTTTTCTACTTTCCCACCCGGACCTGCCGCCATCCCGTAATTTGAAGTAGTTACTACACATCCCCTTCTGCGCATGCGCAGAAGGGTTCTGAGCAGAAGGGGACATGCAGGTCCCGTATTGTCTGGAGCCGCGCTTGACAGGTATGCTTCAATTCCCAGAAGCCTATGTCAATTCCCCCAAAGCACTGATCAGCCAATGTACTGACCTAGGCTTCTGGGAATTGAAGGCCCCATGTAGAGCATGGGCCCCACGTTGGGAACCACTGGTTTAGAGTCAGATAAAGTGTTGCAGATATAAATCTGCCCCTGGGAGTTGGAAAAAGAGTACTCAGGTAGCAATTTAACCAAGGCATGCAGGCCAATAACTTGATTGCTGATTGTAAGCCAAACGAACCACAATACACCTATTAATACCAGTCTGCTCTACATGACTAATTCTTGTAACCTTTATGCTGTTGCCGTGCACTCCAGTTGGTAGCAGCATCTCTCTTGAACATCCACAACTACGCTACACCCACGCTGTGGCTTGGAGGTGCCTAATAAAATATTAAGAGAACACACAATCTTGGTAAAACTTTTACATTTCTTTGCCTATTTCACCTCATCTTTTCCAAGCAATTAAAATTGCATCTTATCAGGGAAGAATTTCTGGAACAGGGCCAGGCTTCTGCCTGCATACCAACAGCTCGTTCCTCTGTGTCTACAAGACTAGTTTCAAGGCAATGTGGATGTTTCTAAGCTTTTTTATTTAAAAAAAAGTGTTCTGCAATTAACACAGTGAGGCCAGCTGTTCATTAAAAAGATTCAGATAAGACTCACAACTAATAATAGTCAGTTGTTGTTTTTCTAATCCTGGCCATAATCAAGTGCTGTTGAAAGTTCAGGAGAACAGAAGTCAGTCCTGAACTAAACGAAAGCCTGTTTTTGTGATTCCTGCTTTCATAATATCATGTTTATACATGGAAGGGTACCCAGTGTGGTATGATGGATAGAGTTATGGTACTCAGAAGGCCTGGGTTAAATTTTGGAGTCTTTACCATTTTTTATTAACTGGCTCTTGTGAGTATATATTATTATAACGATAACATACTTGTACTGTATCAGTTTCATACCTGCCAACCTTCCTGGATTGGCCAGGATTTCCCGATTTTCGGCACCGATTTGCACCATTTCCGCCCGCAGCTACCAAACCCCCGGAATTGGCAGGGGGGGAGAGTACTGCGCATCCCTTCTGTGCAAGTCACGTTCTACGCATGCGTAGAAGGCTTTTACCCTTCTACGCTTGCGTAGAACGCGACTTGCGCAGATCCGTTGTGCGCAGGTCCCAGATTGTCCAGAGCAGCGGTTGACAGGTATGATCAGTTTAAACATCTTGTGATCTAACGCTCGAAATAACCAATTTTAAAAACACTCCTACATAGAATAGCAAAAGTGTTGTTGTCCATGATGGCATCCAAAGTCTTGCTATTATACCTATATGATCAAAAAGGTGTAAGAGGTTTGTGTAGCTAATAGAAACCTGCAATTCTTATTTGTCCTACAATGCATGAGTCTCTAGGGGCCTATTCTGCAGGGGGGAAGTCTCTTTTCCTACTGGAAGTTGGAAGTTAATGTATGGCCAAATACTTATCAAGGCAGGAATATAAGAGTGAAATGATGCTGACTTGACCTGATAATGGCATTAGGCCAGCAATATATGTTTCCCGGGCAAAAAGCTAAAGTGATGGAAGGAATGCACATAAATCCTGTTATTTTTTAATGGGATTTTAGAGCTTACCTCCCAGCCAACACTCTTGAATGTACCCTGTGGCCTCCTTGGTCATATTGAATTTTCAGCACTTTGAGAACAGTAATGCTGTTTCAGCAATTTCTAAGGATCATCATTTTATCCAGTTTTTTTTTTAAAAAAACTTCCTTGTATGGCTCCACAATTAGCTCCCACTGAAAGCATGAGGACACATCCTACTGATTTCAATGGGAAATAAGTGCAAGTGCCTTTGTTTGAACGGATTTAACCTTATATCTCTGGAGACACTGCATAAAAACAAAAATATAAGATTTAAATTTAAAATACTATATAGCATTTACATTAAGAGTCTGAATTAGGCAGTTCTTGCCCCAAATCAGACAACATTGTGTTGTGTTGAGGTCCTCAAATGTACATTGAGCATAGGGATGCCATATGCTCTGGTTTTCCGGGATTTTCCTGGATTCAAGCTGTCCCGGCCGGTTTAAGCAAAATCATGTAAAAGTCCCGGATTTTATTCTGCTTGAAAGCAGCAAAGGCAAAACAGCACCCTGAGAAGCCCACTGGGGAGAGGAGACACTTGCAAGCGAGATAACTGAAAGAAAGGCATGGAGGCAGTGAAATAACTCTTTGCAATAATCCCTTAGCTCACCTTGAAGTTTGGAGACAAGGAGTCGTATTCAGCCCTTTTCCTCGAAAGCCGGGAGAGAGCAAGAAATACTCATATCTAAGAAGCCAAACCACCATACACAAAAGGTTAATTGCATATGGTTGGTATTCCCTGTCTGCCCTGGACAGGAATTCTGAGGGGTCTTAGAGCCACGGTCTCCCTGACAGCCCCGTACAGTACACGCACAGTTTAAAGAATGCAATGGCTGTCCCGGTTTGGCGGGAGAGAATTATGGCAACCCTAATTGAGCAAGACACAAGGGGCAGATGTCCATTTGTGTGGTTGTCTCTAGCTCCAACAGCACTCCTTTCCATGCGATTCACAACTTTCTAGCCCCCTGTATATTACGAAGATTCACCAAAAGGTGCCTTCATTTTGGCAGTTAAATATGTGACCTAGACATGAAAGAAGAAGAATCAACTTTTGTACACTTGGTCATTTAATGCCAACAAATACACCAGAGGTATGTGGTCTCTCTGACAATACACCTTTAATGTCATCATTATATTCCAGAAAGCTTATATAGACCAAGTTGGACTGTGTGTAATAATAAAATAATGACAACCATTTTTTTGTAAATTAAAAATAGAAGTCAAAAAGACAGACAGAGAACACCCTAACCTTTCTTATTTCCAGATGAATCATTCCAATCATTGCCAGTCAAGAGGCATTATGCTGTTATTCCACCTTGACAGATTTTGGCATGAAGCAAGTGGCGTTTCTAGCATTTAACACCCCAGTGTGTTTAGCTTTTGATTGATCAGTCTTAATCTGTTGTGACTGGCATCTGATTAGTGTGACACTTGATTAATTTGTACTGGTTCCATTCTTATAAGTCTGTGTGGGAGAAATTCTCAAGCGAAGATGATCTGGATTCCCTGAATCCAAGCTGGGAAGAAGCTGATAGCTACCACAGATCCAAGATCCCAACATAAGAACATAAGAACATAAGAACAGCCTTGCTGGAACAGGCCACAGCCCATCCAGTCCAGCATTCTGTCTCACA
The DNA here is from genome assembly GCA_035047345.1 of Bradypodion ventrale. Lineage (NCBI taxonomy): Eukaryota > Metazoa > Chordata > Lepidosauria > Squamata > Chamaeleonidae > Bradypodion > Bradypodion ventrale. The sequence goes on along the minus strand of JAWDJE010000005.1, from coordinate 11,086,919 downwards.
TCTGATCCCATCGTTGGAAGCAACTCTACAACAGAGATGGAGGGGGATTCTGGACTCGCTCCCAGTCCATGAGAATTCCACAGACTGAAGGCAGGAGGACACTTGGGGACTTGGGGAAAGTACAGAGGAGGGCAACCAGAATGATTAGGGGACTGGAACACCTTCCTTACCATCTGAGGCTGCAACGGTTGGGCCTTTTCACTCTTGAACGACGGCGTCTAAGAGGTGACCTGATTGAAGTTTATAAAATCATGCACGGTGTGGACAAAGTAGATAAGGAAAAACTGTTTTCCTATCGCACAACACTAGAACTAGGGGACACTCCATGAAACTTTTGGGTACTAGTTCTCAAACAAATAAGAGAAAGTACTTTTTCACCCAGAGGATTACTGGTCTATGGAACTCCCTGCCAGAAGAAGTGGTGACAGCTGTCAGTCTTCACAGCTTTAAGAAAGGATTAGACAAGTTCATGGAGGACAAGGCTATCAATGGCTATAATTATGGCTACCTAAGGACAACCTCCGGGTTGGAGAGATAGGCAGGATATCTCTCAATGCCATTTCCAGGGAATCCTAAACAGGTGAAGGCATCTCCTTGGGAATACCCTGAAGGAAATGGTGAGCCACTGTGTGAGACAGAATGCTGGACTGGATGGGCTGTGGCCTGTTCCAGCAAGGCTGTTCTTATGTTCTTATGTTCTTATGACTTTTAGGGGAAATGTTGTTTTGCAAGGAAAGGCTCCTCGTATGAAAAAGCTTCCTCACAGGTAGGAGATCTCGAGGGAAGGCTGTTCTAAGAAGACCATCCGTGCAAATCATGCAGCTCAGATACTATCTACAGGGGCATTTGGCCTACTGTATGGGGTAGATTGGTCCAATTGCATATGCAGTAAAGGTAAAAGTCACCCTTGCTCAAAAGCCAGTTGTATCCAACTCTAGGGTTCAGTGCTCATCTCTGCTTATAGCTAAAGAGCCAGCACTGTCTGCATTTTTGCAGACATTTCCGTGGACATGTGGCAGGCATGCCTAGACACTGAAGTGCACAAAATGCTGTTTACCTTCCCACTGAAGTGGTACTTATTTATCTACATGCAATTTTTTGCTTTCGAACTGCTGGGTTGGCAGCAGCTGGGACAGAGACAGGAGCTCATTCCATCTTGCAGTACTTGGGTTTTGAACTGCTGACCTTTCGCCTCCCAGTTAGCATCTTAACCACTTGAGCCAATGCAGTCCCTGCATAAAGTGTACAGTGGAACCTCGGTTAACAAATGGCTCGGTTAACATAAAAATTACATAACAAAAGGAAACCCATAGAAAATAGTGGCTCGGTTTATGGGTTTTTCCGGAACTGATTTTATTATTATTATTATTATTATTATTATTATTATTATTATTATTATTATTATTATTATTATTATTATTATTATTATTATTATTATATTTCAACTTGAATGCCTTCAATGCATTCCTATGGTATGCCACATTTCAGTTAATGTATTTTGGTTTTCAATGCATTCCTATGGAAAATTTGGTTAAAGTAATTTTTGCTGTAAGAAACGTCCCAGAGAATGCATTAATTACATTAACTGAGGTTCCACTGTATATAGGTTGCCCCTCATAACCACCTATTCAGCTTTTCCTTTCAGCTGCATTGTCTTCTTGGCTCATATTCAAGAGACTGGGCTTTCTGGGAATTGTAATCCATCAATTTCACTGATTAGAAACCTGCCTCCATTTGGGTTGAAGGACATACGTTATCAACACACCTACGTGCTTTCAGATGTCCAATTTAATAATGGCCAAGATTTCTCCACTTAGTTGGTGAGAACCTTAAAGGACATACCGGTGAGCAAAAAGCTAGTGAGCACAGATGTCTTGTTTGTTTAAAAATATAAGCAGAACACGTTTGACAGCAGACTCTTAAATCAGAGGACATAACAGACGCTAGGTTTCCAAGGACAACGGCACTCCAAGCATGCTTAAAAGTTTAGCCCAGGAGTTCTCAACCTTTTAAAGCTGGGGGCTGGGTCATGCTCCCTCATACAGCTTCAGGGGCTGGATGGCCATTTTGCCCTTCCTCCACCACATGGCACTTCCTGGTATAGTGGAGGCTGTGGAACAGCCACATGAAATGGTGCCGCGGGCCACAGGTTGAGAATCCTTGGTTTAGCTAAATTGCAGCTAAAATGTACCTGCCTCTATAATTCCTTAATTCACCATGCTTCCTTTTTTTGTGCTTCTATCCATTAGAGCAGGTTTCATACCTGTCAAGGATTTGAAAATAAGGGAAATTTTGGGCCACATCCCCTCCTCCCCACAATCCAGGCACATCCAAGAGCCTAGAGGAGGAAGAGCCACCAGAGCCAGGAAGGAGGTAAATCCAGTAATACCTCATACAAAGTCCGCTTCATACAACATCGGATTCATACAACATCACATAATTCCTTGAAAAAAATTGCCTCATACAACGTCGTGCGACTTTGTATGAGGCATTGGGGTTTTTCCCAGGTTGCATTGTGCCTGGGCAGTATAAAAGGCAGGACACATACATGCGTGCATTGCTCTTGTGGGTTTTGCATGAGGCGAAGAGTGTTTATGAGTGGTTTTGAGAGCGATTTTGGATTTTTTTGAATTTTTTCATCAGAATTTTTAGAAGCATCCCTGGGATTTTTGCAGCATTCTTCGCGTTCTTGGACAATTAGGGTTGTTTGACATGTTTTTGTAATGTTTTTAGCCTTTAGACAATGTTTTCTTAAAGTTCTGTCAGTTTCCTGTCTGTTTCCTTGACTTTGCCCTGAAGTCTGTGCTGTTACAGTACAATGTATCTCTATGGAAACGACGTTGTATGAGGCATCGCGGCAAGGATTTGGACGTTGTATGAGGCATTGCGGCTAGGATTTTGCATGCCTCACACAAAGTCCAAATCCGTATAAAGTCCAAACTTGTGGAACCAAGTTTGGACGTTGTATGAGGTATCACTGTACTGTAATTTTAAACCCCCTTCCCCATTCGCTCCCACATCATTTCATAATATGGTGATTTTTATGGAACTGTTTTTTACACTTATATCAGTTAATTGTCTACTGTCTTAGCCTTGTGTACCTTAGTTTCATTTTTTAAAAAAAAAATCTGTGTTTAAGACAGGACCACTGAAATATCCTCTTTATGTTGTATGCAAACATACTTGAAGCCGATTGGCTCATTGTCTCTTCTCTCTCCTGGGAAAGAGGGTGTTAAAGGGAAGAGACAAAATCTTAAACACAGATTTTTAAAAAATGAAATTGAGTTACACAAGGCGAAGACAGTAGACAATTAACTGATATAAGTGTAAAAACAGTTCCATAAAAAATCACCATACTGTATTATGAAATGATGTGGGAGTGAATGGGGAAAGGGGTTTAAAATTACAGTATTTATCTCTTCCACTGCAGCTGAGGCTTGCCTGTGGGGCTGGCTTGCTGTATTGTTTCCTGTGAGGGGCAGCAGTGGTGCTAGGGGGAATGCCTAGGGGGTGCTTCCTCCTCTCCCCTCCCCCCGGGGAGTCCAACACTCCTCCTCCCTGGCTCTGTTATGAGGAACATACCCCATGACACCTTGGTTTTATAAAAATAAAAATATATAAATATATAAATAATAATACAATAATAATACAGGAGATTTATGGGAAAATACGGGTGGCAGGAACGAGGGGTAAAATACTGTAATTTCCTGGCCAAAACGGGATACTTGATAGCTATGGCAGGGGTTCTCAAGCTTTTTAAGCTGGGGGCAGAATCACGCCCCCTCAGACTGTTTGCAGGTTTGACTGCTGTTTTCCCCACCACTGCAGCAGCGGTAGCATGACCACCCCAAGACCCCACCCACTGCCAACACTCCCCCCACTCCGCTGGCACTGCCAGCACTCCCTCCACCGCCAGCACTCCCCTCACTCCACCGCCACCACCGCTTCTATGCTTACTGTCCTGCCATGGGTGAAAGACATGGGCGGCTGCAGGTTTCTGCCAATTCCACTTCTGCTACCTCAATCCTTGTCTCCTCCGCTTGGCTTGGTGTGTTCCTAACGCCACTCTGTAGCAGGGCGGATGTTGTAAGCATAAAACATCCACTCTGCTATGGAGCGGCATTAGGGACATGCCAGGCCAAGCGGAGGAGACAAGAATGATGGCGGTGGCAGCGGCCGGAGCTAGGGTGCTGGATGGATGGAATGGTGCCACAGGCCAGATCTGGCCCACAGGCCATAGGTTGAAAACCCCTGCATTAGAGGTTGGATGTCACCACAGCTATTCTGACATTAGATGTGGCAATGCCAAATGACGGTGTATCCCAACTGTAACAAGAATACTGTCATTAATTCCAAACATCCAGGAGTCTTAAAATGGTCTTTAATTAAGTCCTTAAACAATTTTAATCACTAGGGCTGTGGTGGCTCAGTGGTTAAGAAGCTCGCCTTGTTAGCTGGAAGGCTGGGAAGTCAGCAGTTCGAGACCTGGGTACTACATGACAGGTTGAGCGCTCGTCTCTGTCCCAGCTCATGGGGACATGAAAGGAGCCTCATATGGGTGTTCCCTGAGCGGAGTTTCTCCAGCAAAAATCCTTTCAACCCATAATAATTTCTGACACAAAATTATTATTATCACTAGGGAATGGATCCATACACATGAATCAACTGGTTGTTATCAAGAACCAAACTCAGAATGATCATTTAACTTCATAAACTCGATGATCAAAAGTACAGCTGAAAACAAATTTTTATTTTGCAAATCTTGACCACTTGACAGGGGCGTGTTTTTTTTTGTTGTTTTTGTGTTTTTTTTGGGGGGAGTAGCTCAGTATATCCTCATTTAAGCAGAGAATTCAAGATACAAGGCAGACTACTCTTCCTAAAGCAATTTAAAGACTCAGTCCAGACTTCCATTCTAAGTGTGACGGAAGTAGTTTGAACATCTTTTTTTTAAATGGTAAAATATTCTGCAACTAATTCTACCACAAAATGTCGATTTGCCTTTATCCTTAGGATTTTGTTTTCTTGAAATAACATTTGTTTACAAAATTATAAAAGCTTGTGGACTCCAAAATGCTCTTATCTGGGGGGGGGGGGGGGAAGGTACCTTAAAGCCCATGGCTTACATACACTTGCTGACAGACAGTTCCAATTAAAGTCCTCTCTATAACTCTTTGTCTGGAAACAACAAAACAACAACACCCTGTTTATAGCTAACATTTCATTCAAACTTAATGGCTGCATTTGTGTGTGTGTGTGTGGGGGGGGGGGAGAGACACACCATTGAACAAATGAACAAAACTGTATGGACTTTGTTTAGTTTTCTTTTGCAATGCTACTACATGCATTTTGAATTTCCAAACCGAAATGTATTGATTTAAGGAAGCGTAATCTCTTTTACAAGAATTAGACTAATGCAGCTTAAACCCAAGCATGTCAATTTATTTTAGTTAGCTCAGAGTTGTACAAAATTCTTTAATACCGAAAGGTCATTTATGTGTATGATGATGGATGAGCATAAACCTCCGAGATTGAACAACGGTGCCAAATCTTTAGACATGTGTTCTTGAGGAAGTCCTAATTATTTTGCAATTACCTGCTCAATCATGAATTAAGAGATTCTTCTTTGGCATTTTCCTGGAATCAATTCTTCCATTCACTTGGAAGAATGCTATTTTAATAACCATTTCTGGCCACATTTCAGCTGCTCTTCAAATTAAATAAACAAATTTACCTTGGAAATGATTAATGGCTCTCCATGTTCCAGTCCGCCTTTCAAAGTAAATCCCCATGGAGCTCCTCCATGTAGCCAAGCCACCAAATAAATGTACCTTCCTTTATGGGTTAGGGTGGCCTTTGAAGAAGAAATAATGCTTCTGTTTATATTGTCCAACATCCTCATCTTTGTCTTCCTCTGTAGCTAAAAGCAAAAACTGAAAAGGTCTGGGAACAAGACAGCTGAAGATTAAACTCCTCCACATCCATGATGAATTGTCTCATAGTCTGCAATATCATAGGTAGCTAGGATTGCCAGCAAAGCTTGTTTTCCTTTCAACCTGAAGTCCAGAACGCTGTCCTGAAAAGCTCCTCGAAAACAGAATTTTTTCGGTGCATCATCTCTATCTCACAGCCTCTAACTTTCTGATGCTGTTTCAGTGCGCTGCATTTCTTGCTTGGCAAAACCTCTCTCCTGTTACACACTCGCCTTTATTTACTTCGTGACTCTTTCATTTTAACATTTCCACCACTTTTGGCTTTTTCCACATAAACAGGTCAAAAAAAGAAGAGAGGGGAAAAAAAAAAGAAATGAAACATTTTTTAAAACTTGGAGAACAAGCTCCCCAAATGAATCCCAGCACTTAATTTTTGATTGATTATCAGCCCTTTCTTCTCTTCTGTCAGCAATTTACCATTACAATAGCCGTTTTTTCCTCAGTTCATTGCATCTGAATAATGAAAGCATCTTCTCCCAGCTCTCAACCCGCTTTCCTGCTAACTTCACAATTTTGTGACTGGTTAAAAGTGGCAAAGACAGAAGTGAGGGACAGAAAGCCTGGGCCTTAAAAACTTTTTTCATTCTCTCTTGGAACGTGAAATAGTTTCCCAGTTGGATTTATAAAAGGAGAAAGAGAGCATGCCAGGAAAACAGGAAAAGCAGGTGAAATTAATCCCTTGAAAAAATGTTAAGGAGATAGCTTAGTTCTTTCCCACTGCACTCACTGCCTGTGTTGTTATGAGCATTCAGCTGAGGCAGTGAGAGAAGACAACTCCTTGTTTACTGACACCATGCTGAGCATTACATGATTACCACATAACCAAGATGGCCATATTTATTTATACTCCAGGTTCTGCCTTCAAAGGAGGACAAAATCTGCCACTGATTATTTGTTTTCAGTGGGATTATACGATACTGCAGGACGGAATGAGCTCCCGTCTTTGTCCCAGCTCCTGCCAACCTACCAGTTCAAAAGCAAGAAATTGCAAGTAGATAAATAGGGACCACTTCGGTGGGAAGGTAACAGTGTTCCGTGCGCTCCGGTGTCTAGTCATGCCTGCCACATGACCACGGAAATGTCTGCAGAAGCAGATAGCGCCGGCTCTTCGTCTTAGAAACAGATGAGCACTGCACCCTAGAGTCGGATACGACTGGCTTTCGAGCAAGGGAAACCTTTACCTTTACCTTAGAATATGCATTCTATGTATTTGCTTGTTTAATTTATACCTCCACTTGCCCCTAATTCATAAGCCAAAGGAGGCTTACGAAATGACAGGCTCTAGGAGGAAATGACAAATGCATAACCTGAAACCTTACCAATGAAATTAAACACGTAACAACATCAGCAACAACCTAACTTTTAAGAAAACCCCACAACTTTACTAGGACGTTACCTTAACAGGACTGCAGTGGCTTAGCGATTAAGATGCTGAACTTGATGACTGGAAGGTCAGCAGGTCAACAGCTTGAGACCCAAGTGCTGCACGACAGAGTGAGCTCCCTGTCTCTGCCCCAGGCTCTGCCAACCTAGCAGCTCAAAAGCAAGAAATCGCAAGTAAATAAATAGGTACTACTTCGGTGGGAAGGTAAACAGCATTCCATGCACTCCAGTGTCTAGTCATGCATGCCACATGTCCACAGAAAATGTCTGCAGACACAGGCAGCACTGGCTCTTTGGCTATAAACAGAGATGAGCACTGTTGTGTATTGAGGCACTATTGCAAGTTGCGCGGGTAGCGCCTTGCAAGGAAGAAAATGGCCGTTTCCCGCCATCCAAATTAGGAGCCAAAAAGGGAGCGGAATCCCCGTTCCAGGGCGCGCTCATTATGCTAATCCTACCCCTGTGATTGGTTACAGTTTTGGATCCTGTTCCTCATTGGTTAATTACATACATACCCTGTTATGATTGGTTAGTTACAGTTATCCGGCGGGTCGCTACTTTGTATCATGTAGGATTGGGGCCGTGAAGCGGCCCTTGGGGTCCCGGAGGAGACTGGTCAAAGGAACGACACGAGGCAAGCTGGAGCGAAGACCAGTGATTTATTGAGGGAAAATCATCAGTATATATTATGTTCAAGGCTGCGTATGGTAGAATGGTCATCTGACAGAAAATCACATCACCCATTTACCCGGGTTAATTGAGAACCTCTCTTGGGGAAGTTAATTAACTAAGGCAAACACTGACAGAGGGAAACCATTGTCTGAGGCTTACGCCAGAGTAAATATGGCTTCTATTTGCACCAAGGATTAGGCTCTTCTGTGAGTCAGTAATTGCCTAATAGGTAACGGAGGTTAGTGATCTGCTTCTCTCAGCAGGATCGCTGGTCAGGTCAGATTGTGGGTGAATCAACCCTTATTATTAATCCACCCCCCTTAATTTCTGTGTCCGCAGAGCCCACGGGCCAGGAGCGTTCTCCCCGAAGTGGCCTCTGTGCGGGCCGTTCCATGCCACTGGGGCATGGGGAATCCACATCTCCCCTTTTCGTTTTACTTAAGAACCTGACCGGCGACTCTGCGCAGGAGGGGCATCAGCTGATGAGCGGGAATGGCGCTTCGGGGTTCCCTCCATGGGGGACATCTCGGTAGCAGTGAGGGAATGCATTGCATGAAACAGCATCCTGCTATGCCTAGCACTATCACTCCCACAATCATTTGGAGCGTCGTCTGGAGCCACCCCATGGGAACCACGACCACAAGGAATCCCACCACCCCCATGAAGAATCCTCCTTGAAGTTCTTAACTAGGGTGTGGAGGTCCGTGAGCTGGCTCTGTATTTTGTGGGTATTGTCTGTGAGATTAAGGCAACACATGCCATGGACAGACTCGCAACCCAAATGATGTAACCACAGGGGGTAATCAATAGCTGCTTGATTATCCAGTATGGCATGGCGAAGCTCTGTCTGCTCCTGGTTGAGCAGCGCTATTGCCGAGGAGGTGTGGTTAATGGCTCTTGCAAAAGTGTAAGCCAATTGACCAATTCATTCTCCGAGCGTTGCCTATTGCTAAGCCTGACACGCTGAATATACTGACTGCAGCCTGGTTTTTCAGAGCTGTGGGTCTGAATCCAGACTGCTTTCTGTAGCAAGGCAAGATAATGAAATGTGTCATTGATCTCTTACTGTGACCTGGGGTGATTCTGAGCTATCTCTGCAGCTTCTGGCATTGTGCAAATGTCTTTTCTAACACCTATGGGGAGGTGTGAAGATAAACTGGGGATTACCGGCTACCGGGTGCTCAATCTTTCCAAGCAATGGGCCGGTGCAAACATGGGCCGGTCTGGCTTCCTTTGGTGGAAGCTGGCCGTTATTAACAATATACAGAAATTCAAGTGTCCCTTGCAAATCCCAACTGGAGCATTGTACAAGGCATGAATAAATAAAGAGCAACTACAGGTAGCAATCAGCTTCTTGAGGATGAGGCTTCCCTTCTTGGTGGGGTTTCATGTGTAACTTGACTTTGGAAAAGTCTTGTTTTGGGGAAAAGCATGGTCCTTAGAAGTAGCACTGAGTATGCAAAATGTTCATAGAAATGTCTTTGGAGATGTAAGTCATAAAGGAAGACGGACAGCCAATGACATCCAAGACAGTGACTGGCAGTGACTTTGCAATCTGATTCTGGCCTCTGGGACCTGCATGGGGAAGAGACTTGTTTGGGAGATGAAAATTCTGAAAGAGTTAGTTGGTTTTTGCACTTATAGGATAGCAATTGCTGTGCAACTATGGGATGTTGTTCCCCCCCTTTCTGTTTGTTTGTCAATGTAGGACTTAAGCGTCCGATAGACCCGTTCCACAATCGCTTGCCCCTGCGGATTGTAAGGAACGCCAAAAGTGTGCTTAATATCCCAGGTGGCCCTGAGGGTGGCCAGCTGCCTGGAGCTATAAACTGGGGCGTCATCGGACTTTGTGTGCCGAGGTTCGCCCTTGGCGGTGGGAAAGGAGATGCTGCTCCACATGGGGAGCCGTTTCTCCCTTCTGTGCTGTTACCCAAACAAACTGTGGGAAGGTATTAATGCAAACGTGCATGTACTGCCATTTGCCAAAATGTGGGGATGTGTGACGTCCATTTGCCACACCTGGATGGCCTCTGTCCCTCGTGGGTTGACCCCCCACGAGGACCCTCCCCCCCGGTGCCCCTGCACGATGCAGACAGGAACGGACTATGCCTTGGGCTTGGGAAAGTGGCAGGTTGAACTGCCTTGCGAGCGCCTTGGCATTTTGGTGAAAGAATGCATGACTCTGAATTGGAGTAGTGAAAACACCTAACACTGAACGTTGCTGAATTTCCTTTGCAGCCGCATCCGCTCTGCTATTGCCCGCGGAAATCGGACCCGGTGGGTCTTGGTGACTTCGGATGTGGGCAATATAGAGCGCTTCCGTGCGGTTTCGCAAATGAAATTGAGCTGTGAGGAACAAACTCAGCAGATTCTTGTCTATCGCGGGAGTGATGTATGCTCCCGGTAGACTGTGAAGCTAATTCCTAGGAAACTGGCTGTCAGCAATTATGTTGGAGCGTTCTTTGGCAAAGGTGCGCAAAGCGAGGTTCACGGCTGCCAACTCTGCCCGCTTGCGGAAGAGTCAGGAGCGTGCACCAAGCTTGGTCCTCTTGCCAAGGAAGAACCTAATATGTGCGACCCCCATAAGTGAAAACTGTCCTAGCCCCCCGAAGAGGAACCAGTGACATTAATTCACACAAGGTGACTGTCTGCGTTTGAAGCGAGACGAGTCTGGGGTCTTATGGCAAACCTTGGCGCATGAAGCGCCAGGCTTCCCTTGGGTAAATTTCTCAAGAAGGCCCCCCTGCACACATCCGCCCATGGTGTGCGTGCACACGTTTAGAAGAGTGCCAGATGGTGGCTTAGCCTTTTGCCTGTGCTTAGAATAGCAGCCAAAAGGGAAGGGGCGGCCTAAAAATGCCTGTATCTGATTGAAAGGTGTGACCTGACTGCACTCTTAAAATGGTCCTAGGCAGTCCTGGCTAATGGGTGGCACTCTGCACATGCTCAGGAGCTCAGGGACTAATCCTTCCTCTGTGCTCTGGAGTTTGCGAAATGTGTCTGCTCACTAGAGAGGGTGCTGTGGGCCAGGTGCCATACTTAAAATGACCTACTAAGAATTATTAAAAACAAGCCAACTATGACGTGCCAGCTGTAAGGAAATAATACACAAAAAATGAAAAGACACACAAGTTAAACATTTCCAGCAGGGAGTTCCACTGGCGAAAGGAGGAAAGAGGAAAGACAAGTCAGAAGTTAGCACAATGAGAATGCAACAACTCTTATCATAATGAAATCAGATTAGGTCAGGTAACTAAGACAACCGGGTCCTCCTGTTAAGAAATCCCTATCAGTAATTAACTCTGGAGCCTGTGAAAGGAAGGCTGTAGAAATAAATAAATTGGTTAAGGCCTGGAGAGGAATTTTGTTCCTGTAAAAAAGGTAAGCATTTTCTGAATATACAGAGCGCAAGAATGTTTGCGTGCTTTTTCCTGTGAAAGGGGTACAATGAGTGAGTTACTTTGCACAGATTAAAGTCAAAATACCAGAACAGTATCTTTCTTAAGAGAATGAAGGAGAGTTAGAACGATTCTCAACCCGCGGCCAGATGTGGGCAAGTGGGCCAGAAGCGGCCCACGTTGCTCTGCCACTACCCCCACCAAGCCAAGAAGGGCTGTGTGGCGAAGGAATGGCAGGATGACTGTCCGGACCCCCAGAGCTGCCTGAGGCCCCGGAACTTGGCCCCTGACTTTAAAAGGTTGAGAACCGAGGTTACAAGATGATAACACAGTACACACATGAAGACAATGCAATTCTCTCACTCCTAGTGAGATACGTGACTTCAAGACGCTAAGAGACATTCAAAAAACCTTAAAACACAGAGATGGGGGTTTGAGGAACACAGACGTAGGGAGGGGCCCTATAGCTTATGATCTAGTGAGGAAAACTCATAGAAGTGGTTTTTGTTTTCAGATCGCGCTTCTGAAAAGAAAAATCTGTTTTCCTGAGTGGCAAGGATTGCAAAACCGATTTCCAAGAGTGGCTTAATCCTTTGACAAAGAAAAGAGTCTCAAGGGAAGAAGGGGGAATCACCCTGCCCTATTGCAGGTTAGGATTCCCCCCCCCTCTCCCGCTTAAGCTGCTAAGCAGGCAAGGCAAAGGGTTTTGTTCATCATGCTTTCTCAAACTTTAAATAGTTTCTGCCCATGAGCAGAGTGCAAACTGTTTAACACATATTTCACAGTGACATTACCACGCAGTTACACACAAGGAACACTTTTTCAGTCATACTGTGGTCATAGAGACAAGGCTTTTGCAATCATACACAGTTCTTGCAGTCATACATTCAGTGGTGCACCACGCATACACACATCTATTTACGCATTCGCACATTCCTCCCCTGATCTGCAGTGTTCTATCCTACACATGAGGAGATGACTTATACACAGCTGGCTATTTACAACCATCTGGGTGCTTCTACTTAGGGGCAAGTTTCTCTGGGCTACTCCCAAGGTGAGACAAGTAGGTTCTGCCTGTGCCCTGGGGGAACTCAGGGTACTATTGCTGGGATGGTTCTTCTGGCATAGCCAGGGCGATGGCTGCCTCCTTTCTAGCCTGGGCCAGATGCATGCCAGCGTGGCCATTTGGCATTAAGACAACCTGTTGAGGATCCGCCTGGTCTAGATTGGCTTTCTCTTCTAAGGTGTCTCATTTTACCACACTGGAAGCAGGCGCCTTGGGGTTTTGGCACTGCTCTGCGCCTGAGTGTGGTAATGGGTCTGCCCTGGAGCCCTGCGTGGCCAGGGGCCATGCAGATTTCCGTGAGCAGTGGGCGCTGAGCAGCCCTGCCTGAACGTGTGTCTGCCTTCAGATAGGCTGAGCACAGCAGTTGGGCGCTAGCTAATTGTGCCACTGGCAATTTCCCCGTGAATGGATCTTCCTCACCCATGCGCTGAATGTTCTTAATTGGCAGGGGACTTTTAACTGTCGGAGAAGCGCCAGGGCCTCTCATGCCATGAATTCCTTCAGTGACGTCTGCAGCTGTCACTGGGGGAATGCTCCCTACACTGCCCTGCTCAAGCTGAAATGACGGATAGAGACTCCTTGGGGCTGATGGTTCTGACTGCGCTGGGGGTTTCTGGGTCTATATCCGGACTGGGTCATCCTCTACTGAGAGTTTCCTACATTTGCTCCATGTGCGAATTATGCCCTCTGGAGCTTTCGGGGGTTGCTGAATGCAGTCTCCTATCTGATCCCAAAGCTTAAGGGTTAACGTACCTACTTCTGGGTAAAGCAGGCAGTGTTCCCTTAGGTACGCCAAAAGTTTCGCTAGCTCTCTGCTGTGCAAACGTAACTGAAATACCCTGGCCAGGATTCTGAACTCTTCCTCACGAGTTCTTTGGCTAGCGGATGGACCTTGTCGCTGAGGACAAGTCCCCATATTACCTGCGTGGGTCCTCCGAAGTTTCCTCCTCGGGACGAGTCGACGCGTCTTTGGGCAAGGTAATAGGTTCTGGCGACGATTCTCTGGGTAGAGCACGGAGCGTGGACTGCTGCCACGGGCCCTCAGTGGCCTCTGCGCTGTCAGGGGTTCACAGCTGACCCTGAGCGGAACGCGTTTTTCCGTAACCTGCAAGCCGCCGCGAAAGTCGGGAGCAAGCTGTAGGATGCCTCTTCTGTAATGCCTCGCCGCTTGGGCCGTCTTCCCGATCGGCTGGCTTACCGACCGGGCTGCCGCGCTGTCCTCCGGGATGAGTGGACGCGGTTCGAGCGCAGAACCGGACCATGTGATCGCTTACTCTCGGGTAAGATCATGTCGCGGGTCACCAGATGTAGGATTGGGGCCGTGAAGCGGCCCTTGGGGTCCCGGAGGAGACTGGTCAAAGGAACGACACGAGGCAAGATGGAGCGAAGACCAGTGATTTATTGAGGGAAAATCATCAGTATATATTATGTTCAAGGCTGCGTATGGTAGAATGGTCATCTGACAGAAAATCACATCACCCATTTACCCGGGTTAATTGAGAACCTCTCTTGGGGAAGTTAATTAACTAAGGCAAACACTGACAGAGGGAAACCATTGTCTGAGGCTTACGCCAGAGTAAATATGGCTTCTATTTGCACCAAGGATTAGGCTCTTCTGTGAGTCAGTAATTGCCTAATAGGTAACGGAGGTTAGTGATCTGTTTCTCTCAGCAGGATCGCTGGTCAGGTCAGATTGTGGGTGAATCAACCCTTATTATTAATCCACCCCCCTTAATTTCTGTGCCCGCAGAGCCCACGGGCCAGGAGCGTTCTCCCCGAAGTGGCCTCTGCGTGGGCCGTTCCATGCCACTGGGGCATGGGGAATCCACAGTATCAAGGAGCCACCGCCAGGGAGACACTATATAAGCCCCACGGGTAAACAAGGGTGGGGCCGGACCGGATCTCCACTATGCTACTGCTCCTGGTGTAGCTAATCCTTGCCCCCTACACGGCAGATTCCGGAGCGACTGATTTCATGAGATTGTATAGCCATCTCTATGTCCGGAGCACCTTGTAAGCATAACCTAAAGACTGTTGAATAAATACTTGTTGGTGTTCTGTTCAGCATTGTCTGGACTGCTGCTTATAAGGGCCGGATATAACAAGCACTGAACCCTAGAGTCTGATAAAATCGTATGAATTGGAATATAAAATCGTATGAATTGGAATATCTAGGTGATTTGGAGTCCCCATTAGAAGCTCTGTGGGTAAGAGTACCAGGCCACAAGGATGGTCTAACATTAGGCATATACTATCGGCCTCCGACCCAAACTCTTGAGGGAGACTGGCAGCTGAAGAATGTTGTAAAGGAGGCATCCAAGAAGGGAAGCCTGGTTATGATGGGGGACTTCAATTACCCTCACATAGACTGGGTGAACTGTTGTTCAGCACATGATAAAGAGATAAAGTTCCTAGATATGCTAAATGATTGTTCCCTGGGACAGATGGTTGAAGACCCAACTAGAGGTACAAGAATCCTTGACTTGATCCTGAATAATACTCAGGATCTGGTGCAAGATGTTAATGTGACTGATCCAATAGGGAACAGTGACCACAACTCAATTATGTTTAACTTGATCATAGACCGCAAGTCACTGATAAAATCTAACACAGAGACCTTAAATTTTCAAAAAGGAAATTTCCCAAAGTTGAGGAAACTAGTAAAAAAGAAGCTGAAAGGGAAAATTGAGAGAGTCCAAACACTCCAAGAGGCATGGAGGCTGTTTACAAAAACAATAACAGAGGCTCAATTGGAATGCATACCCAAAAGGAAAAAGGGCACTGCCAGGTCCAAGAGGACTCCAATGTGGCTTACAGGAGCTGTTCGGGAAGTGATCAAGAGCAAGAAAAGCTCATTTAGAAGATGGAAGGCTTGTCCGAATGAGGACAGCAGGCAGAAACATAAATTCTGGCAGAACAAATGCAAGGCAACAATCAGGAAAGCAAAGCAAGACTTTGAGGAGCGTATAGCTAAAAATACTCAGAGAAATAACAAAGACTTTTTTAAGTACATTAGAAGTAAGAACCCAACTAGGAAGGCCATTGGACCATTAGATGACAATGGAAGGCAAGGGGTTATTAAAGAGGAAACAGAGATTGCAGAGAGACTCAATGAATTCTCTGCTTCAGTATTCACTGAAGAAGACAGAGACCACATGCCCAAAACAGAGCCTATCTTCGTAGGGAGGGAAACCGAAGAATTAAGCCAGATAGAAATAACCAGGGAGGAGGTCCTTGCATGTCTTGTTAAACTAAACACTAACAAATCACCAGGACCAGATGGCATCCATCCACGAGTTCTCAGGGAACTTAAAGATGAAATTGCTGATCTCCTAGCCAAAATATATAATATTTCCCTCAAATCAGGCTTTGTGCCTGATGACTGGAAGGTAGCGAATGTAACACCAATTTTCAAAAAAGGATCCAGGGGTGATCCAGGAAATTACCGACCTGTCAGTTTGCCATGTGTCCCAGGTAAAGTGATGGAAACCATCCTAAAAGATAGAATTAATAGGCACATAGAAGAGAAGGCGCTGCTAAAGGAGAGCCAACATGGCTTTTGCAAGGGCAAATCATGCCTCACTAATCTGTTGGAATTTTTTGAGAGTGTCAACAAGCATGTGGATAAGGGGGATCCAGTTGACATTGTTTATCTGGACTTTCAGAAGGCTTTTGACAAGGTCCCACACCAAAGGCTCTTGAATAAACTTACCAGTCATGGAATAAAGGGACAGGTCTTGTCCTGGATCAGCAACTGGCTAAGGGACAGGAAACAGAGGGTAGCACTAAATGGACACTTCTCCAAGTGGAGGGAAGTAAAGAGTGGGGTCCCCCAAGGTTCAGTACTGGGACCCCTGCTTTTCAACCTCTTCATAAATTATCTAGAGGTAGGAGTAAAAAGGAAGGTAGCCAAATTTGCTGACGACACTAAATTATACAGGGTAGTGAAAACTGTGAGAGATTGTGAGGAGCTCCAGAGGGATCTCTTGACACTGGGGGAGTGGGCAAAACAGTGGCAAATGAGTTTCAACATTAGTAAGTGCAGAGTGATGCATGTTGGGGCAAAGAACCCCAATTACAATTATAAACTGATGGGGTCTGAACTCTCTGCGACAAACCAGGAAAGGGACCTTGGTGTCCTGGTGGACAACTCAATGAAGGTGTCAACCCAGTGTGCCTCAGCAGTGAAAAAAGCAAACTCAATGCTAGGGATCATTAGGAAGGGTATAGAAAATAAGTCAGCAAGTGTCATTTTGCCTCTTTATAAATCTATGGTGAGGCCCCATCTGGAATACTGTGTACAGTTCTGGTCGCCATACCTCCAGAAGAATATTATGGAGCTGGAAAAAGTGCAGAGGAGGGCAACCAGAATGATTAGGGGACTGGAACATCTTCCTTACCATCTGAGGCTGCAACGGTTGGGCCTCTTCACTCTTGAACGACGACGTCTAAGAGGTGACCTGATTGAAGTTTATAAAATCATGCACGGTGTGGACAAAGTAGATAAGGAAAAACTATTTTCCCTATCGCATAACACTAGAACTAGGGGACACTCGATGAAACTTTTGGGTACTAGTTCTCAAACAAATAAGAGAAAGTACTTTTTCACCCAGAGGATTACTGGTCTATGGAACTCCCTGCCAGAAGAAGTGGTGACAGCTGTCAGTCTTGACAGCTTTAAGAAAGGATTAGACAAGTTCATGGAGGACAAGAGTATCAATGGCTATAATTATGGATACTTAAGGACAACCTCCGGGTTGGAGAGGTAGGCAGGATATCTCTCAATATCATTTCCAGGGAATCCTAAGCAGGTGAAGGCATCTCCTTGGGAATACCCTGAAGGAAATGGTGAGCCATTGTGTGAGACAGAATGCTGGACTGGATGGGCTGTGGCCTGTTCCAGCAAGGCTGTTCTTATGTTCTTATGTTCTTATGATATGACTGGCTTTTGAGCAAAGGTGACCTTTACCTTTACAGTTCTTAGGTCCTTGGTTAGGTCATGAACTGTTAATTTTATACCAATCTTCTACTCTAAATCTAATGATAGATTTTTAGATGATGATGATGATGATGATGAAACAGTAGATAATCTGATCAGTGGATGACGGCTTAGTCAGTCTTGATGCCAACGTTTACTAGCATGTGGGAGTACACAGAGATGCCAGCCCTCACCCCAAGTTCATTCGCTACCTAACATGCACATGCAGGTTGCCTCCCTTATCAGTGCAGAATATATATTTTGAGACCCACCATGGACACCTGAGACTGCAGATGACAATGAACTCTATATCTTACATTGCAGACAATGACCTCTAATGGCTAGCTCTAGTAGAAATACATACAGTATTTGTTGTCATTGTTGTTGTTCAGTCACATAGTCAAGTCCAATCCTTTGTGACCCCATGGACCATTGCACCCCAGGCACCCTTATCCTCCACCATCCTCCACAGCCCTACACCCATTGCATCAATAATGCCATCTAATCCTCTGCCACCCCCTTTTCCTTTTGCCTTCGATCTTTCCAAGCATCAAAGCCTTCTCAAGTGAGTCCTCTCTTCTCACTTCATGTCCAAAGTACTTTAGCTTCATCTTCAATATTTGTCATTCCAAGGATCAGTCAGGATTGATTTCCTTCAGGATTGACTTATTTAATCTTATATTATGATTATGCATTTCAGGATTTTTATTGCATATTTTTAGACACACAGATAAATGAAACCATGGCTACTGAACCTGCGAATATAGTGTGTGTGTGTGTGTGTGTGTGTGTGGGTGTGGGTGTGGGTGTGGGTGGGTGGGTGTGGAGACCTGTACACACAAATACATTCCAGGCAATCTCCCCAAATGAACATCTGATGTCAACCTTCTAGTTCACCAGCCTGGAGTTGGATCTACAAGCAGAGCAAGAGGAACAGTCAGGTGCTGTGAAGGACTGAGTAGGAAGCTACCAAATTGCTCAAATGAAGTGCTTAGGAACTTAGGAAGCATTGGACTGGGACTCCTTGCTCATGGTCACGCACGCTCTGGTCACCTCTAGACTAGACTACTGTAATGCGCTCTACATGGGGCTGCCCTTGATGACCATTCGGAGGCTGCAACTGGTTCAAACTGCGGCTGGCCGGTTGGTGATTGGGTGCGGGTGCTATGCCTGTGCCTCACCACTGCTCCGGGAGCTGCACTGGTGTGCCTCTGGGTGCAATTCAAGGTGCTGGTAATGACCTTTAAAGCCCTACATGGTAGTGGGCCAGGATATCTAAGAGACCGTGTCACCTCAAGAACATCTGTCCGCCCAACCAGAGTGGACCAGAGGGGCTCTCTAATTGTACCATCTGCTAGAGGGGATCGTCTCTCTAGCACAAGAAGGAGGGCCTTCACTTTGTCCGCACCGGCCCTATGGAACCTCCTGCCAACAGAGTTATGGCTACAGATGGAATTGCTGCCCTTTAGCTGGGCGGGTTGAGGAGGAAGGCGGAGGACAGGGGTGTCTGGAGGGCAGTGGTCCATGGGGTCGCAAAGGGTCTGAATCAACTGTGTGACTGAACAACAACAAGGAAAGAACTGAAAACCTGGCTGGCAGGGCAGGTGTGGGGCACTGATGGAGGGGTGACCCCCACCTGCTGGCTTATATATTTAAGATTTCTCTCTTATTTATTTATTCAATTTATAGGCCGCCTTCCCCGCCTCAGCAACCCAAGGCGGCTTACATCAAACAAAACAACTTATACAATTAAAAACCCACTGATAAAAGTGATAAAAAAATTAAAAACTGTAAAAAAACAAAAACATAACCCCTTAATTAAAACTCCACAGGGCTAAATGAGCCAGCAAGGCTGAGATGTGCTGCTAGATGCATCCCATGCCTGCTAGCAGAGCCAGGTTTTCAGAGCCTTCCTGAAGGAATACAGTTCTGCCTGGAGACGCAGCTTTGGTGGCAGGAGGTTCCAAAGAGTCGGGGCCAACACTGAGAAGGTTCTCCTCCTGGCCCCGGTAAGATATGCGTCCCTGGCTGATGGGACCACCAGCGAGCCCCTACGGTCCGCCCTCATAGGACGGGTCGAACACCTTGGGATGATGCGGTCTCTTAGATATCCTGGCCCACTGCCATGTAGGGCTTTTAAGGTCAAAACCAGCACCTTGAATTGCACCCAGAAGCATACTGGCAGTCAGGGCAGCTCCCATAGCAGTGGCAAGGCATGGGCATAATGCCCACGCCCCATCACCCCCCGGGCAGCCACATTCTGGACCAGATACAGCTAACGGATGGTTATCAAGAGCAACACCATGTACAGCGCATTACAGTAGTCCAATCTGGAGGTGGCCCGAGCGTGGGTGACCATAAGCAAAGAGTCCCGGTCCAGGAACGGGTATAATTGGCGAATGACATGGAGTTGTGCAAAAGCCCTCCTGGCCACAAGGATCCCCAAATTATGCACCGGTCTGTTTGGGGCAAAGAAGACCCATCCAGCACCAAAGATAGTAGTTCCCAGGTTAACGCAGGACCCTGAACCCACAGCCACTCAGTCTTGCTGGGATTCAGCTGAAGCCCGTTGTCTCCCATCCAGACCCTCACAGCCTCCAAGAACCTGGTTAGGATTTCAACTGTATCACTGTGCACTCACATGGCAAAGCGAAAAAGCACTTATATGCTGCCCCACAGTGTTTAGTGCACTCGCTGGGTGGTTCACAAGTTAAGTAGCATCTTGCTCCCAACATGCTGGGTACTAATTTTACCGACCTCGGAAGGCTGAATCCACATTGGGCTCTGGTCAAGATCAAACTCACAACCTTTTGGTTGCAGTGCAGTAAAACAGTTTAACCACTACAGCACACATCACCAAAGGAGGGACTGGCAAACCACGGCTGAGTACTTTATACTATACCTAGAAAACCCTAGCAGGGTTTCCATAGTGCAGAATTAGCTTATGAGCACATAGTTATGAATTACAATAGTGTATTATTATTATTATTACAGTATTATGCTAGGCCTCTTTGGTGTCTTGCACGGAAGACAAAGAAGGAGCCGCAGTGGGGGCTAAAACACAGGTTTATTTCATGATGGTCAGGATGAACATGTGGTAATGGCGGAGGTACAGCTCATTTTATACTGCAGTAATACATTTGAATACTGTTGCACGGTAGCTCATTGGCTGCTACCAGCGTGACGTCATTCTGAGTCACGCCCATCTTCTCCAGGTGGTCCTAGCACGAGAAAGGTTCCCGCGGCTGCCGGTGATTGGGGAATGTGAACCATGTGAGCTGAACGCTCGCAGCTGCCCTCTATGGGCAGCTTACTCGCGTTCCTTGAACAGCTGGGTTACATTGTAATCATTGCCAGGTTACATTCCTACATTCTTAAAGTAATATTGTTACATACACAACACTCCTCCCCCCTAGGATGGGACGAAGTCCCTCAACCATTGTGGCTTCCCGCACGTGCGCTTGGGGCGTGTGTGGCTGCTTGGGTTAGCTCAGGGGAACTAGGGGCTCTGAATTCCGCAGAGTCTCGTCCTGCAATGGAAAGGGGGGACTCGTTAGTCGTTTGGCGGGGACTCTGCGACAAACTTGCATTGGGAGAAGGGAATGGAACATACAGCTGAGATGTGAACCCCTGCCTGTTGCCCGTGGTGCCCGGGGACCCAGCCCAGCACGAACCTCGGAACCGACGAGGAAACCCTTGTTGTCTCGCCCCGGTCCCTTGCGCCTGCAACCGGTGTACTTGCGCCACCCCCTGCTGCTTGACCCGGAGTTCTAGAGGATGGGGAGAGCGAACTTCCCCCTGCTGCCCGGCTCGGGGGGCTTGGTGATATAGTATACTCTAAAGCAAAAGGGCTGGGGGGACTGGAGGTACCAGGGGCTGAACTGAAACCCCTCTTCTTGCTCAGACGGGTGGGGGACCACTCCGCGACACCCCCCTGGTACGGTAACATAAAATCAAACTCATTCCACTCTTTGAAAGTATCCTCCCCCTCCTCGGCTGAGAATCCAGGGTATGCATTTGTACCCGAAGACGCCCCCGTGTCTCCCCCTTGGGTTACGCGGGTGGGGGAGGACCCTAACGCTGATTCCCTTTCACTAGTGACTCGCCTTCTGAGTTGGTCAGCGTGCCTTCTCCAGAGTAGACCTGTGCTCGTCTCGACCCTATAGGATACTGGCCCCGTTTGTTCAATGATCGTCCCTGGGACCCACGTTGGTCCCGCGGCCGCATAGTTTCTGCAGTGAACCGGGTCCCCTACCGAAAAGCTTTTGGAACTCTCTACCACTATATTTCTCCCTTCATCCTCCACCTTGGTCAGATCCAACCGATCAAAAAGGGTTACCGGCTGCCTCCTCATGAGGAGTTCGGCCGGCGAAAGTCATGAAGCTAGGGGAGTTGCCCTATAACAGATGAGGAACTGACACAGTTGGAGGTTCAACTCACCGGGACCCATGTGCCGCAGTGCATCTTTCGTAGTGCGCACTTGGCGCTCTACCTGACCGTTTGTCGCGGGGTGAAACGGGGCAGTGGTAATGTGCTGGATGGCATTCCTCTCGATAAATGCCTTGAATTCCGCAGAAGTGAAGGTACTGGCGTTATCGCTAACAAGGATGTCTGGCAGGCCGAAGCAACTGAACACCCTGCGCAAGTGTTTAATGGTTGCGGCAGATAAGGTGCTAGTCATGGGGATTACTTCCAGCCATTTGGAATATGAGTCGACTATCAGCAGAAACATGGACCCACGGAAGGGGCCAGCGAAGTCGACGTGTATTCGGGACCATGGCCCGCGGGCCGTGTCCCATGCCCTATGGGGTAGCCGGGACTCCTCGGGCCGAGAGCTCTGGCAGCTCTCACACGTGGCCACTAAGTGTTCTATATCCGCGTCTATTTGGGGCCACCAGAAGTAACTCCTGGCCAGTGCCTTGGAGCGCACTATTCCTGGGTGGCTGGTATGCAGTAGCCTCAGCACCTTCGCCCGCAACTTCTCTGGGATAACTACCCGCTGGCCCCAAAGCAGGCAGCCCCTTTCAAGGGAAAGCTCTACTCTACGCCTGAAAAATGACTTGAAATGCTCCTCGGGGGGAGTTGTGGGCCACCCTTTCCTTACCCAGGAACTGACTTGGGCCAGAATTTTGTCGGCCACCGTGGCTTTGGCGAGGTCTGCCGGGACTATGGAGGGTGAGTCAAGAGACTCGATCAGCAGGACTTGATGGTCCTGCTCTACCTCGCATGCGGGATCTCCTAAACTGGGGAGAGGAGACCGGGACAGCACGTCCGCATGGGAGATCTCCTTCCCTGGGCGATAGACCAGCTCATACTGGTAGGCGTTAAGGAAAATCGCCAAACGTAGCATTCTGGGGGACAGAATTTGTGGGGTGGGCTTGCCTGTAGTAAAGATCCCCAGAAGGAGCTTGTGATCAGTCGCAACCGTAAACTCGCGGCCGTATAGGAAATCGTGGAACTTCTTTGTTCCCGCAATTATGGCCAGGGCCTCCCTATCTGTTTGCTCGTAGTTGCTCTCCGCCTTTGAAAGGGACCTGGAATAGTACGCGACCAGGGCTTCCCGCCCGCTCTCCAACACGTGGCACAGCACCGCCCCCACCCCCACTGGGGATGCATCACAGACTAAAACTACTGGTCTCCTCGGGTCAAAATGGGTCAGGACAGCATCCGAGGATAAAAACGCTTTGAGCTCCTTGAAAGCCTTCTCTTGCCTATCTCCCCACCGCCAAACCGCCTCTTTCTTTAGTAGGGCGTGCAGTGGCTCCGCAACGGATGCCTTCCTTGGCAAGAAGGAATGGTAAAAATTTAGGAGCCCTAGGAATCACTGCAGCTCCGGTTTCGCGGTGGGGCGAGGGGCGTTTTGCACAGCCACAACCTTGGACTCGGAAGGCTTGATGCCCTCCAGGGTTATCTTGAACCCGAGAAACTCAACCTCCCTCGCAAAAAATACACATTTGTCCCTTCTCAGTCTAAATCCCGCTTTCTCGAATACTGAAAGGACCCTGTCTAGCCTCCTCGCTAGTTCTGATTCGCTCCCCGCTGTTATCAAGACGTCGTCAAAATATGGGAGCACGCCCGGAAGCCCCTTTAAAAGGCATTCCAAAAGGGACTGGAAGATCCCAGGGGCCGAATTTACGCCGAACTGTAGGCGCGTTACCTTAAATGCCCCTTTGTGCGTAATGATGGTTTGCGCAGCGGCAGCAGCTGGGGTTACTGTGAGCTGCTGATACGCCTGCGCCAGGTCTAGCTTGGCGAAACACCTCCCCCCATGCAACGTGGCCAGTAAGTGGCTAACCACTGGCACCGGATATGCATTTGGCCGAATGGCCTTGTTAATTGTACATTTGTAGTCAGCGCAAATCCTCACCTGCCCGTTTCATTTTAAGGCTCTAACAATTGGAGTCTCCCACTCCGCTGAATCAACTGGAACCAAAATCCCCTGCCCCACCAATTTGTCCAGTTCCGCCTCAGTCTTGCCCTTGAGGGCGAAGGGCACTCTTCTTGGCTTGAGACGTATGGGCCGGATTTCTGGGTCCCACTCAAAAGAAACTGGGGGGCCCTTGTAAGTCCTGAGCCCCTTCTTGAAAACATCTGGGTGCGCATCGCACACGTTCCGCATTGGGTCAGTCTCTATGGCGTTAATGCCAGACAGTTCAATTCCCAGGGGAGCAAACCACTGGGTTCCCAAAAGGCAACATATTCCCCCCTTGAGAACCACTAAGAGCAGTTTCTCTGTGTAATTTTTGAACTTCACCGTGAAGTTCCCCACCCCCAACACTGGGATCCCATAGCCCTGCACGTCCCATAAGTGAGACTTCATGGCCCGCAGCTTGGGCCGCGCATTTGGGGGAATGCGCATGAACTCCTTCTGGGACAGGATGGAGTAGGACGACCCCAAGTCTATTTCCATCCTCACTGGAACCCCTTGTAACAGTACCTCTACAAAGAAGCGCCGGTGCTCCAGGCCCACGCGGTTCACGCCTTCCGCGCCATCGTTGGCTGAGACCTTTCCGATGCCGGCCACCTTTCATTGGTGTGCTTGAGAGTGTCTCGATGCGCCCTTGTCCTCGGTTCGCCCACGCCTGCAGACTCTGGCGATGTGGCCCTTCCGGCCGCAGTTGTGGCACTCGGCCTTCCGGAATGGGCATCTCGTCTGGTCGTGAGATTCCCCACAGCCATCACAACGGTGGCCTCTTCGCTTGCTGGTCTGGCACCTCTCCCCGCGTTTCTTCACCTTCTGTACGTCGTCGTCATCCTCGCTGGAGCAGGAGTCCACCGTCATGGACGACTCCTCAGAGGTTGCTGGGGTGCCTGCGGGCGACCGGGGTGCCCGCCGGGCCGTTTTCACCGACGTCCATTGGGCCGCTTGCACAGGTGACTTGGCCCTATCAGGTGCGGCCCCTCGGGACTTGAACACTCTGACCCCGCTCCTGGCTGCCTCGGCTGCTTGGGCCTCCCTCAATACCTCATTGAACGCGAGGCGATGGTCGTGGGTATTCAACTTCCTCTGGACCTCCTCGTCCCTCAGGCCACACAGCATGCGGTCTCGGAGGGCCGTGTCCAGGTCCTCCCATTGGCAATTGACCGCCGCGAGCCTGAGGGCCACCACGTAGGCAGACACGGACTCCCCCGGGCGCTGGTCTCGCCTGTGGAACGCGACCCGGGCCGGGAAGATTGAAACGGGAGGCTGGAAGTGCTCCCTCAGTAGCGCCAGGATGCGGTCGATGGGCACCACGTCTACCTTCCGGGGAGCCACCAGGTTCATCAGGATACGCAGCGTGGCCGGCCCCACCTGGGCTAGGAATTGCGAGCGCATCTTCCCGTCGTCGTCAATGCCTGCAGCATCCATCGCGTGCCGAAACTGGCACTCGTACAGCTCCCATTGTTCTGGATCGCTGATATCAAACTGGTGAGGTTTGACCTTGGGACACGCCATGGATCCCACCTTCGTCGCCAATTTGGTGTCTTGCACAGAAGACAAAGAAGGAGCTGCAGTAGGGGCTAAAACACAGGTTTATTTCATGATGGTCAGGATGAACATGTGGTAATGGCGGAGGTACAGCTCATTTTATACTGCAGTAAAACCTTAGAAAACCTTAGAAGAAATGGAGTAGCCATAATTGTCAACAAAAGAGTGAGGAAAGCAGTAATGGGATACAACCTCAAAAATGACAGAATGATGTCAGTCAGATTTCAAGGCAAACCTTTCAATGTCACTGTGATCCAAATATACGCACCAACCACTGGTGCAGATGAAGCTACAATGGACCAGTTCTATGAGGACTTACAACACCTCATAGAACAGACACCAAGAAATGATGTCCAAATTATATTAGGAGACTGGAATGCCAAAGTAGGAAATCAAAAAGTGGAGGGAATAACAGGCAAATTTGGACTTGGAGTACAGAATGAAGCAGGGCAAAGATTGATAGAGTTCTGCCAAGAGAACGCACTGGTCATAGCAAACACTCTCTTCCAGCAACACAAGAGGCGACTCTACACATGGACATCACCAGATGGCCAACACCGAAACCAGATTGACTACATACTCTGCAGCCAAAGATGGAGAACCTCCATACAGTCAGCAAAAACAAGACCTGGAGCAGACTGTGGCTCAGATCACAACCTATTGATCGCAAAATTCAGGCTTAGACTAAAGAAAATAAGGAAAACACGGAGACCAGAAAGATATCACCTAGACAGCATCCCTAAAGAATACGCGGTGGAGGTGATGAACAGATTCAATGGCTTAGACTCAATAGATAGAGTGCCAGAAGAATTATGGACAGAGATGAGGGACATCATGCAGGAAGCAGCAAAGAAAACCATACCAAAAGAAAAGAAGAGTAAGAAAGCAAAGTGGTTGTCTGATGAGGCTCTTAAAATAGCAGAGGAAAGAAGGAAAGCAAAAGTCAAAGGAGAAAGGAAAAACTACAATCATTTGAACACAGAATTTCAAAGAAAAGCAAGGAGAGATAAGGAAAACTACCTAAAAGAACAGTGCAGAGAAATGGAGGAAAACAACAAAAGAGGCAGAACCAGAGATCTTTTCAAAAAAATCAGGGAAATTAAGGGAACATTTAAAGCAAAAATGACCATGATAAGGGACAAAGAAGGAAAGGAGCTAGCTGATGCAGAAGAGATTAAGAAAAGATGGAAAGAGTACACAGAGGAACTCTACAAAAAGGACCTCAACACCCCTGATAATCACGTTGATGAAGAAATAGAACTTGAGCCAGACATCCTGGAGAGCGAAGTCATAAAGGCCCTAAAGAGCACCGCAAACAACAAAGCTAGTGGAGATGATGGTATCCCAGTTGAATTTTTCAAAGCGCTAAAAGACGACGGCGTCAAATTACTGCATTCAATATGCCAGCAGATTTGGAAAACAAAACAATGGCCACAGGATTGGAAAAGATCAGTATACGTCCCAATCCCAAAAAAGGGCAATGCCAAAGAATGTTCAAATTACCGAACAATCGCGCTCATCCCACACGCCAGTAAAGTGATGCTCAAGATAATACAGGATAGACTTCAGCAGCATGTGGAGAGAGAATTACCAGAGGTGCAGGCTGGTTTCAGAAGAGGCAGGGGGACTAGAGACCACATCGCCAACATACGCTGGATCATGGAGAAAACAAAGGAATACCAGAAACAAGTTTACTTTTGTTTTATTGACTACACTAAGGCATTTGACTGTGTGGACCACAACAAGATGTGGCAAGTAATTAAAGAGATGGGAATACCAGAGCACCTCATATGCCTCCTGAGAAATCTGTACAAGAACCAAGAAGCAACAGTTTAGTGTCTCGCACGGAAGACAAAGAACGAGTCGCAATAAGGACTAACACAGGTTTATTCTTGATGGTCAGGGTGAACATGTGGTAATGGCGGAGGTACATCACATTATATACAGTAACGAAACACATTTGAATCTGGTTGCACGGTGGCTCATTGGCTGCCACCGTTGGGGGCGTCGACTTGAGGCACGCCCCCCCCTCTTCTGTAGTAGTTCTTCATGCGGAGAAGTTCCCGCGGCTGTCCGTGATTTGGGGGATTGAACCATGTGAGTATGAACGCTCGCATCCGCCCTTTATGGGCGGCCCGCTCGCGTTCCTTTAGCAGCTGTGATACATTGTGATATGGGGCTGGTTACATTCATTTACTTAAAGCAACAGTGTCCTTGCATACACAACATCCCTCCCCCCTAGGATGGGACGAAGTCCCTTAACCATTGTGGCTTCCCGCACGTGCGCCTGGGGCGTGTGGCCGCTTGCCCTAACACAGGGGAGCCCGTGGCTCCTGGTTCCGCGTGGTCTTGTCCTGCAATGTAAGGTGGGGACCCGTTAGTGGTTCTGTGATGAGACTGCGATGACCTTGCCTGTGGGGACGGGAATGGAATGAACAGTTGGGAAGTGAACCCTTGCCTACCGCCTGCGGGCCCCGGGGACCCACCTAGCACGAACTTCGGAACTGACGATGAGACCCTCGTGGACCCGCTGTCTCCCACTGCCTGTTCGGGAGTTTGGGGCTTTGCGGCTGGCGAGGTTCCGCTGGCTGCCTGTCTTTGTGGCGCTTGTCTCTTGGGGGCCAGGACTATGGTGTACTCTAGCATGCCCGCGTTGTGGGGACTGGAGGTACCAGGGGCTGAACTGAAACCCCTCTTCTCGCTAGGACGGGTGGGGGACCACTCCGCTAACTCCCCCTGGTACGGAAAATCATAGTCAAACTCATGGTCCTGGTCGTAGTCGGGGACAAACTGATTCCTCTCTTTAGTTTCGCCCTCGTGCGCCTCCGTGTCTCCCCCTTGGGTAATGCGGGTGGGGGAGGACCCTAACGCTGATTTCCCCTCACTGGTGACCCTTTTTCGGAGCTGGTCGGCATGCCGTCTCCACAGTAGCCCTGAGCTAGTCTCTACCCTGTAGGACACTGGTCCTGTCTGCTCGATGACCGACCCCGGTACCCACGCTGGCCCCGAGGCCGCGTAGTTCCTACAGTAAACCGGGTCCCCTGTGGAAAAGTTCTTGGAGTTCCCCCCCCCCTAAATTTATATTTCTCCCCTTATCCTCCACCCTGGACGGATCCATCCGGTCAAACAGCGTTGCCGGGCGTCTCTTCATAAGCAGCTCGGCTGGGGAGAATCCTGAAGCTAAGGGGGTGGTCCTGTAGCTGATTAGGAACTGGCACAGGTGTAGGTTCAGGTCGCCGGGGCCCATGCGCCGCAGTGCGTCTTTCGTAGTGCGCACTTGGCGCTCTACCTGACCGTTTGTGGCGGGGTGGAATGGGGCAGCCGTGATGTGCCTGATTGCGTTCCTCTCCATGAAGGTTTGGAACTCGGTCGACGTGAAGCAACTTGCGTTGTCGCTCACGAGGACGTCTGGCAGGCCGAAACAAGCAAAGAGTTTACGCAACTGCTTTATGGTTGTCGCGGAGGAGGTGCTGCTCACGGGGATTACCTCCAACCACTTGGAGTAGGAGTCGACAACCAGTAGGAACGTTGCCCCACGGAAGGGCCCCGCGAAGTCGACATGGATACGGGACCACGGTCCGCGGGCCGTGTCCCACTCTCTATGGGGTAACCGGGGCTCCTCGGGCCGGGAGCTCTGGCAGCTCTCGCACGTGCCCACTAGGCGCTCTATGTCCGCGTCTATCTGTGGCCACCAAAAGAAACTTCTCGCTAGGGCTTTGGACCGCACGATTCCTGGGTGACTGGTGTGCAGTAGCTTCAGTACCCTTGCCCTTAACTTTTCTGGAATAACCACCCGCTGGCCCCAGAGTAGACAGCCCCTTTCCAGGGAAAGTTCCACCCTGCGCCTACAGAATGGCTTGAACGGCTCCTCTGGGGAAGTAGTGGGCCACCCTTTCCTCACCCATGAGCTAACTTGGGCTAGGATCTTGTCGGCCGCCGTGGCTTTGGCGAGGTCGGCCGGAACAATGGGGGGTGAGTCGAGGGACTCGATTAACATGACCTGATGGTCTTGCTCTACCTCGCATGCGGGATCCCCCATGCTGGGGAGGGGGGATCGGGACAGTGCGTCCGCGTGGGAGATCTCCTTCCCCGGGCGGTAGACTATCTCGTACTGATAGGCGTTGAGGAATATGGCCCAACGCAACATCCTGGGGGACAGTATTTGGGGAGTGGGTTTGCCGGTAGTGAAGATTCCCAGAAGCGGCTTGTGATCCGTCACTACCGTAAACTCGCGGCCGTATAGAAAGTCATGGAACTTTTTGGTCCCTGCAATTATGGCCAGGGCCTCCCTATCCGTTTGCGCGTAGTTGCGCTCAGCCTTTGAAAGGGACCTGGAGTAATATGCCACCGGGGCCTCCCGCCCGCTCTCTAACACGTGGCACAGAACCGCCCCCACCCCCACCGGGGACGCATCACATACTAGAACTACTGGCTTCCTCGGGTCAAAGTGTGTTAGGACCGCATCCGAGGAGAGGAGTGATTTCAGTTCTCGGAAAGCTTTCTCTTGTTTGTCCCCCCACCGCCAAACCGCGTCCTTTTTTAGTAAGGCATGCAGTGGCTCCGCAACCGATGCTTTCTTCGGCAGGAACGAGTGATAGAAGTTAAGGAGCCCCAGAAACGACTGCAGCTCCGGTTTTGCGGTGGGGCGAGGGGCGTTCTGTACGGCTGCAACCTTGGACTCTGAGGGTCTGATCCCCTCTGGGGTTACTTTGAAACCTAGGAAATCAACCTCCCTCGCAAAAAACACACACTTGTCCTTCCTTAGGCGAAGCCCCGCTTTCTCGAAAACCGAGAGAACCCCATCTAGTCTTTTAGCTAGTTCTACCTCGCTCCCCGCTGTTATCAGCACATCATCGAAGTATGGTAGAACTCCTGGAAGCCCCTTTAAAAGGCGTTCCACGAGGGACTGAAAGATCCCGGGGGCCGAGTTCACGCCGAACTGGAGGCGCGTTACCTTAAATGCCCCCTTGTGCGTCACGATGGTCTGCGCAGCGGCAGCGGCTGGGGTCACTGAGAGTTGCTGGTAGGCCTGGGCCAGGTCTAACTTGGCAAAACACCTCCCCCCATGAAGTGTGGCCAGCAGATGGCTGACCACGGGTACCGGGTATGCATTTGGCCGAATGGCCTTATTAATCGTACATTTATAGTCTGCACAAATCCTGACCTCCCCGTTTGATTTAAGGGCCGTTACAATCGGCGTCTCCCACTCGGCCGAATCAACTGGAACCAAAATCCCTTGCCCCACCAATTTGTCCAGTTCCGCCTCGATTTTGTCCTTGAGTGCGAAGGGCACCCTCCTTGGCTTAAGGCGGATGGGCCGGATTTCTGGGTCCAACTCGAATGAAACTGGGGGCCCCCTGTAAGTACCGAGCCCCTTTTTGAAAACGTCCGGGTGCGCATTGCAAACGTCCTGCATCGGGTCAGTCTCAATGGCGTGGATGCCGGACAGTTCTATTCCCAGGGGAGCAAACCACTGCGTTCCTAGGAGGCAACACTTCCCCCCCTTGAGGACCACTAGGGGCAGTCTTTCGGAGAAATTCTTGAACTTCACCTTGAATTTCCCCACCCCCAACACCGGAATCCCGTTTCCCTGTACGTCCCACAGGTGGGACCGCATGGCCCGCAGCTTGGGCCGAGCCTCTGGGGGAATGCGCATGTACTCCCTCTGGGACAGTATAGAGTAGGACGACCCTGAGTCTATCTCCATTTTTACGGGGCGCCCCTGCAACTGTACCTCCACGTAGAATCGCCGGTGCTCCAGGGCCACGCGGCGTACGCCGTCCTCGCCGTGGACGGTGGAAACCTTCCTGGAACCGGCCGCCTTCCGCTGGTGGTGCTGGGGATGACTGGAGCCGCCTTTGTCCTCGGTTCGCCCGCGCCTGCATACTCGGGCGATGTGTCCCTTTCGACCGCAGTTGTGGCACTCGGCCTTGCGGAAAGGACACCTCGTGCGGTCGTGGGCCACGCCGCAGCCGTCGCAGCGGCGGTCTTGCCGCTCTCGGTGCTGCCGCCGCTCCCCACGCTTCCGCACTCTCTGGACGCCGTCATCATCGCTGGTGTAGGAATCCGCCGTTACGGAGGAGTCGTCGGAGGTCTCTGGAGTGCCGGCGGGCGACTTCGGTGCCCGCCAGGCTGCCCTCGCCGGAGTCCGCCGGGCCGCTTGGACAGGGGACTTGGCCCGCTCGGACGTTGTGCCGCGGGCCTTGAACACCTTGACCCCGCTCCTGGCCGCCTCAGCCGCTTGCGCCTCTCGCAACACCTCATTGAACGAGAGGTGCTCGTCGCGGGTCATGAGCTTCCGTTGCAGCTCTTCGTCCCGCAGGCCGCACAGCAGGCGGTCTCGCAGGGCCTGGTTCAGGTCGTCCCACTTGCAGTGCACGGCCGCCAGTCTGAGGGCCGCTGCGTAGTCGGACACGGACTCGCCTGGACGCTGGTCTCGCCGGTGGAACGCGACCCGGGCCGGAAAAATCGACACGGGGGGCTGGAAATGTGCCCTCAGCAGCTCCAGGAGTTGGTCGATAGGCACTGCTTCCACCTTCTTTGGCGCCACCAAGTTCATTAGGATGCGCAGCGTGGCCGGTCCCACCTGGGCCAGGAAATGGGAGCGTATCAACGCGTCGTCGTCGACGCCGGCTGCTTCCATTGCGTGCCGAAACTGGCACTCGTAGAGCTCCCACTGCTCAGGCTCGCTGACGTCGAACTGGTACGTCTTGACTCTGGGATTCGCCATGATCCCACCTTCGTCGCCAATTTAGTGTCTCGCACGGAAGACAAAGAACGAGTCGCAATAAGGACTAACACAGGTTTATTCTTGATGGTCAGGGTGAACATGTGGTAATGGCGGAGGTACATCACATTATATACAGTAACGAAACACATTTGAATCTGGTTGCACGGTGGCTCATTGGCTGCCACCGTTGGGGGCGTCGACTTGAGGCACGCCCCCCCTCTTCTGTAGTAGTTCTTCATGCGGAGAAGTTCCCGCGGCTGTCCGTGATTTGGGGGATTGAACCATGTGAGTATGAACGCTCGCATCCGCCCTTTATGGGCGGCCCGCTCGCGTTCCTTTAGCAGCTGTGATACATTGTGATATGGGGCTGGTTACATTCATTTACTTAAAGCAACAGTGTCCTTGCATACACAACAAACAGTTAGGACAGAACATGGAATGACAGAGTGGTTTGGAATAGGAAAAGGAGTAAGACAAGGCTGCATTTTGTCACCATGCCTATTCAACCTTTACACAGAGCACATAATGCGCAGTGCAGGGATGGAGGAATCACAATATGGGATTAAAATCGCTGGGAGAAACATCAACAATCTGAGATATGCAGACGATACTACCCTAATGGCAGAAAGTGAGGAAGACCTAAAGAATCTCTTGACTGGGCTGAAGGAGGAGAGTGCAAAAGCTGGCCTGAGACTAAATATCAAGAAAACCAAGATAATGGCAACAGGCCCAATCAGTTCCTGGAAAATAGATGGGGAAGAAGTAGAAGCAGTGACAGATTTCACTTTCTTGGGATCAAAGATCACTGCAGATGGGGATTGTAGCCATGAAATAAAAAGGCGACTGATTCTTGGGAGACAAGCAATGAGAAACCTGGGGAACATAGTGAAAAGCAGAGACATCACACTGAAAACAAAAATTAGAATAGTCAAAGCAATGGTTTTCCCAGTAGTAATGTATGGATGTGAGAGCTGGACAATTAGGAAGGCTGAACGCAGAAGAATAGATGCCTTTGAAATGTGGTGTTGGAGGAGGGTTTTGAGGGTACCCTGGACAGCGAGGAGAACAAATAGGTCAATCTTAGAAGAAATTAACCCTGAATGCTCACTGGAAGGTCAAATAGTAAAGATGAAGCTAAAATACTTTGGACATCAAATGAGAAGGGAGGATTCACTTGAGAAGGCATTGATGTTGGGAAAGGTGGAAGGCAAAAGAAGAAGGGGGAGGCCAAGGATGAGATGGATACTTAAGGACAACCTCCGGGTTGGAGAGATAGGCAGGATATCTCTCAATGCCATTTCCAGGGAATCCCAAGCAGGTGAAGGCATCTGCTTGGGAATACCCTGAAGGAAATGGTGAGCCACTGTGTGAGACAGAATGCTGGACTGGATGGGCTGTGGCCTGTTCCAGCAAGGCTGTTCTTATGTTCTTATGTTCTTATGTTAGATGGTATTACAGACACAATGGGCACAGAGCTGGGAGGGCTGAGGGGGATGGTGGAGGACAGAGGCGCCTGGAGAGCAATGGTCCATAGGGTCGCAAAGGGTCGGAACCGACTGTGCGACTGAACAACAACAACAACAACAATACATTTGAATACTGTTGCACGGTAGCTCATTGGCTGCTACCGGCGTGACGTCATTCTGAGTCACGCCCATCTTCTCCAGGTGATCCTAGCGCGGGAAAGGTTCCCGCGGCTGCCGGTGATTGGGGAATGTGAACCATGTGAGCTGAATGCTCGCAGCTGCCCTCTATGGGCAGCTTACTCGCGTTCCTTGAACAGCTGGGTTACATTGTAATCATTGCCAGATTACATTCATACATTCTTAAAGTAATATTGTTACATACACAACAGCCTCGAAACAAGAAAAAGAATTGTGTGGGTGTTATGTTGTTTGTTCCACAGGCTGCATGCGCTGAGGTCCTGCAAATAGGTAATTCCTTCCTCAGTCCTATGTAGACACAAACATTGTCAAGGACTGTAGTGGCAGCCTTGAGTCCAGAGTGAGTACTGAATTTCCTTCTGGAACAATTATTGTCAGAGATGCTTGAACAAAAGCTCTCTGCTGGAGAAACCGGACACCAGAAGTGGCCGTTTTTTGATACCCATTCATGCAGGCAGTTCCTATCAGAGGTGGGGTTTGTTGTCTTGGTTACACCATCAGCCCGAGGGAGAGAGTTAGTGGAGGCTGCCGACTTTTCCAACAGAAGTCCTCCTTGGCATTCAATGGTCTCCAGTGTCGTGTGCACAGGAAAAAGTGAAGCATGAACTTTAGGACATACTATGATCCTAGCTTCTTCTCTCATGCATACGCATGTGAGTTTGTTTCACAACTCAGCCTACCAGAACAATTGACGCAAGGCATGCTTTCACACTTTGCAAAATACTACAAAGCTGAAATCCTGCAGGTGTCTGTCTGAGGTAGGTGCAATGCGTGCCACAACTTTTCATTATTACTGGGTAATTATTATTATTTCTTCTTCCTCCCCCTCTCCTCCTGCCTGATGCTATAGTCCTTGGGGTTGTCAGATTAGTTAACTGCCGCCTGACAATTAGCATTGCGCCGCTGGCAGTATAGTCTACTCTATTACTATAGCAGGATAATCCGGCAAGACTTTATCACTTGTTTAGAGCCTTCTAATAAGCTATGCATGACCATGGTTCAAGATAGTTACCTGTGGCGTGGAAAGAGAGAGTTTACAAACCCACCAGTGTGTTGCTATAAAAATCCTTTTTAAGGGGTTTGGTCTTTATAGGGCTTGTTTTGTCCTTTTTTTCTTCTTCCTTGTTTTCCTTTTTTATTTTATTTTTTCTTCTTTTCTTTTTTGGTATCACAATCAAAGGGGAAAATATATAGACAAATATAACGATAAAGGGATTAATTAAAAGAAGACATATAATATCCTATTGGTACTAGCTATGTAAATTTGTAATGATTTGGTGTATCATTTCTGATTGTATGTTGTTCACTGGATGAAGCACAAAATGGAATTAAGGTTGCTGGGGAAAACATTAACAACCTGAGATATGCAGATGATACTATCCTAATGGTGGAAAGTGAAGAAGACATAAAGAGACTCTTCTTCTTCTTCTTCTTAGTCGTATTTATATATGCCGCCCACTCAGGCAGAACCCGACTCAGGGTTGAGGGTGAAAGAGAAGAGTGAAAAAGCTGGCCTGAAACTCAACATCAAAAAACCAAGATCATGGCAATTGGCCCCATCATTCCCTGGCAAATAGAAGGGGAAGAAATAGAAGTGGTAACAGACTTTAATTTCCTGGGATCTAAGATAATTGCAGATGGTGTAAAGGTAAAAGTTTCCCTTGCTTGAAGCCAGCCATATCCGACTCTAGGGTGCAGTGCTTATCTCTGTTTCAAAGCTGAAGAGCCAGCGCTGTCTGCTTCTGCAGACATTTCCTTGGTCATTTGGCAGGCATGACTCCACACTGGAGCACATGGAATGCTGTTTGCCTTCCCACCGAAGTGGTCCCTATTTATCTACTTGCAATTTCTTTCTTTCAAACTTCTAGGTTGGCAGGAGTTGGGACAAAGACGGGAGCTCATTCCGTCCTGCAATACTCGGGAATCGAACTGCTGACCTTCCGCCTCCCAGTCAGCGTCTTAGCCACTTGAGCCACTGCAGTCCTTAGATGGTGATTGCAAACATGAAATAAAGAGACACTTACTTCTTGGCAATAGGGTACTGCAGTGGCTCAAGTCGCTAAGACGCTGACTGGGAAGCGGAAGGTCAGCAGTTCGATTCCCAAGTACTGCAGGATGGAAATGAGCTCCCGACTTCATCCCAGCTCCTGCCAACCTAGCAGTTCGAAAGCAAGAAATTGCAAGTAGATAAATAGGGACCACTTCGGTGGGAAGGTAACAGTGTTCCGTGCGCTCCGGTGTCTAGTCATGCCTGCCACATGACCACGGAAATGTCTGCAGAAGCAGACAGCGCTGGCTCTTCGGCTTAGAAACAGAGATGAGCACTGCACCCTAGAGTTGGATACGACTGGCTTTCGAGCAAGGAAAACCTTTACCTACTTCTTGGCAAGCAATGAGAAACTTAGGTAGCATAATAAAGAGTAGAGACATCACCCTGCCTACAAAAGCCTGCATAGTCAAAGCAATGGTATTCCCAGTAGTAATGTACGGCTGTGAAAGCTGGACCACAAGGAAGGCTGAGCGCAGAAGAATAGACACCTTTGAATTGTGGTGCTGGAGGAGAAGGCGCTTGAGAGTCCCCTGGACTGCGAGAACAAATCAGTCGATCCTGATGGAAATCAACCCTGACTGCTCATTAGAGGGACAAATACTGAAGACGAAGCTCAAGTATTTTGGCCACCAAATGAGAACAGAGGACTCACTAGAGAAGGCCTTGATGCTGGGAAAGATAGAAGGAAAAAGGAGAAGGGGGCACTAGAGGATGAGGTGGATGGATGGCATTGTCGATTCAATGGGTATAGATCTGAGTGGGCTGAGAATGATGGTGGAAGATAGAGGAGCCTGGCGTACGATGGTCGGACTCGACTATGAGACTGAACAACAAAAATGTTGTCCACTTATGTTTGTTTGTGTCTGTTTAATAAAATACAGTAAAACCCCTACTTATGAAAAAAAGTCCGTTCTGTAGGCTTTTGCTTAAATCGGTTTTTTACATAACTCGAAGCAAACCCATAGGAAAAATGAAATTTTTATGTAAATCGAAGCAAACCCATAGGAAATCGTGTTTCAGAACAAAATGATTATGTATGTCAAATTTTATGTAACTCACGGCATATGTAAGTTGGGGTTTTACTGTGTATTGTATATATATTTCTTAAAAATTCTTTTTTGTTATGTCACCAGGCAGGCAGGTACCAAGGGCATGGTCAATGGGACAGAGAGACCCTCTGCAGTACCACCTTCCACCAGCAGAGGCTGCTGTGGCTTCCTAGTAGGCCACTCTCGCCCTAGGTGGGCACCCTCTCTACTTCCTTCCCTGGCTGGATCCTTGACAGGTGAGTCATCATCATTGGATTGGAGAGAGAAGAGAGAGGTCTGTCAGGTGGGACAGGCCTTGGGCCTATGGGGAGCAGGCCTAGGGGTTAGACCCGCCCACAACCTTTGCTTCCCCCACCCCCATTATTACTGTACTGTTTCTCACTCAGGCTTCTGCCCGCCCCCCTCTCTCTCTGTCAGTGGCTGGCACTGCAGGGGTGGCTGCTGCCCTGCCAAGGACAGGATGAGGGGTGGAATGGCTCCCACCCCCCTCAGAGAAACACCCCTCTTTCCCTCACCTGACCGCAAGCCCTTGGGCTCAGGTGGGCTTGGCAGGGCCCTCCAGTCCAGAGGATAGGTGAGCACCTCTGGGGCCTGGGTCTCCTACCTTAGGAAGAAACCATGTGTCTTGGTGGGGGAGGCCAGGACTTTTTTCTGTCCCCCCCCCCCCCGCCACCTTCTTTATCAATCCAGTATCTTCTCTTTTATATATATATATATATATATAGATATATAGATAGATAGATAGATAGATAGATAGATAGATAGATAGATATAGATATAGATAGATATATATAGATATATAGATATAGATAGATAGATAGATAGATAGATAGATATAGATATATATATAGATATATATATAGATATATAGATATAGATATAGATAGTTAGATAGATATAGATATAGATAGATAGATATAGATAGATAGATACACACACACACACAAAAGAAAAAAGAAACATATAAAAGACATATAGTTTCCCTTGATCGAAAGCCAGTCGTATCCGACTCTAGGGTGCAGTGCTCATCACTTTCTAAGCCGAAGAGCCAGCGCTGTCTGCTTCTGCAGACGCTTTCGTGGTCATGTGGCAGGCAGGACTAGACACCGGAGTGCACGGAACTGCTAAGTTGGCAGGAGCGGGGCGAAGATGGGAGCTCATTTCGTCCTGCAGTACTTGGGAATCGAACTGCTGACCTTCCGCTTCCCAGTCAGCGTCTTAGCTACATGAGCCACTGCAGTCGGATACGACTGGCTTTCGAGCAAGGGAAACCTTTACCTTTATCTTCTCTCCTCCCCCCAAAAATAAAATAAAATAAAAATAAAATGTAAACAAACATACTGATAATAAAGACTAACAGAAATAAAACTAACCATAATAATAACTAACATATGTATATATACACTTATATATGGCTCAAGTGGCTAAGATGCTGACTGGGAGGCAGAAGGCCAGCAGTTCGATTCCCGAGTACTGCAGGACAGAATGAGCTCCCGTCTTTGTCTCAGCTCCCGCCAACCTAGCAGTTCAAAAGCAAGAAATTGCAAGTAGATAAATAGGGACCACTTCAGTGGGAAAGTAACAGCGTTCCATGCGCTCCGGTGTCTAGTCATGCCTGCCACACGACCATGGAAATGTCTGCAGTTGCAGATAGTGCTGGCTCTTCGGCTTTGAAACAGATGAGCACTGAACCGTAGAGTCGGATACGACTGGCTTTTGAGCAAGGGAAACCTTTACCATTACTATGTAGGGTGTCCCATAAGTCCCTACCCATTTATTTATTTTTCTAATTTGTATTGCCGCCCAACTCCGAAGACTTGGCAGCTCACAGGAAATAAAACTAATAGCAATTTTTAATTTAAAAAAACCATTAAAAAACTGTTGACAAAAATTTAAAAAGATAAAAAGCTTAAAAGAGAGAGCGTGTGTGTTCTACTAAATTAGCCAGCAGGCTGGGTTACCATGTCACTGGTGCCCCACACCTGCCCTGCCAGCCAGGTTTTTAACCCTTTCCTGAAGGGCAGCAACTCATCCATATGCGTTATAATTTGTTTCTCTTTTTTTCAGAGAAATACAGCTGTACCTCGGTTTATGAACACCTTGGTTAACGTACCTTTCGCTTTACGAATAAAATCCATTGAAAATAATGCTTCGGCTTACGATTTTTATCGCAATACGAAGCAAGTTTCCTCTTACTGAATTTCAGCTTATGTATTTTTTGCAATACGAAACATCCCGGATAACGCATTAAATCTGTAAACCAAGGTACCACTGTATGGCCGATTTAAACCCATTTATACTTGAAGAGTGTATTGTGACAGTACGTGGGTACATGAGCGCAAGAATACTGGTGGCACCCTTGATACAATGACAAATTTAGAGAAAGATTACATATATATACACACATATATATCCTTCTGAGGCCTTCAACCTATTATCCGAACACAACCTTCAAGTGTCGTGTCCGATTCCAAACATTGGCTCTCATCTTGGCGATCAGCCATGAAGATTGTCTTGAGAACAATTTAAAGTTGTGGTCTTCCATTTGCCTTCCACATCGCAACATTATACCCATACTACAGATTCAGTACCATGAATCACTTTCTAGTCCTCAGCCCTTTGGACACGCAAAGTCCTCATGGGCTCCAGGGCAGCATTGATTAAGCTGCTGCACCCTATCCAGATGAGTTCCAATGGAATTTAATGCATTTGGGGAACCATTACCCTTCCCTGTGGACTTCGCCACCAATGACAATTTGTCATATAATAATTATTTTTTTAAAAAACTTCAACAGAAGTAATAAGATGATGAGATTGCAAAAGATGGTAAGATTCCTTGTGTAGTAGTAGATTTGTTAAATCTATTAACAAATCTATTAGCAATACTGTGTGGTACTGTTAAAGAGTACCACAGAGTATTTGTGCAGCAGCCGCCTGGATTTTTCCTATAGCATTCTGGTCATACTGTAGTAGTTTACAATCATTAATCAGATCATTAAAATACCTAACACGTACATACTTCTAATTCTCTTGAGTTTATTTGTATATTTTCTCATTCAGATTTCTCATTAGTTGTCAACTCAGAAATAAATGTAATTACAGTACTTGTAATTTTTTGCAGGTTTTGAAAAATGAGTAAGAGTATTAAGGACCTGAGGTAATAACTCCTTTTAAGATGTAATACACTTTTCAGTAATAATGTGCAGATAACATCTTGCTTGATAAAAGGTATGTTAATACTTTTACCGAGGGACATAGTACTATTATGTGTCAGTCAACAGTGATATTTTTGTAAAGATAAGAAACCTCTGGCACTCAGTGCATGTATCCTAGAATATAAAGTTTGCAGCA
Source organism: Bradypodion ventrale (assembly GCA_035047345.1). NCBI lineage: Eukaryota > Metazoa > Chordata > Lepidosauria > Squamata > Chamaeleonidae > Bradypodion > Bradypodion ventrale. The sequence continues at coordinate 11,046,616 of JAWDJE010000005.1, read as the reverse complement.
CACTGTATATGTAGGAATTTGTTTTGAATGAAAAGAATAGCCTTCATTGTAGTATTGAGTTTCAAGTGTTGTATAGTCAGCATACATGTCCATTCATTTGATTGTACAGAGAGGCATTGCAAAAACAAAGTCAAGAAACCATGAAACTCCAAGAAGAAGCAACAAAATTCTTAGATGATTCCACCAAGCGTCGCGAAGGGTCTTCTTCTCCATATATGGCAGACTCAGGTATGTACAAACCGTATATACATACATGCGCATGAATGCATTGGAACTGGCCTTTCCACAAATGGCTTAATAATGATTTTCAGAGTGGGTGATTTCATCCAACAAATTGAAACTGGATTTCTTGCAGGGATAGTTTTCCTACCAGAAAATAAAAATGAATAGCCATCTATCGTGATGAACTGTGATATGATAAAATATTTTAAAATTAATATAAAATATTATAAAAGTGGTGTAAAATTTATATGGGTGGTTGGTATAGAGAAGTGTGCCTTCCCCCAAGGTCCCTTCGGTTCGTGCGCACCTTTTAGGGGTGGGTTTTTTTAACTTTTAACTTTGTTTTATCATGTGTCTTTTATGTATTTACTGTCTGCTATGTAAACCGCCCTGAGTTGGGTTGTACCTGAGTGGGCGGTATATAAGCGTGAAAAATAAATAAAATAAATAAAATATGAATCATCAGTAGAAATGATGAGAATCTTTCACAGTATCTCATGGGATAACCAACTTATATTGTCTTTGCCCACAAAACATGGTGGAAAGTTGGCCTGTCATGTCCAGGAAGGAACACAAAGTCGGTGTTTCAGATTATAATTTGGAACGTTAGTTTTAAAAAATAATATAATGTCAAGATGAAGCCACCCATCACTGAACTATGTGATGGTAGGATACCCTGAGACATGGAACCGATATAACTGGCTTCAGAACGGCATTATGTGCATTATTCTTAAAAATATTTTTCAATGTTCTGCTTCACGTATTAGGTCAGAGAGTCTGACACCTGATTGTTGCCTCAAAAACCAGCAGAATGGTATAGATCTTTAGGGGGAAAGTCAGAAGCCTCTATTCATCATGGCTGGCATTTATCCCAATAAATATAATATAATTTGGATTTGTGAGAGACAGGGAAAAAAGGAGATCATGCTTTGCTTGTATGTATTTAAAATAATCATCCTGGATTTAGCATACAGTTATAGAAAAATATAGATACTTTTGTTGTCTTAAAAAGTACTCCATCGGTTTGTGTAATCTTGATTAGAGATGTGCAGATTTGTGTTTTTGGACTATGATTCCCAGAATTACCCCAAAACACAAATATTCCAGATGGAAGAATAGAAGAGACTATCCTTAAACCATCCCGAATTCTACAGAAGTAAATTGTGAAAATCATGAGCATACAACATGTTTGGTAATTTCCATCCCATGTGGTAAGATTCATGCATATGATTTTTATTTATTTTTTGCAGAAATGGTTCAGGCATTTCCAGCTTTCTTGTGTAGTACTAGGGAACAAAAACAGGGTCACAAGAGATTTGTTTTAACATGTATGATCATTGTTATTAGCCTCTCTACAGGATGTCCTGTCCATGCAATGTACATTTTTGCTTTCTGATGATATAATGTGGCTTCTTCTAGGTGTTAGCAGTCAAAACCTACCAGCTTCCCGTGTACGCAGTGTAGCGACGGAGGGCTCCGTTTCTTCTGCTCCTGGTACATCTAGCAGTAATCCTGTAAATATGAGGTGGAGAATGAAAGCTAATTCCGTCTCCTGTCTTCATTTGCTTTGCTGCCCCTGTGGTGTTGGCAGGAACTTCTAAACATATAAGTTGACAGTAGCTACAATACATAATGGGAGAACACAGGGACTGTGACATGTCAAACCTTTGCCTACAGTGGTGATGGTGAACGTTGGCACTCCAGCTGTTCTTGGACTTCAATTCCCAGAAGCTCAAGTCTCTGTGAATCCACACGTACACGCAGTAAACCCATTTGTGTGGATTCACAGAGACTTGGGCTTCTGGGAATTGAAGTCCAAGAACACCTGGAGTGCCAAGGTTCTTCATCACTGGCCTATGGGTATCCTATGTCTACTGTAACAGATAGTTTGGACTTCAGACATAATATGTATCTGTTTTAAGAAAACATATGCCGTTGTTCTGAGATGGCGAGATGCCCTTTAAATATGTGTCTGGTTAACTTGTTAACACATTCAGGTGCTAACTGTAAAGTCAGATCTGTTGAAACTGTGGGAACAGCTACTTGTGGGAGAAGCGTAACCTGTCTACCAATGGACAGAGACTAACATTCACTAAGAAATTAATTATGATGGATGGAGGAGTTGTTTGAGGCATGGCGTGATATGCAGATGACCTAGCTTGGCCAGCAAGAGAAGAAGGGTAAATTGCAGGAGAATTCTGTGAAACTGTAGGTCCGTACATGAAAGGTTCACCATCCGTACTCACTTTTATGCAGATCTAGACTGTGTAGATGGGACCATGGTGGCTTAGGGGTTAAGATGCTGAACTTGACCACTGGAAGGTAGGCAGGTTAGCAGTTCGAGACCCGAGTGCTATACAATGGAGTGAGCTCCCTTCTCTACCCCAGCTCCTGCCAACATAGCAGTTCAAAAGGAAAAAAATTATAAGTAGATAAATAGGTACCACTCTGGTGGGAAGGTAAACAGTGTTCAGTGCACTTTGGTGTCTAGTTGTGCCTGCCACATGTCCATGAAAACATCTGCAGATGCAGATAGCGTGGGCTCTTTGGCTGTAAACAGAGATGAGGACCATTCCCTACCCTAGACTAGTCAGATATGACTGGCTTTCGAGGAAGGGCAACCTTATACTGTGTAGAGGTCATTTAGGTAAAGGTAAAGGTCGCCCTTGCTCAAAAGCCAGTCGTATCCGACTCTAAGGTTCAGTGCTCATCTCTGTTTATAGCCAAAGAGCCAGTGCTGTCTGCGTTTGCAGATGTTTCCGTGGACGTGGCAGGCGCCTGTTTACCTTCCCACCAAAGTGGTACCTATTTATCTACTTGCAATTTCTTGCTTTCAAACTGCTAGGTTGGCAGGAGCTGGGACAGAACCGGAAACTAACTCCGTTGTGCAGTACGCAGGTCTCGAACTGTTAACCTTCCAGTCGTCAAGTTCAGCAACTTAATCACTACGCCACCGCTATCCCTTTTAGAGGTCGTCTACCACGGTATTAAAGAATAGTAGTGTTTTAATTCTTATTTTGATCTCCATTCTCACAGAAATGAATGGATGTGCTGGGGTAGGTGATCAATGAATGTTCAGCATATACGTTATTTCTGTTTCTACCACTTTTGCACTTATTCCTGTCATTATGGGATTTTGTGGCTTCTTCCAAGTTCCAATCCTCCATTTTCAAGTGGCCTAAACATACAATCTTCGATTCTGGGTAGTACAATGATGGACCGCTCCATTTCTTCTGCTTCTGGTATGGTTAGCAGTAGTCCTCCAAAAATATTTTATACCAAGTATCCATATAATTTATATTTTTGCTTACTAGTGATGTAATGTGACTTCTTTCAGGCTCTACGGTCCCATTTATGAGCAGCCAAAACATACCATCTTCCAGCGTGCGTAGTGGAGCGATGGAGAGCTCCGTTTCTTTTGCTCCTGGTATGGTTAGCAGTAGCCCTACAAAAAACGTATATACTAAATACCCATATAATTTATATTTTTGATTGCTAGTGATATAATGTGGCTTCTTCCAGGTTCTACGGTCCCATTTATGAGCAGCCAAAACGTTCCATCTTCCAGTATGCACAGTGGAGCGATGGAGAGCTCTGTTTCTTCTGCATCTGGTATGGTTAGCAGTAGTCCTCCAAAAACCTTATATACTAAATACCCATATAATTTATATTTTTGCTTACTAGTGATATAATGTGTCTTCTTCCAGGTTCTATGGTCCCATTTATGAGCAGCCAAAACGTTCCATCTTCCAGTATGCACAGTGGAGCGATGGAGAGCTCTGTTTCTTCTGCATCTGGTATGGTTAGCAGTAGTCCTCCAAAAACCTTATATACTAAATACCCATATAGTTTATATTTTTGCTTGCTAGTGATATAATGTGGTTTCTTCTAGGTGTTTCTGGCCCACTTACAAGCAGCCAAAATATGCCATCTTCCGGTGTGCGCAGTGGAACGATGGAGAGCTCCATTTCTTTTGCTCCTGGTATGGTTAGCAGTAGCCCTCCAGAAACAATCTATACTAAATATCCATATAATGTATATTTTTGCTTACTAGTGATATAATGTGGCTTCTTCCAGGTTCTACGGTCCCATTTATGAGCAGCCAAAACGTTCCATCTTCCAGTATGCGCAGTGGAGCAATGGAGAGCTCTGTTTCTTTTGCTCCTGGTACGGTTAGCAGTAGCTCTCTAAAAACCTTATATACTAAATACCCATATAGTTTATATTTTTGCTTGCTAATGATATAATGTGGTTTCTTCTAGGTGCTTCTGGCCCACTTACAAGCAGCCAAAATGTGCCATCTTCCGGTGTGCGCAGTGGAACGATGGAGAGCTCCATTTCTCTTGCTCCTGGTATGCTTAGCAGTAGCCCTCCAAAAACCTTCTATACTAAATACCCATATAATTTATATTTTTGCTTACTAGTGATATAATGTGGCTTCTTCCAGGTTCTACGGTTCCATTTATGAGCAGCCAAAACGTTCCATCTTCCAGTATGCGCAGTGGAGCAATGGAGAGCTCTGTTTCTTTTGCTCCTGGTACGGTTAGCAGTAGCCCTCTAAAAACCTTATATACTAAATACCCATATAGTTTATATTTTTGCTTGCTAATGATATAATGTGGTTTCTTCTAGGTGCTTCTGGCCCACTTACAAGCAGCCAAAATGTGCCATCTTCCGGTGTGCGCAGTGGAACGATGGAGAGCTCCATTTCTCTTGCTCCTGGTATGCTTAGTAGTAGCCCTCCAAAAACCTTCTATACTAAATACCCATATAATTTATATTTTTGCTTACTAGTGATATAATGTGGCTTCTTCCAGGTTCTACGGTCCCATTTATGAGCAGCCTAAATGTTCCATCTTCCAGCATGCGCAGTGGAGCGACGGACAGCTCTGTTTATTTTGCTCCTGGTACGGTTAGCAGAAGCCCTCCAAAAGCCTTATATACTAAATACCCATATAATTTATATTTTTGTTTGCTAGTGATATAATGTGGTTTCTTCTAGGTGTTTCTGGCCCACTTACAAGCAGCCAAAATATGCCTTTTTCCGGTGTGCGCAGTGGAACAATGGAGAGCTCCGTTTCTTTTGCTCCTGGTATGGTTAGCAGTTGCCCTCCAAAAACTTTATATAAATACCCATATAATTTATATTTTTGCTTACTAGTGATATAATGTGGCTTCTTCCAGGTTCTACTGTCCCATTTATAAGCAGCCAAAATGTTCCATCTTCCAGTATGCGCAGTGGAGCGATGGAGAGCTCTGTTTCTTTTGCTCCTGGTATGGTTAGCAGTAGCCCTCCAAAAACCTTATATATTAAATACCCATATAATTTATATTTTTGCTTGCTAGTGATATAATGTGGTTTCTTCTAGGTGTTTCTGGCCCACTTACAAGCAGCCAAAATATGCCTTTTTCCGGTGTGCGCAGTGGAACAATGGAGAGCTCCATTTCTTTTGCTCCTGGTATGGTTAGCAGTAGCCCTCCAAACACCTTATATACTAAACACCCATATAATTTATATTTTTGTTTACTAATGATATAATGTGGCTTCATCCAGGTGCTTTGTCGTGTGTCGCCAACTTAGACTGGCTAGGTCTGCTGGGCTCTAGGTTCCCAGAGACAAAATAAGCACTCAGTGATGCAGACAATGTTTTATTCAGACACTTTTCTAGGCAAACAAAGCATATTCAGAGACGGAGAGCAAGAGCATATCAAAAAACAAGAGGCAAGAATAGAAGCAAGCTTATTAATATTTACCTAATGGATTCCTCTGTCCCCTCTCTAGTTACTTAGGGAGCTCACCTTAGGTGGCAGGGACGCTGCTGGTACTTCTGATGTCCAGAAAGCTCAAAAAAATCTGGATTTAAACCTTTTCCTTATACATTGTAAAGATGCTGTGTCATCAGCCTTGGCTCTATGCTCCTTTATGAAGGATAGCAAAGGGCGGTATAGAAATGTAATAAATAAATAAATAAAATATCCAAAACTCGTCAACAACCACCTGGAGTAATTAATTGATGCTACATCCTCTGCAGTTGGACTCATTACCCGGTCATAAGCTTGAGAACACAAGCAAAAGTTCACCTTGACCTGCTCTTTCTCGTCTCTTGTTTGATCTGATGTCTTTCTGCTCTTCGTACATTCCAGGTGTCTTATCTTAAAACTTTGCTTTAGTCAAGGACACAGATAATCTGTCACAGGGCTTGGCAGATACTATCCACCTAATCTATCACAAGATCTCTAGACATCTTGTTCTCTTGCCAAACGCCCTCGTCTATCTGACAAATAACATGGGAAAGTATTTTCGTCCGGTCAGGGGAAAACCCTAAATGCATAAGCTGTTCACCAAGCACTCTTAATACACACACTTGTATGATTTTTAACCATTTTAGAACTTGGATGGGAAAATGGGTAATATCAAACTAAACTCTTTGCAATCACAATCATCTTCCACAAAGCCCATGATCCCCTATGGGTAATATAGTAGCCCTCCAAACATCTTGTACAAAAAAATCTATATAATCTATATTTTTGCTTACTAGTAATATAATGTGGCTTCTTCCAGGTTCGTCGGTTCAATTTACGAGCAGCCAAAACATACCATCTTCCAGTGTGCGCCGTGCAGCAGGGGAGAGCTCCATTTCTTTTGTTCCTGGTACAGTTAGCAGTAGCCTTCCAAAATTCCTGTACACTAAATATCCATATACTTTATATTTTTGCTTACTAGTGATCTAATATGGCTTCTTTTAGGTGTTTCTGGCCCACTTACAAGCAGCCAAAAACTTCCATCTTCAAGTGTGCGCGGTGAAGCAATGGAGGGCTCTGTTTCTTTTGCTCCTTTTGCAAGCGGCAGCCCTCCAAAAATCTTGTATACTAGATATGAAATGGATGTTGAATGCCAGAGGAAAACTCCTAAACACTCAGGGATCGAACAGACTGAGGCTCTCCTGAGAGAATATGCTCAGCAAATCAGAGATCTGCAGAAGAGGCTAAGTGAAGTGAGTTTCAAACAGCTCCTAGTATACTGATTATAGAGAATTGTTATAATTCAAAAAGCGGAATATATTATCTGTGTTGAAGAGAAAGTCTAGGGTCACAGTTAAAACTGTAACTGACCTTTTTTTGTGTGTGGGGAGAGCAGGAAACGCTAAAGTCTGTAGCTTGTCTAAAATTTGAAGAGCACTCCTGATTTGTTTCCCCCCACTTGTTTATGGGAAGGAAAAATGAATCAGAATCTGAAAATGATACAGAATCAATTGTCTTTGGTTTTAAATCACTTACGGCTTTAAAATAGGTCATAAAGCCTTTTTTAAAACAAAGCAAGATTCTCGGGATGCTAAATTCTATGCCTGGTACCAAATTCCACATTTGCAAGATCTCTGAAATGCATGTTCCTGTTTACCTCAGTTTTAGTCTGTTCAGTAAAGTCTCTTGAGTGGACTGGGTTGTTCTATGACCGTGATGGCGAACCTTGGCACTCCAGATGTTCTTGGACTTCAATTCCCAGAAGCCCCCATGAATCCGCATGAATGGGTTTACTGCGATTCATCCGGCCCGTGCCGCCCTCGTCGCTCCTGGAAGCGGAAGTTAAACGCACCCGTGCATAACGCTCTCGTAAAGCATCCATGACTCTTGTAAACATGCTTACAAGAGCCGTGGGTGCATTTATGGCAGCATTTTGCGCATGCGTGTTTTACTTCCACTTCTGATGGGATCAACCACATGACTGGCCTGCTCAACAACGTGACCGGCCCACTGCCCAAAAAGTTTGGCCACCCATGCACTAAATGGTGCTTAATAAATAAATAACACTCAAAGTCCTGAAAGGAAGAAAATCAATTTGTCCTCTGGCCACTAAGCCAAATAAATATATATAAATAAATATATATATGGGCAAGAGTACAGATCAGAGTGGCTGAGATTGATACCCTGAGGAATATTTGTTGCCACCAGTGTGATTAATCTACCCGTTTAAATTTCTCATCTGTCCTCCAATAATAAAGCAAAAAAGCAAAACAATTATATTTATATACCACCCCATAGTGCCTAGTGCACTCTCTGGATGGTTCACAGGTTAGTTAGCATTTGGGCCCCAACATGCTGGCTTGAGACTCAACATCAAGAAAACAAAGATAATGGCAACAGGTCCTATTAGTCTCTGGAAAATAGATGGGGAAGATGTAGAAGCAGTGACAGATTTTACTTTTCTAGGATCCAAGATCACTGCAGATGGTGACTGCATCCATGAAATAAAAAGGAGACTGATTTTTGGGAGATAAGCTATGATAAATCTGGGGAACATAGTTAAAAGTAGAGTCATCACCTTGAAAACAAAAATCACATAGTCAAAGCAATGGTATTCCCACTGGTAATGTATGAGTGTGAGAGCTGGACCATTAGGAAGGTTGAGCGCAGAAGAATAGATGCCTTTGAAATGTGGTGTTGGAGGAGAGTTTTTAGGGTCCCTTGGACAGCATGGAGGACAAATAGGTCAATCTTAGAAGAAATCAACCCCGACTGCTCCCTGGAAGGTCAAATAGTGAAGATGAAGCTAAACTACTTTGGACATGAAGTGAGAAGAGAGAATTCACTTGAGAAAGCCTTGATGCTGGGAAAGGTGGAGGGGAAAAGAAGAAGGGGCGGCCAGAAATGAGATGGCTAGATGGTATTGTTGACACAATGGGCACAGAGCTGGATGGGTTGAGGAAGATGGTGGAGGACAGGGGTGCCTGGTGGGCAGTGGTCCATAGGGTCGCAAAGGGTTGGAATCAACTGTGCAATTCAACAACAACAAAAATGCTGGGCACTCATTTTAATGACCTTGGAAGGATGGAAGGCTGAGTCAACCTTGAGCCCTGGTCAGCATCAAACTCTCTCTTTGTGGTGAGTTTAGCTATCTGTGCAACCGTGTGAGTGCCGGAGAGAATATAAAATCTTCCACAGAAAGAAAAAGAATGCTACATGTGTAGCATTGTACTTGTTGAGGGGAGTGAACCTTAATTTCAGAAACTGATGGAGAGAGGTCTTTCTTGAATTACAGTTACCTATAATAATAATTCCCTGTCAGAAATTATTCTGGGTCGAAAGGATTTCTGCTGGAGAAACTCCACTCAGGGGATGCCCAAAAGAGGCTCATTTCATGTCCTCAAGATCTTTTCCCACCCAAGTGGTCCCTGTTTATCTACTTGCAATTTCTTGCTTTCAGTCTGCTAGGTTGGCAGAAGCTGGGACAGAGATGGGCCCTCAAACAGTCATGCAGTACCCGGATCTTGAACTGCTGAATTTCTGGCCTTCCAGCTCACAAAGTGAGCTTCTTAAACACTGAGCCACCACAGCCCCTACAGTTAGGGCACCTTGTTTGCTGTTACCCTGAAGATTTCTCCTACAGCAATACAGTATCCTTATTTTCTCAAATCATATCCTCTGAGCTGTTTCATGATATCACTTCTTGCAGGCTACACAACACTATGAGCAACAGTCATTCACCTTAAGACAGACAGTAATTCAGTTGCAGACAAACCTTCAGGAAGTAATAAAGGAGAAAAACTCAATTACAGATCTCAGGTGAGCATTCTCACAACACAAGCCAGGTATTGCCATGAACCTTTTTTGTTCTTACTGCTGCTCCTCTGCATTGTGCTTTAACATGGGTCAGAGAGACAGAAAGTGTTGTCTGCTAAATTGGCTAGTTTCCTCCTAAAACCTGCACTCCACTAGTGAGAATCCATATGTTGTGCCTAGGGAAGGGGGCATTACTGCGGTAACATTTCTGAAAGTAGTAAAGGTTGTTTTTAGAAATTAATGAAGTGCTCATAGAGAAAGTTAGGAGTGTGCAGGTTATGTGACTTATCCTGCCATTTTAGGTAACTAGATTAAAAGAGGGCGGCATTTCTGCACCTTTAAGAGTTTGGCAGAGAAGCAAGTTTCAGCAGATATAGTTTGCATTGAAAGATGCACCTTTTAAGCAACAACTGGAAGTACAAAAACACTGTCATTTTTATCACATGGTCACCCTACTCAGAAGTTTAAGTTTAATAGAGTTTGTAATATGCTATAACTATCTCCATACGGAGCATTGTAATTAGACTGTTGGAAGCCGCCTTGGGTCATCTTGGGATGAGGAAGGTGGGATACAAATGCTGTAAATAAATAAATAATACAGTAGTAAAGGTAAAGGTCCTTTGCTTGAAAGCCAGTCGTATCCGACTCTAGGGTTCAGTGCTCATCTCTTTCAAAGCCGAAGATCCAGCGCTGTCTGCTTCTGCAGACATTTCCGTGGTCATGTGGCAGGCATGACTAGGCACATGGAACGCTGTTTACTTTCCCACTGAAGTGGTCCCTATTTATCTACTTGCAATTTCTTGCTTTCGAACTGCTGGGTTGACAAGAGCTGGGACAAAGACGGGAGCTTATTTCGTCCTGCAGTACTCAGGAACCAAACTGCTGACCTTCCGCCTCCCAGTCAGCGTCTTAGCCACTTGAGCCTCTGCAGTCCTTTCGTAATACAGTTCAAATATATTAATTTCATTGGGGGGGGGGGACTTCATTATATTCACCTATGAACTGACCATGCATTCTTGTATGCCTATGTGAGGGGCTGCCCCCCAGCTTGGTTATTCTGTTTTAACATGAGTAGGGTGGGGAGGGTTGTTTTTTAATGATGATTTGTTTGTTTGTGTTTTAATGCTGGTTTTAGCTGTGGTTGTTGGCTCTTGTTTTTAGCTGTTGTTGTTAAACTGTTTTATATTGTAATTTTTACTTATTGTATTTTCTCCCTCTTCCCTTTCCCTTTTTGTTGTTAGCCGCCCTGAGTGGTGTACCCACCAGGAGGACGGGATATAAATGTGCAAAATAAAAAATAAATAAATAAAATGAAATTAATTTATTTCGTAATACAGTACAAATATATTAATTTCATTTTTGATGCCATACAAGAGTATATGGTCAGTTTAAAGGTGAACATAATGAAGTCCCCCCCCCCCCCCCCAAAATAATAATAATAATAATAATGTGAAGCACAGCTGCCGATGCTCTTAAATTATTACTGGATGAATCTTTCTTCTTTTTAAACAGACAAAAAGAATCTCAATCCCAAGAGGATCTCAATAGCAAAATGAAAACCACAATTAGTGAACTGCAAACAGCCAATCAGCTTCAAGAAGAAATGCTGAAGGAAACCAATAATCAAATAGAGCATCTGAAAATGATGTTACGAGGCCATGAAGATGTATTCCAAGGGCTCCGGAATGTTCTTGTGACTTACGAAGAATATTTAGGCATGAAGATCTATGAACATGAGAATGTCTTCAATCTCCACACCTGCAGTCTGCCCACTGCTTTTAGCAAAGCCCTACAAGAGTTAAATGCAGTGGAATCACATGTCAGAGGAAGGGTTATGCTGGTAAGTGGCCTGCTGTTCTTTTAGGATAATGTTTGCAATAAGATTCCAAACACAGGTGTCAGTGATGCACTGTAAAAAAATTTACTACCTACTCTGTGGGTAGGGCTGGCCAAATCTGTGGGTGGGGCCAAATCTGTGGGCTTGACCAAACATCCTGCATGATGGGCTATAGAGGTGGGCGTGGCCAACCAAGTGGGCATGGCCTGGGGAAATTTCTGCTACCAGTTCTGCATAACCTGACAACCTGCTGCAGTGCATCACTGGCAGGTGTGTGAATGAACCAGTGACCAGCAGAAACAGACTGAAAGGCTCATTCTAATCAGATGGTGGTACAATAAAACTCTGACTTACACATGCCTCGAGTTAGATAAAATTCAACTTACATAATGATTTTGTGCTAAAACCATATCCTGATTTACACTATTTCCTATGGGTTTGCTTCAAGTTACATAAAGATTATTTTTCCTATGGGTTTGCTTCGAGTTACGTAAAAAATAATTTTTCCTATGGGTTTTCTTCGAGTTACATAAAAACCGATTTAAGCAAAAGCCTACGGAATGGACTTTTTTTCCGTAAGTAAGGGTTTTACTGTAATTGCTTGGGAAAATTGCTTTTTTGGGTGAAAGCCAGTCATATCCAACTCTAGGTTTCGGTGCTCACCTCCGTTTATAGCCAATGAGCCAGCATTGTCTGCATCTGTAGACATTTCTGTGGACATGTCGCAGACATGACTATACACCAGAGTGCATGCAATGCTGTTACCATCCCACTGAAGTGGTACCTATTTATCCACTTGCAATTTCTTGCTTTTGAACTGCTAGGCTGGCAGGAGCTGGGACAGATGACAAGAGCTCACTCTGTCATGCAGCACTTGGGCCTCGAACTGCTGACCTGCCGTTATTCCAGTTGTCAAGTTCAGCAACTTAACCACTAAGCCACTGTAGTCCCATACACCAGCTGCCTTACCCTTTTTCATTGCATCAACTCCATTGATTATTTTGAATCTGACTGCAGTGCAACTTTGATTACTGCTGCTGTTCACCTCCTTAAAGCATCCTCTACTACATACATGGTCCCTTTAAGTCACAGAGGTTGGTGTGGCTGTAATTCTCAAATCGATTATACTCTTAAATGCCCTATGGCATTGGTGGTGAACCCATGGGACAGGTGTCAGAGGGGGCACTCAGAGCCCTCTCTGTGGGCATGTGTGCCGTCACCCCAGCACAGAGTTTGCCCCGCCCCTCTGCCAAGCAGCTCAACGGGAGCACTTCCTCCCTCCCCCCAGCAAAGACTTCACCTCGGCCCAGCAGCCCAATGGGAGCACTTTCTCCTTCCCCCCAGCACAGAGTTCACCCTGCCCATCTGCAGCACAGACAGCAGCCTGTTGAGTGTGGGCACTCGGTCTCTAAAAGGTTCGCCATCACTGCCCTATGGCATCAGAGCTATGTATGTGTCATATTGGGAGGGCATTTGAGTCCAACAAAGTTGTGCTGGAATGAAAAAATTCCCCCAGCAGAAGTCAGAATCTGGATTCATCCCATAGAATTGAGATGACCCAGAAGATCATCAACAGGTGTTCTAGTCTAGTTCCAATGTAGGGGATGCTATTCCCACTTCAAACAATTGTCCTATGAATAAGAATCACCCAACCAGCATCAAACTATTGCTGACCATGCCGGCTGGAGATTTTGGAAATTATAGTCCAGAATAGATAATTTTCCTAAGGTCGTTGGGGGGCGGGGAGGGGGGGGGATAATTTTTCTAAGATCAATGCAAGATGGATGAATTCCTTAAGGGAAGTCATAGACTATAACTTGCAAGAGTTGAACAGGGCTGTTGATGACAGAACATGTTTATGGCATGTGACAAAAACAACAAAACATCTTATGAAAGAACAACACATTTCTGTTGGTGCAGTTATAATATAAATAAACAATTATACCTGTCCCTGATTGTAGTGTTATTATCTGTGTTCTATAAATAACTTTACCTTCAGTTTGATGAAAACTTTTCTACCTGGTACTTCCATGTCAGAATAATTTTTAATTTGTTTATGAATTGTGACCATTGATTAATGCAGCTGGAAGAACAGTTGGAAATAACGAGAAAAGAATCACAGTCCAAAACTGAAACTTTGCTTCAGCAACATCAAGAAAGGTAGGTACATTGTTCTCTCTCTGCTAATATTGGTTTCATGAGTTTATAATATATGAATTTTTACTTAGAATATCATGTTTCTTCTTAAAGACTTTAAAGCAGTTTGATTTAATTTGGGACTACAGTTGGGAGAAAAGGGAGCATACCAACAAGCATATTGGAACTTTTGGGCACAAGAGAGTATGACAGGGGTGGGCAACCTATGGCCTGTGGGCTGGATCTGGCCTGCGGCACCAGTTCATGTGGCCTGCTGCCGCTCTCACCACTACTGGAAGCAGAAGCAGACATGTTTGCGACAGCCATAAAACCGCCTCTGCATGCATAAACGTACCCATGGCTGTCGTAAACACATTTACGACAGGCGCGGATGTGTTTCATGGCAGCGTTTATGACGGGAGGAACCATGTGACTGGCCTGCTCAGCTGTCCGGGGGAATGGTCCAGTCCACAGCGCAAAAAAGTTGGAAACCCCTGGATTATCAGATAGCTAAAAACAGCAACAGTAAAAACTATAGCTACTATAATACCACAATGAGAAAACAAAAAGTTGCGAAAGCAGTATAAGAGAAAAACAGTTATACACTGGAGTATTGATTGATTTATTGGTTTATTGATTGGACTTGTATGCCGCCCAATCGGCTACGACTCAGGGCGGCCTACAACAATCACAATACAATCTAGTTACAATACATCTCACAATTACAATATTACAGTACAACAGAATACAGTAGAATCAAACAATATCATATCATCATCACAAATCACAGTATCAAAAAAGCATTATAAAAGAAAAAAACACTCATTTGAGAAGTCCCACAGCAACAACACAAAAGTCACCGCACAAATACATCACGGCAGTGAACAGATCTCAATGATGAAAGCCATTTGTGGAATCTGAGTTATCCTTTTTTGGAAGAATTTCAGAAAAGTAATGCTGCTCCCAAGAAGCAATCTTGCTTCTAGTGAAGGCCAATCTAGAAGAGGTATTTCCTTAAGGAAAAATAAACCAAAAGTTAGAATGTGAAACATATGTTAAACATATGTTTTAGCAAGATAAAAGATTTAATTCATAACTTAGCATCTAGAATTGTAGTATTTGGCATGTTTATTAAATTTAAAACAGCATTTTATATTATTTTATATGAGCAAAACTGAGAAAATGCCTTTTACTAAAGAAAGAACTGCAAACCCCTGTAACTGGTGCTGCCTCAACTTGTGCATCGTAGTTTTTGCCATTTCAGAAATGGAAAAAACAAAACAAAACAAGAGTGAAAATAGAAACAGTAAACTTTTTTAGTAAAGAAAAAAATATATATGATCAGAAACTATTACTGTGACTGTCTCTTCTCTGTCAAAGTCGAACAAAGGTCACTAGAAGAAGGAGAAATCCACAAGCAATGGAGGTCTGTCCCCCCTGGGCATATCCATCTGCCATTCATATCAGTTGTTAAATAGGATCAGGCCTTGGTAATACGTGGATGGGAGAAGTTCAGGAAACAACCAGGATCTCCAGAAAGAACCCTGTTTAAAGCCCTAATTACTGTATATATAAGACTACTTCCTATGTTCCTGAATAAGCCCCTCCAAATATTGCAACAGTGCTTCGTAAATGTATGTGTATGCTCACATAAAGGACTGTGGTTAAGACGCTGAACTTGATGACTGGAAGGTTCGCAGGTCAGCAGTTTGAGACCTGAGTGCCACACGAAGGAGTGAGCTCCCGTTTCTGTCTCAGCTCCTGCCAACCTAGCAGTGTGAAAGCAAAAAATTGCAAGTAGATAAATAGGGATTGTAGTGGCTCAAGTGCCTAAGACGCTGACTGGGAGGCGGAAGGTCAGCAGTTCGATTCCCGAGTATTGCAGGACAGAATGAGCTCCCGTCTTTGTCCCAGCTCCTGCCAACCTAGCAGTTCAAAATCAAGAAATTGCAAGTAGATAAATAGGGACCACTTCAGTGGGAAGGTAACAGCGTTCCGTGCGCTTCGGTGTCTAGTCATGCCTGCCACATGACCACGGAAACGTCTGCAGCAGTAGACAGCTCTGGCTCTTCACCTTTGAAACAGAGATGAGCACTGCACCCTAGAGTCGGATACGACTGGCTTTCGAGCAAGGGAAACCTTTACCTTTACTAGAGATGAGCACTGAACTCTAGAGTTGGATATGACTGGCTTTTGAGCAAGGGTGACCTTTACCTTTACCTGTGCCCACAAAATGTATAGGAATCATTCTCAAGTAGCCACATTGCTTTGGTGCTCCTGACAGCAGAACAAAAGACAGGGAGTTTGAATCTCCTTGTACCTTTCAGGAGTTGGACTACCCCGTGCAGCATTTCCCAAACTTAATTCTATTGTAGAACACTTTACAAACCTGATGGATGCATCACATCGAAAGGATGGATGCAAAACAAACTTTGTGGCATTATGTATTTGCTGTTGAGTGACCCAGGCAAAATTGCAGCACGGAACATCTTTTTAGTTGTGGTACATTTCATAGCATTTGACTATTTTTTTCTAACGCTGTAAAAAAATGTGACTCTTGAGGAATAAAATGTCCTTATATGCTGTGAGAATTTTCTAGCATCGTTGAATTTTGTCAGCTGTTGTTTTTGTTAAGGGGCAAGATGCATTTCAGTTTTTCTTTATTGCAGAATAATAGTCAATATTGGATAAAGTGAGGGCGTGGAATCCAGTGGCATTTTAAAAAATAATAAACTGCCTAAGTGTTAATTTGTTAAGGAAAAAATTCATTGTTTTAAAAAAATATATACCAGTTAAAAACACAGCTAAAACGCTTAATTTTTCCTTATCTGCATAGCTCTAATTTTGATTCTCTACAAATAGATGAATTTACTATTGTATCTCAATTGTTGTTGTTTTTTAATCACAGCATTGAAAAGTTGATCAATGAACATGAACGGGAATTGGAAGCACTGAATGAAAATGCAAACGCTTCTCACAGCCTTGCAAACAATGTCCAAAGCCAGCTGGAAATCGTTCAGTACGTTTGGGACCGAACAGTCTTGGGACTGTTTTAGAATAATATTGCAGTCGTTTTTTAAAAAGAAATGTCCTTTGCTAAATAGGCACATTGTTTTCAGTATATAAGGCATCAAGGAAGAAGGCGATACCTTTATTGGATCACTCAAAGAATAAATCATTGTGCGAGCTTTCGAGATTCAAGATCTCTTCATCAGACAGGCAGGCATCAGGAAAATTATCAATGAAATTTCATGGCATGATGGTTTTCCAGGCGCTCTTCTTAGAAGTGCATGTTGAAATTTCTTAATCAGCCCCTTCTTGCTGTTAAGGTCACATGTTAATTTGTTGTTTAAGGCCATGTCCCAAACCTCTTTGTACCATTCTTCCATTTTAAGGTTAGAGATGGTTTTCAATTTGGAAACCCCTCATGGAATATGTAATGATGAAGAATCAGGGTTTTAAACCTGTACAAGAAACTATGAGGTTTTGGAAAGGAAATATTAATACTGTATTTAAAAAGTTTGAAGTGAAAACCTGGAAGTAGTGACTCCCCATAAGGTGAAGGGTGCATTTGTTTGAAATCAAATGAGTTAAGTTTTTTTCTTACTTAGCAATATGTTTAAGTTAGTAGGTAGCGATAATTTATTTAAACAGTTTAATAAGTAATGTACTCAAGACATTTAATGGCTTATTGATATATGTAGAATAGTGGATAACAGGGCTGTATTAGAACAGATTTTTATAATAATCGCTAACATGTTAATGTTCTGATTTCATATATTATTTTTGGTTTTTATACTTTATTAAATAAAATAATAATACAAAAAATGCATGTTGAAAAAACAACAGGCTTGTATGGATGAGGGGCATCCATTTACAGTATTTCTAAATCTATCACAGGAATCCTTAACCTTTCGAAATAAGAATTTCAAAGTGGGGGAAACTTCTCTCTTACCTTCCAAATATGAATAGAGAAAAAGGAAGATAGTCTAGTGACACATGTACAGTAAGCCATGTTTGAGACAGGTAGTGTTCCTGAATAATGGGGTGCAGATTTTAACGTAGCTCTGAGTGAAGCTGACACCTCAAAATGTGCTTCTTTCAAAACAACTATGGCTTGCCCTTAGGAATTTGAACTATTTGTTCTGTCCTGTGGTAAGACAGTGTCCTATGGTAAGACTCCTGCTGATCAGGGCTTCTGGGAATTTAAGTTCAAGAACAGCTTGAGTGCCAAGGTTCACCATCATTGCTCTAGGAGAATGCACATTTGAGCATGGAGTTTCTATTTAGCATTCACAGTCATCAGCCATTGATTAAAAAAAATTTCCTCCCTGAATTTGTCCAACTATAGTAGGGATTACTTTATTTGAATGATACCAGTTGAAAAACCTAAGTTTTTGTATAACATCAGGGGTTCCCAACCTAAGGTCTGTGGGCTGGATCTGGCCCATGGCACCATTTCATGTGGCCACCCACCCATCCAAGGTCATTCAAGAAACAAAATGGCCACCCCATTTAAAGCTATTGGGACAAAATGGCCACCCCCATTATGCAGGCAGTGCAAAATGGCCATCTGGCCCTCGAAGCTGACTGAGAGAGCATAACCCGGCTTGAAAAGGTTGGGAACCCCTATATTATATGATTGTATGAGTCCCTTAATCTGCACAATTGGTATTGATGGTGGCTGTCAGAAAAAAGAGCAGCTACACAATTTTTGTTTTTTAAAAAACTATTGTCAGAGTTCTGCTTGTTGTATGGGTTTGTGGCTGGGCTGTGCATCTTTGCATGAGTCACGGTTTCATTTTTCCCCAGCCTGTTTTATCTTCTTCCTTTTTTTTAATACCTTAGAGAACAAGCAAAAAACCAGACCTCATTGTACATGCGCCAGATCAGTCAGCTGGAAAGCACTGTGTCTCAGCTGCGTTCTGAGCTGCGAGGATCAAGGAAAATGTCCCAAGACAAGGTATGTGCAAAAAGCATATAGCTGATGTGAAACTCTGTGCATTCTGTGCATATGCTTGGGTAAAGGTAAAGGTTGCCCTTGATCAAATGTCAGTCGCATCTGACTCTAGGGTTCAGTGCTGTCTGTGTCTGCAAACATTTCCGTGGATATGTGGCGGGCATGACTAGACACTGGAATGCATGGAACGCTGTTTACCTTCCCACCGGAGTGGTACCTATTTATCTACTTGTAATTTCTTACTTTTGAACTGCTAGCTTGGCAGGAGCTGGGACAGAGGATGGGAGCTCATTCCATCATGCAGAACTCGGGCCTCAAACTGCTGGCTGGCTGACCTTCCACTCCTCAAGTTCAGCACCTTAACCACTGAGTCACCACAGTCCCTGCCCATATGCTCAGTGTATCATAAATGCAGTATAACCAGTGCATTAGTAGGAGGATGATAAAAATTCACAGAGCATCATTATTACAACCTAACTGGTTCCTTGATGACAGTAACAAGCTATTAAATTAATTTTCCTATTAGGCTTTCTTGCATGACCTCAGCTTTCCTCAGTTACTTAAACAATGTTAAAGGGAGCAACACTTCAGCAATTACCCCATCATTGATGTAATCTGTGTACACATCCTTAGCTCTAGGTTTAACATGAGGGTGCCAATGAATACCAGAACATGAAACATGAGATTTACACGAGCCTCTTCCTCCATAAATGTTCAGGTTTTTGCCATCTTCTGCCACCAAAATAAAGTCATATACTTTACATTTGTATTTCTTGGCTATCTTTTGAGGGGCCTTTTGTTTGTCAGCTGTAGAATGAAAATTTCCCAAGCCAATAAAGCAAATTAAGCAAAGCAATCACACTTATATACCGCCCCATAATGCTTAGTGCACTCTCTGGGTGGTTCACAAGTTAATTAGCATTTTGCCCCCAAAATGCTGGGTACTCATTATACTGAACTCGGAAGGATGGAAGGCTGAATCAACCTTGAGCCTTGGCCAGAAATGAACTCACAACCTTTTGGTTGCAGGACAGCAGTTTAACCACTGCACCACCAGAGCCATAAAGGACATGATTCTTTTTGTCTCTCTGTCACTGGGATCTATTTCCATTTTGTAAAGTCAGAGGCACTCACAAATTGCCATTTGACTTCAGATCTCATCTTATGCTCAGGTTTCTCCTTCTATGGAAAACTTGGGTCAACCATTGCATGATTAATGTTCCGTGTTACAGAAAATGTTTTAAAGAATCAGGTAACAGTAAAGTTGCTGATTAATGTGCTGGAGTTTTTGCAAGCACATTATTGTGCGTCCAGTTATGCAACATAGCACGCATATCTTGTCTTCAGCACAAACAGCACCAGATTTAATAGGAGTGGCTCAGAAATGGTGATGAAGTTGTACTGACATTGGATTGGAGCATGGATGGTGCCATATTTCAGATAAAAACTCCTACATAGTGCATAGTTTCAGCCTAAGTTCCTAGGGATGAATTTCCAGTCACTCTTTCCCAGAACTTTTAATAGCAACTAAGCCACATTCTGCAAACAGTATAAATTATGCCAACCAGTCCAAAGTTCTATTTGAGTCGATCTTCTGTTCCTATTTTGGGCACCTGTCAGGTGCCTTCCAGAAAAGTTCAAATGTGAGCCTCCCAGAGTCATTTCACGTTGGGCAGCTATATAAATTGGATAAACAAGCAAACAAACAGTACTTTTTCATCTTACTTTTTTTCAGAAACTGATCTAAGGAGGTATGCTGCCTCTGATGCTATATATCTGTCATTATCAAAATTTGTTGATGGCCATTTTCTCCTCCCTTTTTAAAGCTGTTGAAGCTGACAAGCACCACAAACAAATTCCTTTCTTTCATATAATTTGTAATTTTGTACTATTTATGTAACTCTATTTTGCTTGCCTTTGGGAAGATGAATCTCAATATTGATGAATTTCCTCTGGCCAGCCAACCTTCGGGTTTCTGACATTTCAAGAATCATACTCCACACAATTATGTCCTTAAAACCTGACATGTGGCAAGTGTTTCCTGAATGTGTAGGCCAGAATATTGTTTAAACTACAACAATGTTTTGAGATTCCCAGGAAGTTGAGTTCTGTATGGTATGATGTACTTTTTGAGCCTTCCTGCTGGCCTGATCTTCTGAGGAGAAACCTAATGTTAAAAACCCCTCTTGTTTTTGCTGTGTCTTTTATTAACATTTTAGATAGAAGAACTGGAGAAAGAGTTGCATCTGGCTCACTCTGAGATTGCTGAGGCTAAAAACGAGAGGGATCAGTACAGCCAAGAAACTGGGAACTTAGATGATCAGGTTCAGCACTTAATGGTAGGAAATAGAGAGAAGAAGTACTTGGTTAAGAATAACTTTTGCAAATCACTTTTTAAACCAGCTGGATCAGATTGTACACACTTGGGAGGAAACAGAGAAATGGGAAGCCGTATTTCATGAGCATGATATAAATATCACACAATTGAAATAAGGAAAGGGTGGGCAACTTTGACAGTCTGGCCAGGTTATCCTGCTATTTAGGGGTTAAATGTGTATATGTGGGGTGGGAGTATGTTGATAATTTTGTATAGTTGTATTTTGTTTAGGTTTTGTTGAGTTGTTAAGTGTTCCCCCCCCCCCCAATCTCATTGTTCTGTGCAGGACAATGACAATAAAGATTTATCTATCTATCTATGGTAATAGACCATACTGCCAGCAACTCAATGCCGAATGTCAGGTGGTGGTTAACTAGCCTGACCACCCCTAGTACTAGCGGCCTTGGGTGCCAAAGTCCACAGGGAAGGGTGATGGTCTCCAAGTAGATTAAATCCCACTTGAATCCATCTTGATAGAGGGAAGTAGCTTCATCAAAACTAGCCTGGGGGGCTGATGAGGACTTTGCATGCCAAAAGTGCTCAGGACCAAAAGTGACTCGTGGAACGGGGATCAGTGGTATGGGTGTCACGCTGCGATGCGGAAGGCAGATGAAAGGCCACTGCATTATATTCTCAGGACAGTCATCATAGCTGATCACCATGTAAGGTAAAGGTACAAGTTTCCCTTGTTTGAAAGCCAGTCGTATCCGACTCTAGGGTTCAGTGCTCATCTCTGTTTCAAAGCCGAAGAGCCAGCGCTGTCTGCTTCTGCAGACGTTTCCATGGTCATGTGGCAGGCACGACTAGACACTGGAGCGCACGGAACGCTGTTGCCTTCCCACCAAAGTGGTCCCTATTTATCTACTTGCAATGTCTTGCTTTCTAACTGCTAGGTTGGCAGGAGTTGGGACAAAGACAGGAGCTCATTCTGTCCTGCAGTACTCGGGAACCAAACTGCTGACCTTCTGCCTCCCAGTCAGCGTCTGAGCCACTCGAGCCACTGCAGTCCCTTTGATCACCATGAGGATTCAAATACAGCAGAAGTAGAAGGGCAACTTTGGTAGATCTGGGGACCAGGTGTTTGTTTGTTTCTGTGTGGCTTATCATGTACAATTCTCTTATAGTCTGAGCTACATAAGAAAGAGCTGGAGCTCAACTTGGAAAAAGAGCAGAATAAGCGGCTCTGGGATCGGGACACTGGCAGCAGCATCACCATTGACAATTTGCGGAGGGAACTGGACAACAAGAACATGGAACTGCAGCGCATGGATTCTTTTGTGAAGTCCATGAGGATGGAGTGCGAGGAACAGATGGAACGTCAGGTCTGAAATGAGACAGAGCCCTAAGCTGAGAAGAGATTGAAAGGAAACAGACATGCTGCAAAGACAATGACGTTTTCTGTTGTATTAAAGACTAACAAGTATTGTTTGGCATAAACTTTTGGATGCATTCCATCCAACTTCCCCTGGTGCACCTGGAAAAGTGGGCTTGAGTCCATTACAAGTTGTAACAAACAATGGCTTGCTAGTTTTTAAAGTATCATAAGACTCTTCATTGATTGTGCTGCAATAGGCTTGGGATGATGATGTTGGTCATTTACCTTGCAATTTACATCTGATTGGGCACTAATGAAGTCAGATTAAAATGCCATGATTTAATTTAATTTAATAATTTTTAATATTTCGACTTGTTTGCCGCCCACTCAGGTAAACCCGGCTCAGGGCGGTTTACACAATCTAAAACCCCATGCAATAAAAGCAGTTTAAAAACTCCACCCACATTAAAAAGAATCCCACCCACCCTGAGAAGCAGAGAGAAGGTACATCTCATGGTAAAAGCCAGCAGGCAGGAGTCACATTGCCCTCAGGGCTCCACACCTGCCCCGCCAGCCAGGTCTTAAGTCATTCCTAAAGGGCCGCAGCTCCGTCTGCAACCATAGCTCTACTGGCAGGAGGTTCCAAAGGGCCGGCGTGAACACGGAAAAGGCCCTTTTCCTTGTGCCAGAGAGGTGGGCACCCCTGGTTGATGGAACAATTAGGGAACCCCTCCGGTCTGCTCTGGTTGGACGGACAGATGTTCTTAGGGTGATGCGGTCTCTTAGGTATCCTGGCCCACTACCATATAGAGCTTTAAAGGTCATAACCAGCACCTTGAATTGCACTCGGAGGCAAACTGGTAATCAGTAGAATTGTCTTCCTTTCCTTCCTTCATTTATTTAGAGAACATAAGAACATAAGAACAGCCTTGCTGGAACAGGCCACAGGAGCCCATCCAGTCCAGCATTCTGTCTCACACAGTGGCTCACCATTTCCTTCAGGGTATTCCCAAGCAGATGCCTGTTTAGGATTCCCTGGAAATGATATTGAGAGATATCCTGCCTATCTCTCCAACCCGGAGGTTGTCCTTAAGTATCCATAATTATAGCCATTGATACTCTTGTCCTCCATGAACTTGTCTAATCCCTTCTTAAAGCTGTCAAGACTGACAGCTGTCACCACTTCTTCTGGCAGGGAGTTCCATAGACCAGTAATCCTCTGGGTGAAAAAGTACTTTCTCTTATTTGTTTGAGAACTAGTACCCAAAAGTTTCATGGAGTGTCCCCTAGTTCTAGTGTTATGCGATAGGGAAAACAGTTTTTCCTTATCTACTTTGTCCACACCGTGCATGATTTTATAAACTTCAATCAGGTCACCTCTTAGACGTCGTCGTTCAAGAGTGAAGAGGCCCAACCGTTGCAGCCTCAGATGGTAAGGAAGGTGTTCCAGTCCCCTAATCATTCTGGTTGCCCTCCTCTGCACTTTTTCCAGCTCCATAATATCCTTCTGGAGGTATGGCGACCAGAACTGTACACAGTATTCGAGGTGGGGCCTCACCATAGATTTATAAAGAGGCAAAATGACACTTGCTGACTTATTTTCTATACCCTTCCTAATGATCCCTAGCATTGAGTTTGCTTTTTTCACTGTTGAGGCACACTGGGTTGACACCTTCATTGAGTTGTCCACCAGGACACCAAGGTCCCTTTCCTGGTTTGTCGCAGAGAGTTCAGACCCCATCAGTTTATAAATGTAATTGGGGTTCTTTGCCCTAACATGCATCACTCTGCACTTACTAATGTTGAAACTCATTTGCCACTGTTTTGCCCACTCCCCCAGTGTCGAGAGATCCCTCTGGAGCTCCTCACAATCTCTCACAGTTTTCACTACCCTGTATAATTTAGTGTCGTCAGCAAATTTGGCTACCTTGCTTTTTACTCCTACCTCTAGATCATTTATGAAGAGGTTGAAAAGCAGGGGTCCCAGTACTGAACCTTGGGGGACCCCACTCTTTACTTCCCTCCACTTGGAGAAGTGTCCATTTAGTGCTACCCTCTGTTTCCTGTCCCTTAGCCAGTTGCTGATCCAGGACAAGACCTGTCCCTTTATTCCATGACTGGTAAGTTTATTCAAGAGCCTTTGGTGTGGGACCTTGTCAAAAGCCTTCTGAAAGTCCAGATAAACAATGTCAACTGATCCCCCTTATCCACATGCTTGTTGACACTCTCAAAAAATTCCAACAGATTAGTGAGGCATGATTTGCCCTTGCAAAAGCCATGTTGGCTCTCCTTTAGCAGCGCCTTCTCTTCTATGTGCCTATTAATTCTATCTTTTAGGATGATTTCCATCACTTTACCTGGGACACATGT
The DNA here is from genome assembly GCA_035047345.1 of Bradypodion ventrale. Classification (NCBI taxonomy): domain Eukaryota; kingdom Metazoa; phylum Chordata; class Lepidosauria; order Squamata; family Chamaeleonidae; genus Bradypodion; species Bradypodion ventrale. The sequence continues at coordinate 11,021,841 of JAWDJE010000005.1, read as the reverse complement.
CAAACTGACAGGTCGGTAATTCCCTGGATCACCCCTGGATCCTTTTTTGAAAATTGGTGTTACATTCGCTACCTTCCAGTCATCAGGCACAAAGCCTGATTTGAGGGAAAGATTATATATTTTGGCTAGGAGATCAGCAATTTCATCTTTAAGTTCCCTGAGAACTCGTGGATGGATGCCATCTGGTCCTGGTGATTTGTTAGTGTTTAGTTTTAACAAGACATGCAAGGACCTCCTCCCTGGTTATTTCTATCTGGCTTAATTCTTCGGTTTCCCTCCCTACGAAGATAGGCTCTGTTTTGGGGATGTGGCCTCTGTCTTCTTCAGTGAATACTGAAGCAAAGAATTCATTGAGTCTCTCTGCAATCTCTGTTTCCTCTTTAATAACCCCTTGCCTTCCATTGTCATCTAATGGTCCAATGGCCTTCCTAGTTGGGTTCTTACTTCTAATGTACTTAAAGAAGTCTTTGTTATTTCTCTGAGTATTTTTAGCTATACGCTCCTCAAAGTCTTGCTTTGCTTTCCTGATTGTTGCCTTGCATTTGTTCTGCCAGAATTTATGTTTTTGCCTGCTGTCCTCATTCGGACAAGCCTTCCATCTTCTAAATGAGCTTCTCTTGCTCTTGATCACTTCCCGAACAGCTCCTGTAAGCCACATCGGAGTCCTCTTGGACCTGCCAGTGCCCTTTTTCCTTTTGGGTATGCATTCCAATTGGGCCTCTGTTATTGTTTTTGTAAACAGCCTCCATGCCTCTTGGAGTGTTTGGACTCTCTCAATTTTCCCTTTCAGCTTCTTTTTTACTAGTTTCCTCAACTTTGGGAAATTTCCTTTTTGAAAATTTAAGGTCTCGGTGTTAGATTTTATCAGTGACTTGCGGTCTATGATCAAGTTAAACATAATTGAGTTGTGGTCACTGTTCCCTATTCGATCAGTCACATTAACATCTTGCACCAGATCCTGAGTATTACTCAGGATCAAGTCAAGGATTCTTGTACCTCTAGTTGGGTCTTCAACCATCTGTCCCAGGGAACAATCATTTAGCATATCTAGGAACTTTATCTCTTTATCATGTGCTGAACAACAGTTCACCCAGTCTATGTGAGGGTAATTGAAGTCCCCCATTATAACCAGGCTTCCCTTCTTGGATGCCTCCTTTACAACATTCTCCAACTGCCAGTCTCCCTCAAGAGTTTGGGTCGGAGGCCGATAGTATATGCCTACTGTTAGACCATCCTTGTGGCCTGGTACTCTTACCCACAGAGCTTCTAATGGTGACTCCAAATCACCTAGATATTCCAATTCATACGATTTTATCACTTCTTTGACATACAAGGCCACACCACCTCCCATTTGCCCCTTCCTATCCTTCCTGTACAGTTTGTAGCCTGGGATAACTGTATCCCATTGGTTATCATCCGTCCACCAGGTTTCAGTGATACCAATAATATCAATATTCTTATCTATTGCTAAGTATTCCAGCTCCCCTATTTTGTTCCGGAGGCTTCTGGCATTTGTATACAAGCATTTATATATGCTTTTCTGACACAGTCTTTTGTGTCCAGTTGCATTGTTAGACTGCCTCTTGCATCCTTCTGCTAGAGTGCTGGTGACTAGCTCTTTGCTCTGCTCAGTAAATTTTGCATCCTCCTCACTACTCAAGTACACACTTTCCCGAACCGGATGCCACCCAGCTCCTGTCGGCTTTCCCCCATTCATTTATATATTTATTGTTCATCTGGCAGGTATGTTTATCTGGCAGGTATGTTTAAATTTGTTGTGATTGGTTTGATACTACTTTTGTCCTTTTCCCAACAGTTCAAACGCTTGATTCAAAGAAAAGGGAGCAATTCTCTGTTCTCAGGAGAGCACCCCTTATTTCCAAAATCTTTCTTTCTTTCTTTCTTTCTTAAGAGAAAGTAGGAAAGAGGTTTCAATTCAGTGCTGGAACAGGCTTTTACTAGAGCACTCAGGAGAATCAGTTTAAAATAAAGAGAAAGAAGAGGAAATTGCCAGTCAGCACATGTTAGCACCTTGTTCAGGCAGCTTCTGCAGTTGGACCTTAGTGCAAACTGATCTCTCTGCTTCTGATCACCTCTGCAAATCAGGGCTGCTACACCAGTTTTACTGGGGAAACTTGATTGCCATGGGTGATAATCATAGCAGATCAGCCTATAGTCACATCTGCCACAGCTATCCTAGAAAAATACACAGTGCAGATCTTGTTCTCCGGCTCATGATGGTCTCCCCTCCACCCCTACTTTTAAAATTGGAGTCATGCCTTTGTTCATATGCACAGAAAGGGCTCTTTAGGTGCATTGATAGGGAACTGCCAGCATGCGAGCTAAATCAGCATATAGACTCCCCCCATTCCCTTGCACAGCAGTTACTTTTTTAAAAAAATAATGATTATGGAGGGTAGTGGAAAGTTTTTTAAAAGCCCAGTTACCTAACTGAAAGGAAGCAAAGGAAGAACTGAGAGTTGTGCAGAATTCTATAACTCTGTAAACTCCTATGCCACGCATGTTGTCAGAGGACAGAATCAGATTATATCTTCAGCTTGCCTGTAGATGGCATCATGGCTTCACATTTGAGCCACGGTGTGTGCATGTGTTGGGTATTTGGGGGTTAGAACATCAGGGAGGGAGATTCTGTATCATCCTCCTTCAAGGACTGGGTAGTTGAAGCAGTGTGTTCTAGTTTTCAATTAGTATTACAGGTTCTGACTAGAAGAAAATTCCACTTTCCTGGTTGTAAGGAAATAGTTCAGAAAGTGGCATTGGTGCACTATCTGCCTGAACTGGTCTGCACAGTTTAGTCTCAGAATGGAGCAACAGATAACAACCTAGACCCATGGTGGTGAACCTTGGCACTCCAGATGTTTTTGGACTTCAATTCCCAGAAGCCCAAGCCCCCGTGAATCCCCACTAATGGGTTTGCTGCGATTCATCCAGCCCGCGCCACACCGCCCTCGTCGCTCCTGGAAGCGGAAGTAAAACACGCCCGGACAGAGGAAGGGTTAACCCAAAAGAGCCTTAACCATACGGGCACATTTTACTTCCAGGAGTGACGAGGGCGGCGTGGTGCGGGCCGGATGAATCGCAGCAAACCCATTTGTGTGGATTCACAGGGGCTTGGGCTTCTGGGAATTGAAGTCCAAGAACATCTGGAGTGCCAAGGTTCGCCATCACTGATCTAGGTTGTCATTTGTGCTGAGTTCAAATCCCTATGAGATTCACTGGGCAATTTTGTGTAGATGTAATAGAAATGAGGTTAATGTGCATACTTCCTTGTCCACTTAAGAAGGAGGTAGCGGTCGCCCTTGCTCAGAAGCCAGTCGTATATAACTCTAGGGTTCAGTGGTCATCTCTGTTTATAGCCAAAAAGCCAATGCTGTCTGCATTTGCAGACATTTCCGTGGACATGTGGTGGGCATGCCTAGATACTGCAGTGCACAGAATGCTATTTATCTTCCCACCAAAGTGGGAAGCACCTATTTATCTACTTGCAATTTCTTGCTTTTGAACTGCTAGTTTGGCAGGAGCTGGGACAGAGACGGAAACTCACTCTGTCATGCAGCACATGGGTCTCAAACTGCTGACCTGCCAACCTTCCAGTCATCAATTTCAGTGTCTTAACCACTAAGCCACTGCAGCCCCACTTAAGAAGGAAGGCACATGTAAAAATGAAAGGGAGCTTCTTTTGTAATAACTGTATCTGGGCATTGGGCTATGTTTTATTTTTGAATATTGTGTTTATTATTGTATTTTGAACTTTGTATCCTGTATGTAAATCCCTTGGGTTTTCTTGGAGTCATTTATATGTTGTTAGCCGCCCTGAGTCGGCCATGTGCTGAGTAGGACGGGGTATAAATTGAATAAACATAAACATAAAGTAAACAGCCTTGTAGCATGAGAGACGCATACGGAGTGAGTTAGACTTTCTTTCTCTTGCTTCTCTGCCTTCTGGAAACATGGTCTGATCCTCCTGCTTCATCTAGCCTCTTTCCTTGATTTTCTTAAAATATATGGAAATGTGCCTTGTTGGAGAGAATGAATGCAATAAGAAAATAACATTTTTTTCCAGATTTCTGCCATCAGAGAAAAGAACACCAGTGCAGAAAAACTGGCCTCCATCGCTACTCAGCAAGAGTCGACCAAAGACATGCTGCATAAAGTGCTGGGGGAACTAACAGAAAAGAAAATAAAGCTGGAGGCTGCTGAGAGGCAAGTGGCAGAGTTGACAGCATGTCTGAACGAGAAGGAAAAAGTGATCAAGTCAACCAACGAGGAGATCCAGAAGCTCAACGGCCGAGTGGATGGGAAATTGCAGGAGCTCCAGCAACTGAAGAATGATGGTGACCATTTACAGAGCATACAGTCGGAGTGCGAGTCCTTGAAACTGCAGCTGATGGAAAAGGAGAAAGTGGTTGAGATCCTACAGAAGCAAATTGAGAATATGACCCAAATTGTAGACCAACATGGCCAGATGTTTGGTTCAATGGAAATGGAGAAAGCCCACCTTTTGAGAGAAGTGAATGAAAAGAAACGGGAGCTCCAAGAACTAAAGGTGTGTTTGTCAGAGTGTTTTCTAAGGTAGGGAGTGTTAAACCTTTTCTAATAAGAGCATTGGCCTTTGTGTATGTTTGTTTGTTTTTGTCCCAGAGCCAAAATAACACCAGCTGAGGAGCAGGAGTAATCGGCAGCTTCTTTTATCTAGATTTTGCAGGACAAGAAAGACAGCCAGATCCGTACGTTGGAGGCCAACCTGAGTGAAATGGAGTTGGAGAGGGTGAAATTGATGAACGCCAACTCGGAGAGGCTCCGGGCGCTGAAAGAGATGAAGCTGGATAGAGAAGATCTTATGAGCGACGTGAGAGCCAGTCGCTTCGCACTTGCTACACTGGCAGGTGGGTCATCTCTTTCTTTGAATCCTAAGGCGGGGTTCCCAACATTTTCAAGCCAGGGGCCGAGTTATGCTTCGAGTCAGCTTCAAGGGCCGGATGGCCATTTTGCCCTGCCTGCACAATGGGGGTGGCCATTTTGTCCTAACAGCTTCAAAGGAGGAGGCCATTTTGTTTCTCGAATGCTCTTGAAGGGGTGGGGGGCCACATGGAATGGTGCCATGGGCCAGATCCAGCCTGTGGGCCTTAGGTTGGGAACCCCTGTCCTAAAGGATTATTTTTTTTATAGAATAGGCAAAAGTATTAAGTCAGGAAAGAGAAAGTGACTAGACCCATCACTGGACTAGACTAATATGCATTAAATAATCCTTGAACGTGGAAATAGAGGAGGAAGAAGCCCGTGCTGCCCTCATCGCTCCCGGAAGTGGAAGTAAAATGCACCCGTACAGAGGAAGGGTTAACCCGGAAGAGTCTTAACTGTCAGGGCGCATTTTACTTCTGCTTCCGGGAGCAACGAGCGCGGTGCGGGCCGGATGAATCGCAGTAAATCCCTTCGTGAGGATTCACGGGGGCTTGGGCTTCTGGGAATTGAAGTCCAAGAACATCTGGAGTGCCAAGGTTCGCCATCACAGATCTAAGGTAAAGGTTGCCCTTGCTCGAAATCCATCCGTATCCTACTCTAAGGTTCAGTGCTCATCTCTGTTTATAGCCAAAGAGCCAGCGCTGTCCGTGTCTGCAGATGTTTCCATGGACATGTGGCAGGCACGGAATGCTGTTTACCTTCCCAGTGAAGTGGTCCCTATTTATCTACTTGCAATGCCTTGCTTTCAAACTGCTAGGTTGGCAGGAGCTGGGACAGAGACGGGTGCTCAAACCGTCATGCAGTACCCGGGAATATAATTCCAACCTTCCAGTCAGCAAGTTCAGTGTCTTAACCTCTTGAGCCACCACAGTCCCTTATGACAATCTTTACTGTATGGGACCAAAGACAACAGAACAGCCGAAGGGTTGGCTTAACACAGGTTTATTGCATGATGTTCCGGTGGAGCATGAGGTAATGGCGGTGATACATCTCTATATATACAGTAGCATTATACATTTGAATCTTGTAGCACGGTAGCTCATTGGCTGCTACCGGCGTGGCCTCGCCCAGGCACGCCTCTCTTCAGTAGTTCTTTCTCCTGCTGCTGAATGCGGGGAAGGTTTTCCCGCGGCTGTCCGTGATTGAGCAATGTGAACCATGTGAGACTGAACGCTCGCAGCTGCCCTCTATGGGCTGCTTGCTCGCGTTCCTTTACAGCTGAGATACATTGTAATTGGAGTGGTTACATTCTTATCTTACAGTACAATGAGCATGCATACATAACATCCCTCCCCCCTAGGATGGGACGAAGTCCCGCAACCATTGTGGCTTGCTGCACGTGCGCTTGGGGCGTGCTTGCGCCTGACCTAGTACCGGAGAGCCTGTGATCCCTGACTCCGTGGGTGCTTGTCCTGCAACGGGAAGCGGGGATTCGTTAGTGGCTCTGTGGGGCGTCCGTGCCTGCCTTGCGCTGGGGGATGGGAATGGAATGAACAGCTGGGACGTGAACCCCTGCCTATTGCTCTCGGACCCCGGGGACCCTCCTATTGTGAACCGCGGGACCGATGAGGATGCCCTTGTGGTTCTGCTGCCTTCTGTTCCCCGCTCGGGGGGCCTTGAGACTGTGGTGGGCGGACTCGCCGTCGCCTCCTGTCTTGGGGGTGTCGGTCTCCGGGAAATTGGTGCCATGTTGCATTCTAACTCACAGGGGCTACTGGGACTGGAAGTACCAGGGGCTGAACTGAAACCCCTCTTTTCGCTAGGACGGGTGGGGGACCACTCCGCTAACTCCCCCTGGTACTGTAAATCAAGGTCTAAACTTCTTGGGGAATCTGTGTTTTGGGGATGCTTCCGGGGGCTGTGTGTGAGATCGGGGCTCTTCCTTTCCGCCGCAAACTCCCGCAAAAGATCTCTGAGGATCGATTCCCTTTCCTCCCCCCTTGGTGGGGACCCATGTCCCCCTTTTTCTCCCCCTTGGGCTAAGCGGGTGGGGGAGTACCCTAACGCTGATTCGTGGCTATTTTCGTCTTCGTCCTGCTCTCCGGGGATCCTGCGCCTGAGTTGATCCGCGTGCCGCCTCCACAGGAGGCCTGTATTGGTCTCCACGCGGTATGAAACGGGGCCGGTTTGTTCTATTACAGTGCCCGGCACCCAGGCTGGCCCCGCGTTGGCGTAGTTCCTGCAATGCACCGGGGCGCCTACGCTGAAACTCTTTGCGGGTTCCACCCCTACGTTCCGCCCTTTGTCCTCTACTCTCGTGGGGTCTAGCTTGGAGATTACCGTGGCCAGCTTCCTGCGCATTAACAGCTCCGCGGGGGAGTACCCTGACGCCAATGGGGTGACCCTGTACCTTAGCAGGAATTGGCACAGTTGTAAGTTAAGATCTCCGGGGCCCATGCGCCGCAGCGCGTCCTTAGTGGTGCGCACGAGGCGCTCTACTTGGCCGTTGGTGGCCGGGTGGAAAGGGGCGGAGGTGATGTGCCGAATGGCGTTGAGGTCCATGAATGCCCTGAACTCGGCGGACGTGAAACAGCTAGCGTTATCGCTGACGAGGGTGTCGGGTAAACCGAACGTGGAAAAGACCCTCCGTAACTGTTTAATTGTTGTGGCCGAGGAGGTGCTTGAGACTGGAATGACCTCCAACCACTTGGAGAACGCGTCCACCACAAGGAGGAAAAGTGTTCCCCTGAACGGGCCAGCAAAGTCTACGTGAACCCGGGACCAGGGGCCCCTTGCTGCGTCCCACTCCCTATGTGGCAAGCGAGCCTCTTCTGGCCTGGAGCTTTGGCACGCTTCGCAAGTGCCGACCATGTGCTCGATGTCGGCGTCTAGCTGGGGCCACCAAAAGTAACTGCGGGCTAGTGCCTTAGAGCGGACGATCCCGGGGTGGCTGATGTGCAGCAGTTTAAGCACCCTCGGCCAGAGGGACGTGGGGATCACTACCCGCTGTCCCCACAAAAGGCAACCCCTCTCTAGGGACAATTCTAATTTCTTTTTGAAAAATGTGTCGAATTCCGCTGCTGGGGAAGACACGGGCCACCCTTTCTGTACCCAGGAGCAAACTGTAGCTAACGTTTTGTCCTTACCGGTCGCTTTGGCGATGTTGGCCGGTACTACTGGGGGGGAGTCTAGGACCTCTATCATTAAGACCTGGTGGTCCCTCTCTTCCTCGCCCACGTGGCAGCAATCCCGGGGAATGGGGGACCTCGACAGGGCATCCGCATGGCTGATCTCCTTCCCGGGCCGGTACACCAACGCGTGCTGATACGCGTTGAGAAAAATGGCCCACCTGAGCATTCTCGGGGACAGGGTTTGGGGTGTGGGCTTGTCTGCGGTGAAAATGCCTAGCAAGGGCTTATGGTCGGTCACTATGGTGAAGGGGCGGCCATACACAAAATCATGAAATTTCTTGGTCCCCGCAATTATCGCTAGTGCTTCCCTGTCTGTCTGGGCATAGTTTCTCTCCGCTTGGGACAAGGACCTAGAGTAGAACGCTATCGGGGCCTCCCTCCCGTTCTCCAGCACGTGGCATAACACCGCCCCCACCCCCACCGGGGATGCATCGCATATCAGGACCACTGGGCGTTTGGGATTGAAGTAGGTCAGTACAGCATCTGATGCCAGGAGTCGCTTCAGGTCATTGAAAGCCTTCTCATGGTCGTCGCCCCACTTCCATGCCTCGTCCTTTTTTAACAATTTGTGTAGCGGTTCCGCCACGGCTGCCTTCCGAGGAAGGAAGGAGTGGTAGAAGTTGAGCAGCCCAAGGAACGACTGCAGCTCGGGCTTGGAGGTGGGGCGAGGGGCCTTCTTGATGGCGGCCACCTTGGATTGGGATGGCCTTATTCCCTCGGGAGTAACACGGAACCCTAGGAACTCAACCTCAGTTGCGAAGAAAACGCATTTGTCTTTCCGCAACCACAACCCCGCCTTTTCGAATTTTGCCAGGACCTTTCCCAACCTTTCTGCTAATTCGGCCCGGCTCCCCCCTGTAATCAATACGTCATCAAAGTAGGGTAACACCCCCTCTAGCCCCTTCAGGAGGCGTTCCACGAGTGACTGGAAGATCCTGGGCGCCGAATTCACGCCGAATTGGAGGCGCGTTACCTGGAACGCCCCTTTGTGGGAGACTATGGTCTGCGCAGCAGCTGTGGCGGGGGTCACCGGGAGTTGCTGGTAGGCTTGGGCCAGGTCGAGTTTAGCGAAACACCTCCCCCCGTGTAACCTGGCCAACAAGTGGCTGACTACCGGCACCGGATACGCATTAGGGCGGATCGCCTTATTGATGGTGCACTTGTAGTCAGCGCATATGCGGACCTCCCCGTTGGCCTTGAGCGCTGTTACAATTGGAGTTTCCCACTCCGCAGAATCAACAGGAACAAGAATCCCCTGGCCCACCAATTTGTCCAACTCCGCCTCTATTTTGTCCTTTAGTGCGAAGGGCACTCTGCGCGGTTTAAGTCTGATTGGACGTACTCCAGGGTCCAGGTCGAAAGTCACTGGGGGGCCCTTGAATTTTCCGAGTCCCTTTTTGAAAACCTCGGGGTGCGCATCGCACACGCTCTGTATTGGATCAGTCCCGGCGGCGTGTACTCCCACGGCGTGCACCCCCCCAATGAACAACCCCAGGGGCTGGAACCATTGAGTCCCGAGGAGGCTGCATTTACCTCCCTTGAGGACGACTAGGGGAAGCGTTGCGGCGCGGTTTTTGAACTGGACCTGGAACTTCCCAACCCCCAACACCGGGATGCGGTTCCCTTGCACGTCCTTCAGCGTGGACCTCAGCGCTTTGAGCTTGGGCCGCACGTGGGGGGCTATTTTTAGGAACTCTCCCTGGGAAATGATAGAGTAAGAAGAACCCGAGTCCACCTCCATCCTAACAGGGGCCCCTTGTATTACTACCTCAACGAAGTATCGGGGGTGCTCTGTGGATACGCTGAAAACCGGAGCGTCGCCCTCACTGTCGTCGGAGATGCGCCCTACTCCGTCCCGCTTCCTCGTGGTCCGGGTGCCGTCCTTGGGCCTCGTGGTGCGGTCCTGCCTCGCCGAGCGGTCTGGGGAACTCCTCTTGGCCTCGCGCCGTTTTCGGCAGACCTTGGCGATGTGCCCGCGCCGGCCGCAGTTGTGGCACTCGGCCTTTCGGAACGGGCATCTGGCGCGGGCGTGGGCGGCGCCGCAGCCGTCGCAGCGCCGGCCTTCCTTCTGGACCTTCCGGACGTCCTCGTCATCGCCGCTCTCCGCGGACGAGTTCGAAACTCGCCGGGCCGCGCGCACCGAGCTCTCTGCCTTGGCGGGTTTCGGGCGCCAGTCCTGGAGCTCTTGCACCCCGGCCGTCGTGGCTTCCGCGGCCTGTGCCGTGTCGAGGACTTGCTGCCACGTGGGAGGCGGCTCCTGTCTCATCAGCGCGCGCTGAGTCTCGGTGTCCCTCAGGCCGCAGAGCAGGCAGTCTCGGAGAGTGACTTCTGGGGTCCCTCTGGGGTATTTTGCAGCGGCCAGCCGCAGGGCCGCGGCAAACTCAGCGACCGATTCCCCGGGCGCCTGGACTCGCCTCCAGAACGCGCTCCGAGCGGGGAACATCGCTATCGCGGGCCGGAGGTGGGTGCGCAACACCGCCAGGAGCTCTTTGGCTTTGAAGTCGCTCACCCTCCTTGGCGCGATCAGGTCCACCAAGGTCCTCTTGGTCTCGTGTCCGAGCATGCGGACGAAGATGGCCCTCTTCTTGTCCTCATCTGAGACTTCGAGCTCCACCAGCGCTCCATTGAAGTCTATCTCAAACAGCTCCAAGTCTCCCGGCTTCTTGATCTCGTAGCCGGCGCATGTCTTGGTCCCGTGGGCAGCCATAATCCCACCTTCGTCGCCAGTTTACTGTATGGGACCAAAGACAACAGAACAGCCGAAGGGTTGGCTTAACACAGGTTTATTGCATGATGTTCCGGTGGAGCATGAGGTAATGGCGGTGATACATCTCTATATATACAGTAGCATTATACATTTGAATCTTGTAGCACGGTAGCTCATTGGCTGCTACCGGCGTGGCCTCGCCCAGGCACGCCTCTCTTCAGTAGTTCTTTCTCCTGCTGCTGAATGCGGGGAAGGTTTTCCCGCGGCTGTCCGTGATTGAGCAATGTGAACCATGTGAGACTGAACGCTCGCAGCTGCCCTCTATGGGCTGCTTGCTCGCGTTCCTTTACAGCTGAGATACATTGTAATTGGAGTGGTTACATTCTTATCTTACAGTACAATGAGCATGCATACATAACACAATCTAAAATCTAAGTAGAATTGCAGAAAGTGGGATTAGGAAATTGGTTCTGGCTTTTATGTTTTATTTTATTTATTTATTTTGAAGTATTTTGCTACTACTGCAGTGCAGTTTACAGTAAACCTGCTGTATATTTTAATACAGTAAGAACTGTTTTGGCCATGTCTTGTCTAGGCAACTGTAATATGGTGTTTCTGGGTATACTTCCCCTGGGGTTTCTTGAATTGGTATTTTGATTGTATAGTACCTGTAATGTTTTCCATTATTTGTAAGTGCTCTCTAAACAATATCTGCTCTTTGGGGTGCTGTTAAAATATTTAGCTTTGTGCAAAATCCTAATGTGGTGGTGTAATTGGCTTTCTTCTAGAAAGTGTGGTAACAGCAGGATTCGTGATACTGGGGTAATTTGTTAACTCAAAGGATAACAAGAATATAAAGTCTAGGTGTGCAACAGAATGCTTTTTTTATAGTTTATTAGAAACAGTGGCAACATAGTTTAAAATATCTTTTTAAAATCATGTAAATAGATTGCTTTTATAGTATTTGATGTTGTCCAGGCTTGTTCACTTGTTGTAAAAGTCCATAGCTGAGCGACAGAATATACCCATAGCAGTCTTCTCCATACTGGTACTCATCTGATAAAACTTCCTGTTATCCCCACCAAAAGTGGGAGTTTTAATCGAAAACATCTCCAGGAAGCCAGAGTGGAAGAGCCTTGGCTTTTCCAATTAAACGGGGCCTCGATGGCTTAGTGGTTAAAATGCTGAACTTGACAAATGGAAGGTTGTCTGTCCCAGTTCCTGCCAACCTAGCAGTTTGAAAGCAAGAAATTGCAAGTAAATAAATAGGTACTGCTGTCTAGTTATGCCTGTCACATGACCTCATAAACTTCTGTAGATGCAAACAGCGCTGGCTCTTTGGCTATAAACAGAGATGAACAACCCCTAGACTAGAGCCACAGTGGTGAACCTTGGCACTCCAGCTGTTCTTGGACTTCAATTCCCAGAAGCCCTGATCAGCAAGTCTATTGACTTCTGGGAATTGAAGTCCAAGAACAGCTGGAGAGCCAAGGTTCACCACCACTGACCTAGAGTCAGATACGAACTGGCTTTCTAGCAAGGTCGACCTTTACCTTTCCAATTAAAGGAATTGCAGGGCTGGGAAAAGAGTCACTGCCAGATGAATCAGGATTCTGCTAAAGCATTAGCTAACTTCCTTTGAAGGTGTGAACATCTGGACTGAGGCTCCTTTGCTTGTCCTGGACATTAGACTCAGCTACGCAGCAGCTCTTACAGAAGAAAACTGGCAGAAACTCCTGGGAAACCAGAAGAAGTATTTCAGAAACTTTGGTCCCTCAACAACTACTTGTCTTTTACTTGACTTTGTCTCTACAAAAGAAACTATTTCTATGGCCTGCTCCATCACTACTGCTTGGTGTCTTTGGACTACAGATTTCCAGTGCCTGGTCATTGGTCATACTGCTGGGGCCTGATGCAAGTTCTAGTCCAAGACATCCCTCATAAGAACAGAAGAACAGCCTTGCTGGAAGAGGCCACAGGAGCCAATCCAGTCCAGCCTTCTGTCTCACACAGTGGCTCACCATTTGCTTCAGGGTATTATTCCCAAGCAGATGCCTTCACCTGCTTAGGATTCCCTGGAAATGGCATTGAGAGATATCCTGCCTATCTCTCCAACCCCGAGGTTCTCCTTAGGTATCCATAATTATAGCCATTGATACCCTTGTCCTCCATGAACTTGTCTAATCCTTTCTTAAAGTTGTCAAGACTGACAATTCAACCTTTACAATGTTTGTTACTGGGTCACAAACCATAAACCAGGGATTCTCAACCTGGGGCTGTGGGCCAGACCTGGCCTGTGACACCATTCCATCCAGCCTGTCTCCGCCTCCAGAAGTGGAATTGGGTGCGTTTTATGTCAGCTATAAAACGTGCATGCCGAAAAGCATCTGTGGCTGTCATAAATGCAGAAGTGGGTGCATTTACGACAGCCGTAAATGTTTCCGCTTCTGAGGGTATGGTCAGACCCATGACGTAAAAAGGTTGGCCACCCCTGCCATAGACTAATATGGGGTGGGATACCGAGTAATTCTGTTTGGATTTCAGTCTCTATGACAAAATATTTTCTGGGCAGCCTGTTCTCTGAACTTGGTCTATGCCAAGTTCTTGTCAGCATTGCCATCCTCCTTCTCTGTCCAGGGTAAAATGTTCTGCCAAACACCTGATTTTGCTGTGCCTTATCTCACCACATCTAAAGACCAGTTTGTCATTTCCTAATGCAACTGTCGAGACGTGGACACTGATTTCGTATTCGTTTAGTTACCTTGCAGTCCATTAAGCAACATAGTGATTTTATCCTGCTTCTGGTTCCTTGCAGAGGAATCTGAAGCTATAAGGAGTGATTACCAAGAAAAAAATGAAGAGATGGAAGCAACTGTCAGCAAACTGAAGATGCAACTGAAATCTGCCCAGATTGAACTGGAACAAACCAGAGCCACCTTGAAAGCCATGGAAGGGTCGGATGGACACGGTAATCGTGGAAGTGTTATTTTTTTATGGAATTGCTGTCTTTCATTTGCAAAAGGCAGAGTTTATAAATGTCTTTATTTCTTCGTCTGATGTTTTAATACAGATTTCCCCAAACTTGAGTAGAAATGAGCATTCAGTGTAGTGTTATAAAATCACAAGCAGAGTTGATGGTGCTCTTCTGTTTTACAAATAAAACAGACAATTGGAGTACAGTATTTATATTAGACACTCAAAACAGGAGCAATAGTGTTCTTCTCTCTTGGGAAAGTTGGAAATTGTAGTTGGGAATTGATTACAGATCTTTTATATAAAATTCTCAACATTTTCACCAAATTACAATTCTTGGCATTCTTTGGAAGAATTACTAAAAACCACTATAGGGTTGTGATACAAGGGCAAACACAGATGTTAGCTCACAGAGAGGAATTTTTTTAACAATGGAAGGTGTCTGCATGTCACAACATTGAGCCTCTTTCAGCTCTGTGAGAATACAGACTTAGCCTTCTTTGTTTGGTGGTTGCTCTTTTTCCTGAATTAAATAAGGCCAATTTGAAGTCTTAATTTGGAGATCTGAAAGACTTCCTCAGTCGTGTCTCTCCAACATTAACATGGTTTCCTCTCTAGATGTGGGCTATCTGTACAGCTAGGGAAAGAACAATGCTGTCCAGGGTCGTTAAAACTGCGGAGGGGATAATCGGGCGTACTCTTCCCACTCTAGATCAAATCTATGCCGCCAGGTGTTATAAGAAAGCTGTAGAGATTGCGCAGGATAGTACGCACCCTGGAAATGATTTCATTCAGCTTCTGCCTTCTAGAAGAAGGTATAGGATCATAAAGACCAGAACCAGCCACTTGAGAAATAGTTTCTACCCAAAAGCGGTTCTGGCTTTGAATGCAGTGAAATGCAGTTCATGAGGGAGCTTCTGTATAGAGTTTTTAGAGTTTTAGAGCTTTAGAGCTTTTTAGGGGTTAAATGTGTATATGTGGGGTGTGAGTATGTTGATAATTTTGTATAGTTGTATTTTGTTTAGGTTTTGTTGGGTCGATAAGTGGTTTTTCAATCTTGTTGTTCTGTGCAGGACAATGACAATAAAGATCTGTCTGTCTGTCTTTGCTCTAATTTGGCTTATTTACTAAAAAAGACCAAGAAACAAAATTAATATTCTGTGTTCCACACTGCCATTCTCTTTTTCAAATGACTGTGGATCCTGCCTGACTTGGGCTTCTGGGAATTGAAGTCCAAGAATAGCTGGAGTGCCAAGGTTTGCCATCACTGTACTAAAGGAATCTTGCTTTGGCCGGAACTGTAAGCCTCAGTACGTCTGCTCTAAAAACGTACTGTATTATCTGCAAAGTGTGTCTTATTCCTTGTTGGTCAAAGCAAGGTGTCACTAATGCATTGGAATTCCTCTCTTTTTAAAATAGCAATGAAAGTTGCAATGGGAATGCAGAAGCAAGTCACCGCCAAACGAGGGCAGATCGATGCTTTGCAGAGCAAGATTAAGTTCTTGGAGGAAGCAATGACCAATGCAACTAAGGTCAAAACTGATAAAATGTTTAACTTGCTGTAGAAGGATAAGGCCCAAATCTAAAGTATGATTTGTGTTAAATATTCCCATTGCATTAGCACACATTCTTGTTGAAAACAAATTAATTCTTTCAGCTCTCTTTTGTTGTTTTGAGTCTTGCATTTCCTTTTCACAAATCCTTCTGAATCTATTTGTGTAGCTTTTTAAAATAATGAGTCCTTTTTAAAAAAAAAAAAAAGAGCCCTCAGGTTACTTTCTCTTTCATATTGGAATAAGAGCATTGACTAGGAAAGTGTGCTAGGTCAGATATAACTCTGAACTAGTGTATCTGCCAAGAGGAATTCAAGAGTGTTCACTTCTGTTTCTGATTAACAACAGTTTACTACGTTAGGCTGACCTAGGTAAATTAATTAAGCCAAACCACCGTGTAGGTGTTTGGACCTGAAGTAAACTGTGGTTAATCTAAAGCAGGAGTGCCCAAACTATGGCCTGTGGGCCAGTTTTGGCCCGTGGTGCCAATTAATCCAGCCCGCACTGCCCTTGCCACTCCCGGAAGCAGAAGTAAAATGACTGGGTGTGTTCTGCACATGCACATATGCATTCTACTTCCACTTTCGGATGGGAGGAACCACATGACTGGCACGTTTAACCACATGACCGGTCCGCGGCTTGAAAAGTTTGGGCACTCCTGATCTAAAGCATAAATGGATGTCTCCAGTCTTTTCCTTGTGATAGAGCCAAACGAAGAAGGTAGAGTATACAAGACTAAGAAGGTCTGGTATTGCCATTCTCAGAATGCTAAACCATAGTTTAATATTTTTTACAAACAAAGCTAGTTAGCACACTACATAGATTTTTTTTTAAAAAAAAACCTACATTAAACTGCTTTTCTTTACCAATAGAAAGGAGAGGAAATATGCCATTTGGGAGTTTGAAACTGAACAGCTTCTCAGTGTTATAATAGTTTTTTAAAAACAAATAGTTATAATTCCGAAGTCACAGATTTGAAATTTGATTTTATTTTTTAAAAGGATCCCATTAGGTACGCTTGCTGAATGAAATACAGATTTAGGGCCAATGATAACATCCATTCACAATACTAAAGTTACAAAACTCACATTCCATTAGAACATTTCTGGGTGTTACGTTATGGGAAGTTTGGTCATTGCCCATTTTCCAAAGACCTGATGAAATTATTTTACAAATAAAATCCCAATGCAAAATAAAAATCTAAGAAATTTGCATTCTTGGAAGATTTCATATCTGCTATGTTTTAGCCTCCTCACCTATTTCTGTGCAGGAGAAGCATTACCTGAAAGAAGAAAGAACTAAACTGAGCCATGAACTTACCTGCATGGCGTCTCTGAACAACAAAATGGCAGCAGAACTAGAGATTCTAAAGGCACAAGATAAACGCTTGAAAGAAAAACTGGCCACAGTGGAAGCAGCTCTAGATAAGGTATATTTTCTAAGTCTATATATTAATTTATATACTGCAGTCTAGTCAGGTTATCCTGCTATGGTAATAAAGTAGACCAGGGTTGCCCAAACTTTCCAGGCCATGGGCCAGTCACATAGTTGAGCAGGATGGTCATGTGGTTCCTCCCACTGGAAGCAGAAGTAAAATGCTCCCACGCATGCACAAAATACTGCTGTGGGTGCTTTACGGTAGCGTTTTCCACATGTGCGGGCGCATTTTACTTCCACTTGTGGGAGCGGTGAGAGTGGTGTTGCCTGGATTATTAGGCGCTGTGGGCCGGATCAAGCCCAAACATCATAGTTTGGGCACCCCTGGAGTAGACCATACTGCTATCAACTCAACGCTGAGTGTCAGGTGGTGGTTAACTAATCTTACAACTAGTGGTGGGATTCAAAAAAATTTACTACCTACGCTGTGGCCGTGGTATGGTGGGTGTGACCAGGGGGAAATCTGAATTAGGACTACATTATTTCAAAACTTGGATGTGCGGGGCCAGCCAGAATTTATGCTACCAGTTCTGGCGAACTGGGGTGAACCTGCTGAATCCCACCACTGCTGACAATCCTGAGGACTAATGGCCTTGGGTGCCAAAGTCCACAGGGAAGGGTGAGGGTCTCCAAGTGAATTAAAATCCCACTTGAATCCATCTTGATGGAGGGTAGCAGCTCCATCAATACTTCATTAGGAAGGGTATAGAAAATAAGTCAGCAAGTGTCATTTTGCCTCTTTATAAATCTATGGTGAGGCCCCATCTGGAATACTGTGTACAGTTCTGGTCACCATACCTCCAGAAGGATATTATGGAGCTGGAGAAAGTGCAGAGGAGGGCAACCAGAATGATTAGGGGACTGGAACACCTTCCTTACCATCTGAGGCTGCAACGGTTGGGACTCTTCACTCTTGAACGACGACGTCTGAGAGGTGACCTGATTGAAGTTTATAAAATCATGCACGGTGTGGGCAAAGTAGATAAGGAAAAACTGTTTTCCCTATCGCATAACACTAGAACTAGGGGACACTCCATGAAACTTTTGGGTACTAGTTCTCAAACAAATAAGAGAAAGTGCTTTTTCACCCAGAGGATCACTGGTCTATGGAACTCCCTGCCAGAAGAAGTGGTGACAGTTGTCAGTCTTGGCAGCTTCAAGAAAGGATTAGACAAGTTCATGGAGGACAAGGGTATCAATGGCTATAATTATGGATACCTAAGAACAACCTTCGGGTTGGAGAGATAGGCAGGATATCTCTCAATGCCATTTCCAAGGAATCCTAAAAAGATGAAGGCATCTGCTTGGGAATAATACCCTGAAGCAAATGGTGAGCCACTGTGTGAGACAGAATGCTGGACTGAATGGGCTCCTGTGGCCTGTTCCAGCAAGGCTGTTCTTATGTTCTTAACCTGGGGCTGAGGAGGACTTTGCATGCCAGAAGGGCTCAGGACCAGAAATTGACTCATTAAAAAAAAGCTGGAAACCTCATGTCAAGCTACCAAGAAATGTTTTACACATCTCAGTTCTCAGTACTTAAATAAAAGTTTCTGATAAAACTGAATAATGTTTACATTGTCCCACATAGGCATCCATGCAATTTGCAGAATGTCAGTGTGTTATGCAGCGACAGGAACAGGAAGTGATGCGCTGCAAGCTTCAACATGCATTGGATGTCAAAGTAAGTTTTCTGCGCCAGTCTTTCTGTTTTCTTTACATTTCCAATCTAAATGTAATCCTCTGAAATCAGACCACTAATGTGTTAATGTTAAAATCATGGCTTTTCCATTCGGCAAGAGGATAAACCAGCTGATGCATCTGCGTTGTAATTCTTTACAGGCAACAGTGCAAAGTTTAATACAGTATTTACTCTCACAAGCTGCTCTCTTTAATGCATTCTTCCTGTTTAAAGTAAAAGTAATTGTTTTACTGTTCACATGTTAAAGTAGCATGTACCTGCCAAGCTCTGATCCCCTGAGTGTTCTGATTATTGAGGACTTCTCTGCAGAATATATTTTTGGGCCACAGGACCCAGGACTGCCTCCCCATGCCAGGTTCTGGTTTAAAAAAAAGATTTCTTCAAATTCTTGAAGAGACTACCACATCCCAGACTCCATGTCTCCCCGAACAGGGTTTTGTCTAGTTTCTTGCCAGTGAACGTTAATAGCTCATCAAATTTTAAATTCTGCTTATATCTTTTATTTCTGTATATATGTTTCACAGAGTTCCTCTCTGTCTTGTCCTATCTGTCCACCATAATCGATGATGGGATTCTTCTCAGATGACCCAGACTGGCAATTGAGGTCGTTAGAAGGCTCTCTTCTTATGTTTAGTTCTTCTAAAAGTGTCCTGTCATTAGTTCGAAAGCAAGAAATTGCAAGTAGATAAATAGGTACCACTTGAGTGGGAAAGGTAAACAGCATTCTGTGCACTCTGGTGTCCAGTCATGCCTGCTACATGGCCACAGAAACCTCTACAGACGCAGGCAGCGGTGGCTCTTTGGCTGTAAACGGAGATGAGTACCAAACCCTAGCGTCAGATATGACTGGCTTTCGAGCAAGGGCGACCTTTACCTTTACTAACTATTGGCCTAGCACCGTGATGGCGAACCTTGGCATTCCATATGTTCTTGGACTTCAATTCCCAGAAGCCCAAGCACCTTGTGAATCCTGGCGCGTTTTACTTCCATTCGGGCATGTTTTACTTCCGTTTCCGGGAGCGGCGAGGGCAGCGTGGGCCAGATGAATAGCAGTAAACCCATTTGTGTGAATTCACAGGGTGCTTGGGCTTCTGGGAATTGAAGTCCAAGAACATATGAAGTGCCAAAGTTCGCCATCACGGGCCTAGCATCTTTTTCCACTCTCTCCATTCTGGATTATTTCTTGTGAAGATCAGCTTTAATCTACTGACTCATCTATGTTCATTTCTCTGCAGGAGCTGCAGGGGCCAGGATATGCACTGAAGCCATGTTACTCCTCCTTGCCTCACTCCCACTCATCTAGTGCTCCAGCGTCCCAATCATTTGCAGGCCACATCTCTCTAGTATGTATCCTGCTCTGTTATGTGAAATCTGTGTATTTTAACTGAAGATAACTGTGGCCGAAAGAGTGCCTTAGGCTGCAGTTCTCTGCACACTTACTTGAGAGTAAGCATACTGAACACTTAGGGATGTAAAACCTCAATTTAAGTGAAGATTTGCAACACTCTTCTCACCAGCTGGGATGACACAGAATCTCTTGGTGATCTCAACAGAATCCCTGCATTGGTGAGAATGATATTTTGCACACAAAAATTCTGGTGTACGTGTGTGTTGATGGTTGGTTGTTGGTTTTTTTCAATAGCTGGTTTTTAAAATGCAGTTCTGCTACTTCTGTGATTGCATGAATTATCCAAAATGTGAATGATTGCTGTTTTGTTTATAAATATGAAGCATTAGATGGGTTGTTTGCACCTTTCTTAACATTACTCTGTGTGTGTGTGCGTGTGTGTGTGTGTGTGTGTGTGTGTTCCCTTTGGAGATAACCTAAACTGTTAGAAATGAGGGATTTAGCAAGTATTTCTTCCATCCCTACCAAAGTTCTGATACACCCGTGATGGCGAACCTTGGCACTCCAGATGTTCTTGGACTTCAGTTCCCAGAAGCCCAAGCACCCTGTGAATCCACACGAATGGGTTTACTGTGATTCATCCAGCCCGCGCTGCCCTCGCCACTCCCGGAAGTGGAAGTAAAATGCGCCCTTACGGTTAAGGCTCTTCCGGGTTAACCCTTTCTCTGTATGGGCGCGTTTTACTTCCGCTTCCGGGAGCAACGAGGGCAGTGCGGGCTGGATGAATTGCAGTAAACCCATTCATGTGGATTCACATGGTGATTGGGCTTCTGGGAATTGAAGTCCAAGAACATCTGGAGTGCAAAGGTTCACCATCACGGTGATAGACAATATTTAGATGGTTTCACAAACAGCTTCATAAGACAGGAGTGAGCACTACTGCTTGGTTATCGACCTTTCCCTTTATGTGCTGACTTTATTAAACTGCTGTTTCCGATTTCAGAAAACATGGAATGAAAACAAACATTAGTTTTAACTAATCCCCCCCCCACACACACACACACACCCCTGCATGTGTTTTATTTTAGTACTTTCATGAATGTATGTTATTTTCACCTTTTCCCCTAAATCTACATTTCCATTTAGCTGTCATCCAGAAGCGGCTCTTCTAAGGAGGACCCATTACGAGATTTAAAGCTACTTCTACATGAACTGCGTAGTACAATCGATGAGATCCCCTCTACGATTTTACCCAGAAAAGAAAGTGACAGTGACACTGACTTAATTCTGGAAGGTGCCAGCAATATATTGTAAGAAAATGCACAATAATACTAAGAACATGCCTTCAGAGAGAAAGATAGTCTGGTTTTTGTGGTTTGACATTTGGAAAGGGATTTACACGAAGTAAACCTGTTGCTTGTGTAAGACAGGAGAGGTTTTGTCGCCTTCGATGTGCTGATTAAGTCCTCAGCATCTCTTGTACTGACCCTGTTAATTAGATTCTAGGTTTGCCCCACCCAACCTTTCAACAAGACAGGGCAATGGAATAGGAGATTAGAGAGCTGTGATTAGACATCAGTTGCTTATTTCAATTGAACATCGAACTTAGCCTTCCTTACCTTTGAGGTTTGCATATAAATAGTTTTTCTGCCTCTATTCTTTCCTATTCTTTATATTTATCTAGACTCCTCTTTTTCGCATCTCTTTTCTCTGCATTCTTTTGCACCACTCCAAGAATTATTTCTCTGGACTGCTTATTTCCCTTAGTTTGCCTTCTCTGGCTTCTGACCAATATTCATCACCACTACCTAACTTCATGTTCTTCAGTGTTTCTTGCCTTAGACCCATGATGGCAAACCTTGGCACTCCAGATGTTCTTGGACATCAATTCCCAGAAGCCCAAGACCTAAGAATTTCCCTTTTAATGTTTCAACCCCCACCCCACCCCCCAAAAAATCTGTTTTGTGTATGTTTTGTTTCAAACTATTTGTCAGAGCCGGACGATTAGGAATTTAAGCAAAGATCTCTAATTTGGTATTTGTATTGTTTTTCCCTTTACAAGCGGAGACTCTATTGGCAGGAGAACACACGAAACCTACAGCAGGTGAGGCAGTTCATGTCTAGGGCATGAGAACCCCTTTGAAAAGAAAGTACTGTGGTCTGGACAGATCGAATCGAATCGAAGTTTAATTTATATACCACTTTTTTCGACCACAATGGGTGACTCAAAGCGGTTTACATAAGCAAAGTAATACATATCAATAACATAATTCATACAAAAGTCATAAAAAATACAAGATATAAAAAACAACATAATTCATACAATCTAAACAACAATAAAACGATAATCATCATAAATACAATCTAGGCTCAATAGCAATGAATCAGAAAAACAACAACACTCAATAGGACCCACCGTCCGCCCAACCGCTGTCTCAGCCCTTCAAGTCCCGGATGAACGGCGGTGCTTGGGGCACTGAAGGTGAACACAATCCGGGCCATGGAAACCAGCCACCAAAAATGCCTTTACCTCCCACGGCCAGCCAGGCCAAAGCAGGAGCCGAGTTGGCGACAGCCAGAGAAGCGCTGGCTGTGGCTCTCGAGGTCGAAGTTCTCTCAAGCCATACCATCTCTCCGCCCGTTGGATCAACCAGGGGAAAGGGAGCAGCCCACGACCCTTGCTGATGGCGGAAAAGGAAGCGCCCGGTCGGAGTCGTGGTGGTGACCCTTGGCGGCATAGAAAAGCGTTCCCTGTAGCCGCCGGAGCAGCTCCAGGTGCCGCTCATCTCCACCGGCCGGCTGCCGGTCAAAGCAGCGGTGGTGACCCTCGGCGGTGGGAGAAGGCTCCTTTGTAGCCACCAAAGTGGCTCCAGGTACTGCTCATCTCCGGCTGCCAGTCAAAGCGGTAGTGGTGACCCTTGGCAGTGGGAGAAGGCGTCTTTTGTAGCTGCCGGAGCAGCTCCAGGTGCCGTTCTTCTCCAGCAGCTGGCTGCCAGTCGAAGCGGCGGTGGCAACCCTCGGCGGCGGGAGAAGGCGTCCTTTGTAGCTGCCACAGCGGCTCCAGGTGCCACTCATCTCCACCGGCTGGTGGAGATGAGTGGTGAAGAATAATGAGAATTTCCCTCCCATATTTTTCTGGTCTTGCCTAAACGTTATTCTTCAGTTCTATAATAGACTCATTGTACACTCATATGTATACAGTAAAACTCCGACTTACAAATGCCTCGAGTTACATAAAATTCGATTTACATAATGATTTTGTGCTAAAACCATGTCCCGATTTACACGATTTCGTATGGGTTTGCTTTGAGTTACATAAAGATTCTTTTCCCTATGGGTTTGCTTCAATTTACATAGAAATTTCATTTTTCCTATGGGTTTGCTTCGAGTTACGTAAAGAAGTAATTTTTCCTATGGTTTTGTTTCGAGTTACAAAAAAAATCGATTTAAGCAAAAGCTTATGGAATGGACTTTTTCGTAAGTAGGGGTTTTACTGTACTCTTATTTCTCTGACCATCAATTCTCTGTCCTCATTATTGTTTCAGATGTTAACTCCCTTCCAGCTTCCCCCTTCTTAATGCTAAATTGTAAGCTTCTCTTAACGCTGCTTCTAACATGGCTGGAACCCTTCCCTGCTGGAAATAAGTGTGGCCCAAAAGAGGCATTAGAGATGGCCCTTTATTAGAACCCCAAATGGCATTAATGGCGCACAGAGGGCTTTCCTGATTTGCGAAACCAGACTGAGTCCTGAAGATCTATCACTAACCAAAGTATGCTAATCTGCATAATAAGGGATGTGAAGGAAGCCCCTGCTGTGATGCTCTGGGCTCTTCTAGATGGGCATTTGTCACCCTCTAAGCCTTGTGGGGCTGCGGTGGCTTAGTGGTTAAGACGTTGAACTTGACAACTGGAAGGTCAGCAGGTCGAGACCCGAGCATTGCACGACCGAGTGAGTCCCCGTCATCTGTCCCAGCTCCTGCCAACCTAGCAGTTCGGAAGCAAGAAATTGCAAGTAGATAAATAGGAAAGGTAACAGTGTTCCATGCCATGGAAACGTTTACAAACACAAATAGCGCTGGCTCTTTGGTCCTAAATGGAAATGAGCATCGCCCCCTTGAGTCGGATACGACTGGTGTTTGAGCAAGGGAGACCTTTTTTAAAAAAGCATCTCCATCCTATAAAGGGGCAGTCATGGGATTGCACTATGACTTTCCCCCAATTTAAAAAAGAAGTTATAAACAATTGGGGCAAATGGATGTGGGGGAGATGCGGGGTATTTGACCAGACATTGGGGCTGGTGCATTGCCAGTCCCAAAGCAGAGGAGAGAAGCAGTTTACAGTTAGTTTGTGCAAAGGCAGTTCTGGACTGGCTGGAGACACCTTGGGCTTCCCTTCCAGAGTCTTGTTTGTTTAAAAATACTTTTGCCACAGCTGCCCTCTCCATGGGTGCTGAAGTAAAGAAGCTTCTTTGTGCCAGACCACTCACTGCCAGGATGCAAATCACAGAGATTACTGGTTATTTCTGAAATAATAAGAAGGGGTAAACACCAGTCAAAGAGAGAAGCAAATACTCCATCTGGAAAAGTCCTCAAGGGCTTTCCTTGGTTAAGAACTATCTCTTCTAAGCATGGGCTCTAACACACTGGTTCCCAATGTGGGGCCCAGGCCCCACAGGGGGACTTCAATTGCCAGAAGCCTAAGTCAGTACACTGGCTGATCTGTGCTTTGGGGAATAATTGACTTAGGCTTCTGGGAATCCAAGTCCAGAAACCAAAGGTTAGGGAAACGCTTCTCTAATGTCTTACTTCTGGTTTAGCCTAGAAGTAGAGGCAATACAGCAGAGCGTAGTGATTCAAAGGTTCACGATCCATTCCAGTATGTACAGGTGAAACTCGGAAAATTAGAATATCGTGCAAATGTTCATTCAGTCCAGTAATGCAACTTAAAAGGTGAAACAAATGAATGAGATAGACTCATTGCATGCAAAGCGAGATAGCTCAACCCTTACTTTGTTATAATATTGATGCTTATGGCTTACAGTTTATGAAAACCCGAACCCACAATCTCATGTACCCTTTAATCATCACATAATCCCATCAACACAATTATAATGAATTAAGGCATGACATCTCTCTCTTTGCATGCAGTGAGTCTATCTCATATATTTGTTTCACCTTTTTGGTGAAATGAATGAACATTTGCATGATTTTCTAATTTTCCAAGTTTCACCTGTATATCTATTTGACTTTTATCCTCCCCAATTCTTGACAATGGGGCTCAAGACAGCTTAAAATAAATTTAGAAAACAGATGTAAATAAAAATGGAAGATGTTCTAATTTTAGGTCACCTTTAATATCAAAATAGGTAAAGGTATTTGCTCGAAAGCCAGTTGTATCCGACTCTAGGGTTCAGAACTCATCTCTGTTTATGGCCAAGGAGCCAGTGCTATCTGAGTCTGCAGATCCTTCCATGGGCATGTGGCAGGCATGACTAGGCACCTGAGTGTATGGGACACTGTTACCTTCCCACCAAAGTACCTATTTATCTACTTGCAATTTCTTGCTTTTGAATGGCTAAGTTGGCAGGAGCTGGGGCAGAGACGGGCGCTCGCTCCATCATGCAGTACTCAGGCCTCGACTTGCCGGCCTTCCAGTCATCAAGTTCAGTGTCTTAACCACTATGCCGTTTCCCAATATCAAAATACACGTGACTAAAAAGCAAGTCAAAGCAGGGGGAAAATTGCAAAAAGAAATGTGCCACCCAGGGAAAGTCTCTTTCTCAGCAGACAGGTGCCAACAGCCTGCCTGGAAAAAATGCTTCCTGATGAAAAGTTAAGGGAAGCCAGCCTAGTTTCCCTTAGAAAGGAGCTCCATATAATCCCTTCCAATGCAAAATTGAAGATCTGAGCCTTCTTTCTTTACCAGAAAGTTGTTGTTGTTGTTTTGGGGGGCAGATAAGTGCATCCCTTTGCAAAGCCTTTATTCCCCGTTTCATGGGTACTTGACCAATTTGCACAGGAAATAAGATGCCTTGATAGGAAAGAACATGCAATATTCCACATCAGAGGCCCCTATCTTGCCCTCATTTCTTGCTTATTTCATTTCTTAAAATACAGCTAACTGCCTTTCCACTCCCCCACCCCTCAAAAGTGATTGTAATTTGTACCCAGAGGGGTGCTGTTGGCACTCACATCTTGCTGTTTGCTCCCAGTATTATGACTTTTCCTGTTATACTTATAGCAACTTACCTGACAGTTCTATTTATTTATTTACTTACTTGTTTATTTTCAGATTTGTATGGCTGCCTTTTTCACCTCGGCGACCCAAGGCGGCTCACAGCATTGGACAAAAACCCATCCCCCATACAATTGAAACACAAATACTAAGATTATCTAAAAGATCTAAAATATCCAAAAGACAACCCTGATCCCTTTAAAAGAGGGGCACCTGGGGAAGGAAAAAGAAAACCCCGGACAGGACTAAATAAGCCAGCAGGGCTGGGTCGTGGTGCTAGATGCATCCCATGCCTGCTGGCAAAGCCATGTTTTTAAAGCCTTCCTGAAGGGGGGCTGTTCCACCTGGAGGCGCAGTTCTGGTGGCAGGAGGTTCCATAGGGCCGGAGCGGATTCCGAGAAGGTTCTCCTCCTGGTCCCAGTGAGGCGTGCCTCCCTAGCTGACGGGACCACTAGGGAGCCCCGACGGTCTGCCTTCGTAGGACGGGTCGAAAACCTTGGGGCAATGCGGTCTCTTAGGTACCCTGGCCCACTACCATGAAGGGCTTTAAAGGTCAAAACCAGCACCTTGAATTGCACCCCGAAGCAAACTGGCAGCCAATGCAGCTCCCGTAGCAGTGGCGAGGTTTTAATGGTGATCTTTCTTTCCACTCAGGGAGGCTGCGGTCAGAGATTTACCTTCAGATGTCATCATGGGACAAGGCACTTTCAGCAGGTTAGAAATGACGCTTTAGGTTTTGGCTCTCTGACACTACACAGGCAGAAAAGTGAACTCAATGGACGATTCATTCCGAAACAAGAGCAAAGTACTGTACTGTTGTTGTGATTGGATCTTCATGGCATCTCTATAAAGGTGTTTTTGTCCTCTCAGAAATAGGGTCCTGCCCTCTTAAATAAATGGGTTTTGTGTATGAGATCATAGGGTACTAAAGAAACCTTATTCTTTTAATGTTATAGGCGGGGGGGGGGGCTGTGGTGGCTTAGTGGTTAAGATGCTGAACTTGGTGACTGGAAGGTCAGCAGGTCAGCAGTTCAAGACCTGAGTACTGCATGCTGGAATGAGTTCTTGTCTCTGTCCCACCTCCTGCCAACCTAGGAGTTTGAAAGCAAGAAATTGCAAGTAGATAAATAGGGACCACTTCGGTGGGAAGGTAAACAGCATTCCGTGCACTCTAGTCATGCCTGCCACATATCCACAGAAACGTCTGCAGACACAGACAGCACTGACTCTTTGGGTATAAACAAAGATGAGTACTGAAACCTAGAGTTGGATACGACTGGCTTTCAAGCAAGGGCGATCTTTACCTTTAATGTTATGGGCCAATACTACAGTTTTCCTGTCTTCTTCGTGCCACTTGAACAATGGAACGGTAACCTTTTCTTCTTTTCCCATACAGAGATCCTTTAACATTACATACTGCAGACCTGGAACATCATGAATCAACGTTCCCTCTTTCATCCAGTGGTAAGTTTGGATGGATGCATTAAATCACGACTGACAGTGACAGCATATATTTAAATTGGCATTAATAGGGAGGGGGTGGGGAAATTGATTGGTATATCAGGGTAGAGAGTTTGGCACCTGGACATTTCCTAAGAGCTATACAGCTTTATCGACCTCTGTGAAAGACAAATGTGTTTATCGCAGCTGGCATTTATCCCAAAAGGGTTATGACCGGTATGAAACAGAGAAATATTCTGCTTCATAACCTGTACAGTCCACTCCCTTCTTCTGAATATCCTGTAACTTCTTTACCTTTTGTAAAATAGATAAGCTGAATGTCCAGAAAAATCTCAACTTTCCTTTTTTAAAAAATTAAACACTCACATACAGCCAGATATAAATGGGTTATATCAGGGGTTGCTAACCTTTTTATGCCATGGGCTTGACCACGCCCCTGGACAGCTGAGTGAGCTGGACCATGCCCCCCCCCCCCCCCCCGAAGGAGAAGGGGGCACATTTACAACTCTCATAAATGCGCCCACTTCTGCGTTTATGACAGCCGTGGGCATGTTTGCGCATGCACGGGCACGTTTTACAGCTGATGTAAACGTGCCCGCTTCCACTTCTGGGTGCGGTGGAGGTGGTGATGGGCCAGATGGAATGGTGTTGTGGGCCAGGTCTGGTGCACAGGCTGTAGGTTGTGAACTCTTGGGCTGTATAAGGATTGTGTTGTGGAGGACAGTTGAACCTCACTGCCCTCTCTATGTTCCTGTAGCTTTGTCCAGGGGTATTATGGGAGTGTAGTTGTAATATGCTCTTGCTTTGACTAATATATTGTTTCTGAATTTATTATTGTATTGCATTGAAAGTTACTATTGTATTGCCATTTTTGTAATATTTATGATTACGGTATTTTGGTTTGTAGTTGCATTTTGTTGTGTTTACTTTGTATTTATATAACTGTGTTGTGAACCGCTTAGAGTTGTTTTTAGACAAATGAAGCGGTATATAAGCACAAGTATGAATGAATAAATAAATAAATAAATATCATACTTTATCTCTAGAATATTCAAAAATAACTGCTGCTAAAACTTAATATAACATAAGAATAAAACTTGAGAGACTAAAAAGAAAAATATAAGTAAATATTCAAACAAAAGTAGAAATATAATACAATGCTTAAAAGTGGAATAATAAGACTATAGCTGAAGTGTATCCCTTTCAGAAATCTCTCCTAAACCCCAATTTGTCCAAATTAGCAAATAGCAATAGTAATTACACTTATATGCCACCCCATAGCGCTTAGTGCACTCTCTGGGCGGTTCACAAGTTAATTAGCATATTACCCCAACATGCTGGGTACTCATTTTACTGATCTCAGAAGGATGGAAGGCTGAGTTCTACCTTGTGTCCCATCAGGATTGAACTCACAACATTTTGGCTGCAGTACAACAGTTTAACCACTGTGGCATGAGGGCAAAACTTTAGGGTTAAAGATTGCAGATTTCTTCTTCCTGTGTTCCATTCTCTGAAACTTAGTTAAGAATATTCTTTTCCACAGCATCTTTATTTATCTTTTTGAAATGCCAATTCTATAACAAGTGCTGCTTTTCTAAATCTAGTGCCTCAGGCAGTCTTCGCTTCCACTCCTCGTTATACCTCTTCAAAGAAACTGTCCCCAGAACAGAGGAGCAAAGATCGGTCCCCTGTGCACTTGCTGCTGACGGCGCCACCGGAAGACCCCAGGGCCACTTCTACACCTTCTTTGGAACGGCGATCTAGTCTGAAGAAGAGCAGCTCCCCCGAAGCCACCACCTCAGCTGCCACTAGAAGTAGGTGTCGGAGCAGGACCAAAAATGGCTAAAATACCATGGGGGCAAAGGGATTTTTTTTTTCTAAGACCCATGAGGTACTAGTCCCCCTCTCTTCAGCACTAGTTAGACCACGTCTAGAGCACTGTGTCCAATTCTGGGCAGGTACAAAGACTGAAATGGGGGCATGTTTAGTCTTGAGAAAAGGAAAATGAGACGGGATATGGCACGGTAAAGGTCACCCTTCCGTGAAAGCCAGTCGTATCTTACTCTAGGGTACGGTGCTCATCTGTTTATAGCCAAGGAGCCAGGGCTATCTGCATTTGCAGACATTACCATGGTCATGTAGTAGGCATAACTAGACAACAGAGTGCACGGAACACTGCTGCCTTTTCCACCAAAGAGGTACTTATTTACTTGCAATTTCTTGCTTTCGAACTGCTAGGTTGGCAAGAGCTGGGACAGAGACAGAAGCTCACTCCATCATGCAAGCACTCGGGTCTTGATCTGCTGACCTGCCGATCTTCGAATTGTCAAGTTCAGACTCTAGTGTACGGTGCTCATCTCTGTTTATAGCCAAAGAGCCAGCGCTATCTGCATCTGCAGACATTTCCATGGTCGTGTAGCAGGCATAACTAGACAACAGAGTGCACGGAACGCTGTTTACCTTCCTAACAAAGTGGTACCTATTTATCTACTTGCAATTTCTTGCTTTCTAACTGCTAGATTGGCAAGAGCTGGGACAGAGACAGAAGCTCACTCCATCGTGTAGCACGCGGGTCTTGACCTGCTGACCTGCCAATCTTCCAGTCGTCAAGTTCAGTATCTTAACCCCTAAGCCACCGCAGTCCCTTGCCTAGGGGATATGGTAGCACTGTTCAAATACCTGAAAGATAATCATAAAGAGGGAGGGAAGGATCTGATCTCCACCATCCCAGAGTGCAGGATGCGTAATAATGGGATTAAACTACAGGAAGCCAGATATAGGCTGAACATCAGGAAAAAACCTCTTAATGGTTAGACTTCCTTTGTCCATATCCCTCCATAAAAGACAGGCATGAGTGGTACCATTTGTATTTTTAAAAAGAACAGAATTTGTCCACAGACTTAAGGATCTCTTTTTTAATAGCAATGGCATGAGGAAAAGGAGAGAACCAAGTATTAAAGTTAACTTTTAGGGACATACAGGTTTGCCAATGTGTGACATGCAACCTTTCAGGGGAAGGCATATACAGTATTGGACAACTGTGGAATTGCATTTGTCTAAGCTTGAAATGCTGTTGATGTGGCCCGATATTGGGCAAATGTCATCTAGCCCTTTTTAATTCTATTTTGTTTCTAGATGTGTTAATTTTCCCTTTTCATTATCTAAAATGTCATAATCTTATTTGTCTTTGCTCTTCTTCCCCAAATAGATATATCCTTTAGCACCAGTTCTAGTAAGTTTAATTTTACTATTTCAAATTGCATTTCATTGCATTTGTTTTGAAACTTAAAGCTCTTTTTCAGTTTACAGTGGAATCAAACAGCTTGGTTAACAAACAGCTTGGTTAACATAAAAATCGCATAAAAAAAGGAAATCTATAGAAAATAGTGGCTCGGTTTACAGAATTTTTTTCGGAACAGATTAATTGGTTTTAATGCATTCCTATGGGAAACTGCATTTTGATTAATGTATTTTGGTTTTCAATTCATTCCTATGGGAAATTGCATTCAATGCATTCCTATGGGAAACGATTTACTTCCGCTTCTGGGAGCGGTGAGGGCAGCGCAGGCCAGATGAATCCCAGTAAACCCACTCATGTGGATTCACATGTTCTTGAAGTCCAAGAACATTTGAGTGCCAAGGTTCGGCATCATTGTTTTATGACTTTGGGACTTTCTTGGGGGCTGGGGTGTATTGATTTATTTGTTTTTGCTGCTGTCGGGTTCGTTATATTTTTATTGTAATTGTAATTGTAATTACTGTACTTGTTGTATTTTTGGACTTCGTGCACATCATTATGTATTTATTTATTCTGTATTTGGCTACTTATTGTATTGTGTGTTTTTTTTACTATTGTTTGCTGCTTCGGGTCACCTTCGGGCTGAGGGAAGTGGGATATAAATTATTATTATTATTATTATTATTATTATTATTATTATTATTATTATTATTATTATTATTATTATCATCATCATCATCATCATCATCATCATCATGGTTATAGAACTAGTAGTTCAAGAACATATGGAACATGTGATCTCTGCGAACCATACGTTTGGGTTTTGCATCTGTGCAGGGAAGATGGTTAGGATGGCCCCATCCCACCTGGATGAATGTACATTTTATCTCCTGGTAGTTTACTGAACTAAATACTTTCTCCATAGCTATGCAGACAGAGGAAGCCAATGGAAATGCATGCAAGAAACTACAGAGCAAAATGGAGAGTCTGCAGACCCTTGTAGAAAACTTGCAGATAAAAAACCAAGGTATGGAAACTCATGCTGCTTGGAAATGCATGGGATATTTTTGGCCTTATTGTTATGCATGGAATATTACTGAGCTTACTGCATGTTGGCTGACAGCACAATATTTAGAAACTGTATCTCATATTTCATACTGGGGTGTTACTTTAAAATTTTAAAGCAGAGAAGTTTCTGCTTGGAATATTCAAATAATAGAAGTATAAAAATTACCATATATACTCGAGTATAAGACGAGTTCTCCTTCGTATAGTTTGTGAATCCCCACTATTGGGTTATGCGCTGATCGGAAGCTTAAAAAGCTATTGGTCAAAAGTTTTGGCGGTAAGACCGCCCACCGTACCGCCCACCCTGAGGCGCCAGTCCGCCATTTTACCCCAGTTCTCTTCTTTCCGCCTTAGCAGCAGGACGATCGTTGAGAGCTTCCTCAATTTTTTCGTCTTTTCTGAGGGAAAGTCTTTGACGAACTTTAACAATTTTTTCGGCGATCTTGTCCTTTGGGCAGGATTGCCACCCCGGTGCTGTTTCTTCCTTCTGGTGGACTCAGTTACCTACTCGCTCCGGTCACCGTTTCCCCCCTCAAGGGGGTGACGGCTGGCCTGCCCTTCGGGGTGCTCACCTTCTCGAACCTTCCGTCGGAAGAATTTTTTGATGGCTGCAGCCTTCAAGCAGTGTTCTGCTTGCCTCAAGAAGTTCCCTGCCTCCGACGGGCATAGCCTCTGTCTTTTTTGCCTGGGAGAATCTCACCAGAGCCAATCCTGCGCTCACTGTAAGAACTTTACTCGACTTGCAGTCCAGAACCGGAGCAACCGGTTGAAAGCGCACCTTATGGAGCTCGCTTTGGCTCCCGCCGCGGCTGCTTCCACCTCCGCCGGTGCCTCTCAGCCCTCTCGGCCTCTACCGCTTCCTCCTCCTTCTTCCACTCTCTCCATCAGAAAGAAGAAAAAGAAGGATAAAAATGGGGAGAAGAAGAAGAAACATGACTCGGAGAAAAGGCGATCTCTCCCTCCTACGCCTCGCCCTCCTGTTTCTCCGGGGCCCTCGCCTCCCTTTTCGGTTGCAAGATGTCCTTCACCCGGATCTTCGATATGGGGCGGACGGTCCTCTTCGGGGACTCCTGCAAAAGGTCGCAGGGCTGGGGCTCCAGCTCGCCCACTGCAGGTACTCTCTTCTCCGCCTCGTGAGAGGGGCCGTTCACCCACGAGGCAAGCTTCTGTCTCCCCAAGGCCTAGGACTCTGACAATAGACGAACCGGCAACTACCATTCCGGCCACCGTTTCGTCTCCGATCATTCCAACCACCGTTTCGCTGGCCACCATTTCGTCCCAACCATCGGCGGTGGATGCATCCCAGGTGGACTTCTTTAAAGGGATGTTCGAGGCTATGGCAAAATCCTTTGCCCAACAGTTCAAGGCCTCCATGCCTGCGGCCTCTGCGGCTCCGGTGCCAACCACCGCAAGCCCCAGGGATGTTGGTCCTGCTGTTGCTCCGCCGACCTCTCGAGGGTCGAGCGTTCGCTCCGCTGGCCCACCCATATTGTCTTGCTGTGGTCCAGATGTCGATGCGGTGAGCTCCCAACCCGTCGACCCGCCCAGGCCATACTGGCGCGGTCCCGACATGGATACCAGGATTCCTCCCTCGTCCTCCGATGATTCCAGCGCGTCTTCGGAGGAGGACGAGGGGGATGTCGATGCCGACAAGACGCCGGACCAGGCTATCAGCGCGATTGACCCACTGCGTGGTGAGGATCAACGCTCCCTCACGGCAATGCTGACTCGTTTGGGGACCGCTCTTAACCTGAAGGTGGACCAGCCGCCACTGGAGGGCGAGGACCAAATGACCGCCAAATTGGACAAAAAGGCGATTCGACCGGTCCACATCACCATGCTTCCATCCATGTTGACATCAGCGAAGGCAACATGGAAGAAGCCGGTGTCATCGCACTCCGTTTCGTCCAGGCTCGACGGAATGTATAGAGTCTTGGACGACAACATTGAGTTTCTCCAGGCGCACCCTTTGCCGAACTCGTTGGTGGTCAAGGCCTTCCAGCATAAAATGGCCGTCAGCGGTTTTCCGGTACCTTCGACTCTGGAAGGGAAGAAGCTGGACGCGGTGGGCCGTAAGTTTTACGCCACCGGTTCCCTCTTCCTACGAGCCGCTAATTACTCGGCTGCCATGGGCCTCTATCAGTCCCACCTCTGGGAGCAAGTGAAGGTCCTTGCTGCTAAACTGCCTGCCGATGCACAGAAAGGATTCGACGCGCTGGCGGCAGAAGGAGACTTTCTGGCAGAGCAGCAGATGAGGACGGCCAGGCACATTAACGATTACGCGGCCAAGGACACGTCTTCTGCCATTTTACTCCATCGTCATGCCTGGCTCAGGGGCACCTCTCTCGATGATGCCATGAAAAAGCTCATTGAGGAGTTCCCGTTTGATGGGCAAGGCCTGTTCGGACAGGACACCGATAAGGTACTGAACGAACTGCGACAGACAAATTCGACGGCTAAGTTCCTGGGGCTCACCACGCCGGCTCAGCCTGCCAAACCGCGGTTCCAA